>JBAMIG010000018.1:8024738-8050513 GCA_037177335.1 Kiunga ballochi | reverse complement strand
AAAGGCACTGACACACTGGAGTACAATTTGGTTGTTTGTGTCCTTTTTGTTGTTGTTGTTGTTATTTGATTGTGAAACTAAGGGAAGTAAAGATTTTTTTTAAATGGAGGGATAAAGGGTACAGAGATACTCAAACATCTCCCCAAAGCTCTGATTAAACATCAAAATGACTAAAATCCAGATAATAATGAACACTTTACCTCTGAAAAATGGATGCTATCCAAATCATAAGGTGTAAATGAACTGGAGTTTGGACAAAGTTGTTTAATAAAGACAAAAAAATTAAAGGACTTACACTTTAGAAAATGAACTGAGATAAGGTCACTAAATGTTTGTCACCTCAATTAAACAGAAGAATTATTTGACACACAATTTAAACACATTTGAATGAATATTATTTGCAATATTTTTGTACAATCTCGCCCGTTGGCTGCTGGGATAGGCTCCAGCCCCCCCGCGACCCCGCTAGGGACACAGCGATAGATAATGGATGGATGGATGGATTTTTGTACAAACTCAAAAGATCTAAATTAGCTCTGATTACATAAATTTGTTTCAATCTTTGCTTGTGTAATTGAGGTGACTTGCATATAGTGAACGTGATTATATATAGCAGACTATCTTCAGCTTTTTTTTTCCATTTATATACTTTTTGCTGCTGTTTGCATTTTATTATAGATACAGTGTTAACATGAAATGTTACCCCAAAACTACAGAAAATGAATAATGTGCACATTACACACATTTTAATGAAGAAAGACTAAGAATGGTTCTAATTTAAAGTATTTTAAGCTTGTTTCTCTAATTACATGCAATGCATATAACTGGGTGAAGGCTGGACAGATGGCTCGCCCTGTGCTTCACTGACAATTTTTTCAAAACTTTTAAGTGTTTTTTTAGCTGTCAACATCACAAATCAAATTGAGACAGCTCACAATCTGCTTCCCATCATCAGATTAAATATTTGAGGAGCTTTTGCAGGTGTTGCTCCTGCATTATGCAGTAGCTCTGTCTGCACCGTCTGCAAATGCTCTTAATATCTGAAACATGTCTTAAGACTCACTTGTTCTGCCAAATAGAAATTTTATTGCTCCGATTGTTTTGCTTTGCTTTGATTGTTGTTCTTTTATTGATTTTTTTATTTTATTTAGGAAGATAGTTTAATGTGTATATCCCCAAAGTGCTATATAAGTAAAGCTGACATGCTGAAAAAATAATTACTTTTATCTGCTTTGTTTTGTGTTAAATATTTCAGTTGTTTGATTTATTAATTGCATTTGTCTTTTTTAATCAAATATTACAAATCAACTTTCTGAATTAATTCTTTTTAATTATTCTGTTTTTATTTTCTCAGCTTTCCTCTGTTTTCCTCTTCTCTTGTGTGAAAAATGTGACCCTAACGTCTGATTTAATCAATTTTCAACCTTGTGAACAAAAGGCATTTCCAACTATCGCAATAACTAAATGCATTCACAGCCGCGCAGGATAAAACTTGTGTGCTCTTTCAGCCACTCTTGAGACTAAAGTGATGTAATGGTTTCCAGAGCTGAGCTTTTGCAGGACTGCTGCAACTCTCTGCATTCGCAGCCCTCGCTGAAAGAACTCTCTGAGCAGCTTTATCCTCATGCATATCTGCTGGGAAACATCATCACACATTATAGCCCTGAGTGACTCTGAGAGACAGGAGAGAAATACAATCCATGGGGAAGCCCCTTCAACCCTGGGAGGTCATTTCCTGTCTGACCATATCTCTGTTGGATTTCTCTATATATCCTCTGTCCTCCCCATACCCACCCCCCACAATACACTTCTATATCTATGTCGGTCTCAGCTTCCTCCTCCAAGGAACACACACATTGAGAAAAGCAGACACAGTGGGAGCCGTCCAATTGTTTTATGGCAGTCGTCTGTTCTGCCTCAAAGTTAAAAGGAATAAACACAAGTTTGATTACCATAGAATAGCTTTTAGCTTTACCCAAAGAACTCCAGACTGGCTTTAACTTTAACACTTAGTGGGGGGATGAAAGTGTATGATTCACTCCAAAGGGGGAGATGAACAGTGTTTAAAGTAGGAGTTATGTTAGAGTGTTAGACCAATGTGGAAGAAAACTTTATTGTCCCACACTAACGCACAAGCAGAACAGGCTCTATTAAGTACAACATACACAACCAATGAGGCTTTGACAAAAAGTGAGTTTATGTGTGATACGAGATGCTGTTGCTTAAATCGGTTGTCTATAAGTGATGTATTTCTTGCAGTCTTCTGCTGTTAAGACAGTATCTTATAAACAAGCAAGAAAAAGTGGGTGAATGTGTGTGTGTGTGTTGCATCAGTTGCAGTTTTTATATTTCTCCACTTTGACTCCTTAGTTTGTTGAGTCTGTACATCTACCTGCACACATATGGGAGTCTCTCCTCACCTATGTCAAATATTTAATACTGCAATTAAATGGAAAATAACATTGTTTATGGAAATACTTTTGAGGATAGTTGATCTTATTGAGGCAATATTGTCAATGTTTGAAACAAAAATGTATGTTTTCTTGGTCCTCAAAACCCCGTAAAATCAGAATCAGAACTTAAATCATTAGGACTACTGCGCTTTAGATGGAACTCCTAACAGCGTGATACGGTAAAAGGCTTTGCCACGAGTTTATACAGGTAAGTTAATGTAATTTTGTCAACACCAGAAAATGTCCTATTGGAGCAAAACGCTTTTTACCTCTCAGTTTCATGACCTAAAGGATTTAAACAAGAAATAAAAAGATTCAGACAACTTTCCAGAGACAAAGCGTCAAAGTAAACATAACCTCTATCGGACTGCAAAACACCCTTAGCATGTTTTGCTGCATCTCTGAGGTGGTGCACTTCTCTAATGTGCAGACACAAGTGTCATGAAAAAAGACATTTTACGTATTATAAAAAGTTTACTCTACAGTTATTTTGCAGATGCTTTTATACAAAACGACTTACACACACTTGTGTTCAGACCATGGGAGGAAGCCAGAGTACCCAAACAGAACCCATACTGAAAGAGAACATGCAAACGCCACACATGACAGAGAGAGTTCAAATATACTGACTAGTTTTATAAAGGAGATGCGATAGTATAAACCGTAGTAAAACATAAACTCATGCAGAAAAAAGCCATCACTTCAATTTCTAATGTCTCAAACTTTCTAGTCTTCAGAAGAGCTTCTGCATTCAGTGTCGGGGATTTATATGAAAATGATGCACTGAAATCTTTTGAAAAGCTTGCACTGAGAATTGTGGAGACATTTGCAACTGGGATATTTGATAATGAAGACATTCGGCTCCCTCTTTGAACGACCATTTTCTAGAGAACATTGGAAATGTGTTTGGAAGTGTGCATGAAGCATCAGCCTATTTTACAATGTTTCTGTCAGCTTCTGACCCAAATATACAGGCAGATTTAGGTCTTTCATTTTTAGAAGAGGAATGGTAAAACATTAGTAATACAAAAAGCTTGTCACAAGAGTTGCGAATGAGTTTAGTCCATTTTGAGATTTTAAACAGAGTATACCGGACACCTTGATTACTTGAGGTAAGATTAACAGACAGGCTCTAGTGCTTTTTCTGGCAACATCTTGCGTATGTAATCATTGTTACACTCTGAAAATAAAAATAAACTTAAACTAATGAAAAAAAGAGCTTCTAGATGGCCAAGCAAACGAGAGCATTGCAAACAATAGGCATTAAAAGTATGCATTTTGGTGTTTAACTAGCATGGTTGCAACCCGTGTTTGGTGTAAAAAAAAATCTGCACTGTGGTGAAAAAAAAGAAAAGCCTGGAGGCAGAAATATAACACTTAATATGTAGAGAACTGATCATGCAAGGTGCATAAATCTAGCTTCAAAGTTTTATTTAATTAGGAAAATATATTATATAAAAAAGGGAAATCTATCATGAAATATTTAACAAATACTTCAATTTCATGCCTTCTGGAAATCAGGTCATCCTCCATTCATGTAGCTATTTACAGCAACAGAAATGGTACCCTGGGGTGCCACACTCAATACAGATATTTAATATGGCTATATTAACATACTGAAGACAGCCTGATACTCTCAAAGTGATGATCAAAAAGTTCTATTTGCCAAATAAAGCTAAATTCACTGTTAAAATGATAATTGGCTTCAAATAAAGGCATGCAACAAACCTTGTTTTATGAGTAAATTTCAGATCATAGCATCTCATTCTTTTCAGACCCTAGATCAGAGATATGCCTTGGTTCATATGTAAAAATTGTCATGATCAGTATGTGGGGTGAGCAGCTTGGATATTTACTTATTTTTTTAGTTTAGTCTTTATTTAACTAGGAAGTCACACTGAGATTCAAAATCTCTTTTCCAAGTGAGATCTGACCAAGATAACAGCCAAAACCACACAGTAAAAGTAGAATTACATATTATAACAAAATTATATTTACACATTAAAACAACAAATATAAAGCATCTAACAAAAACGAGTACGTTTGTCAACCACCACAAGTTCTTTCAGTAAATTGTTTCATCCCCAAGATGCTGAGTAGGAGAATGCAGTTTTCCCCAATTCAGTTGTAACTCTGGGAACATTAAAAACTCCACTTTGAGGAGCGTAACCAATAGGTATCAGAGCAAACAGAGAGGAGGTTACAGAGGTATAATGGAAGTTTGCCAATTATTGCTTTATAAATGAAAATATTCCAATGCTGTTGTCTGCGAACCTTGAGAGATGTCCAACCTACCAAATCATAAAGAATGCAGATATATTCACATGACTGAATGAGTATCAACAGATAATAACTTAAGGTTCCTTTAACATACTCCCTCTTCGTGCTGAGATCAGAAAGCATGTATGACTTCATTTGAATATGTAGCTTTGCAGAATAATGAGCACAAGAGCAGATCCTATATAAGTTTATTTATGTAAGCTTTTGCTTGCTGTAATCTTTAGGTCTTGTTACAGGGAAAAAGAGGGGATTTGAAGGTGGCATTTCTGAGTGTAATTCACTCTGCCTGAGAGGAAGGTTTACATGAGCAACAGCTGCTCTCGTCATTAAGTGCTTCAGCTTGAGCTGTGCATCACAGATCCATTCCACACGTTGATGCATTAACATTGTGCACGTCTGTTTGTGAGGGGCTGTGGGGGTTTGTTTCTGCAATCAGAGAGAGATGGTGAATGAGGCTTTCCTTTGAGTGAAGCATGTGATGATGAGGACATGTTTTACATGTGCCAAAAAGTGGATAAATGTTAGGAGGATGAGTGAGAGCAACACCTGGGCCCCATGCCTGCAGCCATCCACATTCCCAAACGCTCCTGTTTAACTCTCCCAGCTGGTTCCTATCAAACGCAGGAGAACAAAAAAAAAAAAGGCCAGCAAAGAACAGAAACGACAGAGAACGCATAATAATATCAAACCCATCGCCAGGAGAAGAAAGTCACAAACAGCTGCACCATTAATGTTGAATGCACAAACAATTGGGAGCCATGTTTCATGACATGCATCTTGGCTGTGGAAGATGTCCAGCCTCTCTTGCCTGACCTCCTGGGACTGCTATTTGTTATTTAGGCCAGTGTGTTGTATGAGCTGGGGAGGGGTAACACGGGAATAGAAAGACAGAAGGGCTAGGAGAGCCTTCATGCTCTCGGTCAACTCCTGGAGTTTTGAAAATCTAGGGAACAGAGCTGGGAATAAAGAGGAAGGGAGGTACTTCACATCTGGAAAAAATTACTGAGCATGCTGTTGCTGTTGAAAGTCTGGAGAGGGAAGGGGGGATAGAGGAAAAAGGAGGGTAGTGTAAAGGATACATTATCTATGTATTAAGAAGCAAGTTCTTTGATCTAACAAGTCTGATAGGCCCTGAATGCATACCCACAATCAGTCCCAGTCACATAATGACACCAACCCAACATAATGCTTTGAGATGCTGAACACAAGATAACATTCAAGCACTCAAACACACTGAAATGTCCACGCAAAAAGATTAAAGCAAGCGCAAATGCGTGCATGTGGCCATGATCTCTGGATCAGCATTTGCTCCGTATCACAAAAAGCAGAGCAAGTCACAAACAAGAGAGAAGAAAAGTGGTGCCTTTATATGAGTCGTTAAAACAAAGCCAGTCAGTGATTAAGGCAGCGACATCTGATCCGCAGCTGTTTAAGTCTTACACGCTGCTGCACTGGTGTCCAACATTGCCCCCTGCAGACACACAAATGCAGAACCTTTACTTTTCATTCTCTTTTCCTTCTTAAAGAGGAAGTAAGATTGGATGAGCAAACAGGTGATGTGTTGACCTCACAGTAGATTTTTTAAAAAATTGCTCTTTGCTTTGAACTCCTCTATTAAAATACTGGACTGTCGTCAACTCTGGTATAAATACATACATGCATACATGTACACATACATGCGTAAAAGACCCCCAGAGAGTGCATATAGGTAAAGATCCTTTTGAGCTGTGATGTATTGGTGCAGGATGTTCCCTGCCTCTTGCTTGCTAATGGTTGGGATAGACTCATGCTTCCCGGAGCCCTGAGTTGGGACCCTTGTAGGAAATAAATAGAGTTTCCTTAGTGAATGGAGAACATTAGCTTGGTTTCATAAAAGAGCCACTGAACACTCAATTTAATGAATTCATCAATGTATTTTTAAAGATCAGTGCATGTAAATAATGTCCACAAAGATTCAAATTTATTGACTATGTTAATTCCCAACATTAAATCATCTTAAAAAAAATAAATGCTTTCAGTACATTGATAAATTACCATTCAAATCAAACTACATCCCTTGCAGTTCCCTTTTTTCTTGGGATAGGATGAAACATAGCTGAATGTGAATCAACAACAAAAGGCCAACATTACATTAAACTGCATGTCTATTTGAATCCATTTTATTACATTAAAAACCACATTTTATCCTTAATTTGACTTAAATTGTGTAACACACTGGTTTAAGATGGAAACAACTAATCGGAAAATATCCATTTCCACCTGCACCTCTAACTAATTTTTGTTGTTGTTCTTGTTTAGTTGATAAATATTGTTTTATGAAAAAAAAATTATACTGAATCCTTGTTTTAAATTTGATATGCGGGCAATGTGTTTTTTAAAAAATGAAATGAAACACATTTCAGTAAATCCCTTTACAAATGTATTTTTCTACAGAACAGAAACATAATAGCTGCAGGAGAGCATGGCAGAGAGAATGGGTGTCTCAGGAGTAGAGTAGTTCACCAATCTGATAAACCACGTCAGCAAACACTTTATTGGTTAACCTTATTGGAAATACAGCAGTTTAATCCTCTGAACAACATATCAGTCAAAGATTTAGAAAGTCCAGATAGATCTTCTTTTGAATGCAAAATAAAACAAACAAAACAAAAAAAATCCATTCAAAATTTGTTTTGTTTTTAGGTTGAAACAGAAGAAAATGCTGGATGAACCCAGAAACTACAACTTTGTGACATTTATCTTGCAACCTACCTGTACTCTGAACTGTTTGGAAAGTAAAAAATCAATATTGACTCTTGTCCTATCTCATGCTGTCTCTTTGTCTCCTTCTTTCATCCTCCTAAAACATTATTTTACACTTCCTTGTTTAAAAAGCCACAATGGGTTGCGTGTTAATATCTACTTCCTGATGTGTGAAACAATGTGTAATGCAAAAACGTATCAAACTTATAAAACTCAAACACTGTGGGGCATCCTAGATTTAGTCGTGAAGTGTGATTTTGCTGCATAGTGATGCTTCTTGGGTGGCTAAAGATCCAAAAAATGTATGTAAAAACTGTCACTAAGTCATCAAACCAGTTAGAAATGCTAAGTTATGAGGTTGAATAGTTACATAGTGTGTCTTCACACCTCTTATCTGTGATCAATGTCCATCATTGCATCCACAAATACAAGTAGATGATACAAACCTAAATTGTATTTTAACCAAAATTTTAAGACGTAAGGTAGAAAATCCACATTTCCCATGATGTTATGGGTTCCAGAAAGAGAAGATTTAAGCAAGACCATTTCAAACCATATTTAGCCGATATTACATCATGGTAACAGTATGGTACAGGTGCTAAGCTGACCTATATGCATTTCTTACTTTACTTTACTTTGTTTATTTGACGTGGACAATGTGTAATTGTGCTACTATGTTGCTACTAAGTTAATAACTTCTATCTTCTCTCATTAATAGAATTTTAAAAAAAACATTGGCTCTTGTTATTTTTGCCCAACGAAAAAATAAAGCATGCAGAGAAATATTTTTTGTCTAGTGCTAACATAAAAAAAAGCATCTTGCTGGGTTAAAATTCAACACAGAGGTCCTGTGTTTGAAGAAAAGTCATCTCCCTCAGTCACCTCACTAATAAACTTAAAAATGCATCAACACACTACTCATACTATGTCCAAGTAAATAGCTGGCCTCTGTATGAAGGGTAAATAACACCAGGAGTTTCCTCCGGGAACAGAAGCTGCACTGTGTGCAGTAACCAAAGCAAACCTACAGATGACACTGTAATACACAATCTACCAGCACAGCGCAGCATGTTTGTGTCTTCCCTCCCCTTGTGTGTTGCAAGTGACACATAGGTAGTTAGTGATATAAATAACTGCAGGTTTCATGCTCATGTTTTTGTTTTACTATCTTGTTTATTACTCTTTCTCCCTATGCCCCACTAGGCTCACATGACTAAATCTTCCCTTAGAAACACGATCATTGATAATATGGTGAATTTTCTTTGCAGTCTAAGGCCTTCGTTTGTGCAGACAGGCATAAAGTCTGAGCTATAAGCGAGACAAGGGTGTGTCCCTTGTGGCTACAACAAGCCTTAGGTGAGTAAGCCGACCAGGAATCTGTTTAAAAATGAGAGCCCTGTGATACAGAGGTAACAATCTCCTTTCTTTCTATTCTCCTTTGAGAGTTAGTTCATCACAACATGTGATTTGTTTCTCTTAACGTGACGTAATTGGGCTGCACTCCTTTTCATTTACACCAAACAATTAGCTTTGTTGATTTCTAAGTTCTGGACACACCCAGCTCTTCTTTTCAAAGACCACCCCAAACACACACACACACACACACACACACCTTCATCCCTTATGCCCAGTTTTCTATGTTCTTCCTTCCCTCTGTTGCCATAGAAATAAACCCAGGCAGGAAGTCTGATTTTCGCCCATGCAAAGAAGGGAATTTGTTTTGTTGGTTAAACAAATCCACAACATGAGGGTGGTGCAGCGAGTCACAAGGACGGCAGAGGAGCAGAGCTTTCAGAGAAATCATGGCGGATTAGGCAGAGACACAAACACATGCTCATTTGATCGCCCACTTGTTCATTCTGTCTGGGTGCAATCACACAACTTCTCTCACTTAGTCATCGTTGAAGTTTGCAGTCATCTTTTCCAACTAATAAGTCTAAAGAAAATCACTAAACAATCTGTTCCAAGGATATCAACCATGTTATTAAACAACTGCAGGCATGTCATAAACCCTGCTGGATTTCTGTTATGTACAGCTTAGCTGTGCAGAACTGATCATATTGAAAATATGATGTTTTCTGAAGGGTATGCTGACAGAGAAATGACAACCAAGCAGATATTCCCTGTTATTTCATAGTCAGGGACATTTGCAAGTCATTGTATTCTTTAAAGTTTGTAGCCAATGTCATGTAAGAATTTTACTTGGATCAATTGAAACCATAGTGATTACTTAAGATGTAGTTTTCTGTGAATATGTAGTTTGGTAGGACTTTGTCTACCAATAAAAGCTGATTATTTTGCTCTTGAAAGCAAAACATTTACTTTATACAATTATACAAGGAATGCAAAACTTGCAAGAAATTTTTCTTATCTTATAAGTTGAGGGGCTTGTTGCGTGACGTCTTTTCACATTACCTTTGCGTCACTTACACCTGTCACGCTGTTGTTTGACGTTCAACTCACCTTGATTGATTTTCCATATTCACCTCTTTTTGTCTACGTCACTTAGCTGTCAGTTAAAAAAAAAAAAGCCTTATTTTGCCAGCCCTTCAGTATCACTTTGTTCTGATTGGCTTAGACAGATGTCACTCAAACCTGCCTTTCGAGCAAGCCCATCCCCGTGCACTACGTTCTACTCTGGCTTGGAAACGAAGCGCTGAGCACAGTCCGAAGCCAGGTGCTTTGAGGCTGTGTTTCCAGGAAAGGATGCTGTTGCTTCCCGTCACAGAACCGTAAGCTTTTCTTTACTTAATAATACTCACGTGAAAGTGGGTCTTTGTATTTGTTCGTCGTTGTTTCCGTTTGAATGAAACGACAGAGTTGGCAACGCTGCGATGTCTGTAGCCAACCGCCTACTGACACATTGCTGTCGATAGAATTATTAACTCCTTTTATTATCTGCAGCCCAGATTATGTGAGTCTCTTCATGGCTACAAGCTAATTGTGTAGTTTAAGTTGTATCGAGGGTGCGCGTTTCACGACTTCGTGTATCGGATTAGGTATTTTGTTAACGTTGACAAGTTTGAGCTGCTGTGGTGGCCGCTGGGAGCAGGAACTGTCTGAACGGGGCCACCTGTGGTTACTCCCTGTAGAGTTTGGCCTCATTAATGAATATTTGATTCCACCAATACACATTAGCTGTTCTTACTGGCATCTTCCTCAGCAAGATCAGTCATTTCTTCATCAGCTTGTTTATGTGCAATCCGAGATTGTATATAAGGGATAGGATCTGATAAATAACAGACATGCTAGTTTAGATGGAAGGTACATTCCTCTCAGACTCAGTGGTTTTACTGCAAGCTGCAAAGGACTTTTTTAGCTGATTGCATGTTTAATCAGTTACCTAAACTTTAACAGATAATAATAGTGCTGACGTCAGCCATGAAATAACCCCTTCTCTGTTGCTTTTGCATTGTTGTTGCTTGAGTGACTTTGCTGCTGCTTTGTCCTGTAAATTGATATTTCTAGTCCAGACAAGATCATTTTATGCATGAGCGGTGATGGCATCACTATCACTGTGGATTTCACTGAGAGCCTGTTGCACACTGCCAACCCACCACTTAAACTATGTGGCAGCAAAACTGCTGGCCTGCAGTTTTCTGTCAACACATCAAACACTGCTTCATAGCATTAGAAGTTGGATTACTATATACTATTACAGATCATAATAGAGGTGGCTAATACTATCGGAAATATCTTGTTTTGGTAATCAAACTGAATAAGCAGAGGCCTTGCTGTTCTGAAGCTTGTGTTTTGGGTCAACAATTTCAGCTATTTTGGTAAATTCATCCTTTTAAAATAATTTGAGTATTTTCTTGATACACTTTAAAAATTTAATGATATTAAATTTTATGAAAAAAACATTGTTAGGTGTGTGGAAATAATATGTCCAAGCTTTTTGTCTGCATATAGTGGGTGCACATCCTATAGCTACACATAAACATTAACAATAAGAGAAATAACTTTATCATGTCAATTTTTTTTAAAACTTGAAGTTGACAGATACATTTGAGAGATTTATTATTCTTTTCTAATAAATATTGTTTGTTGTAATTAACATGCAGGCTCAGTTTGCACATGGGGATGAGTATACAGCAAGAGGAAAATTCAGAAAAAGGAAGCTATAGTCTCCAAAAAAAAAAAAAAACATTTATGTGATGGAAATATTGCAGGAACAGAGGTGAATAATTCTACCACAAACAGGTTTTGGTGTCACTTTAAGTTGTAGCCTGAAAGACTCATGCAGAGATGTAAGGATCATAATTTTCTTGGCTCAAAAATCAACTTAATAAGGAATCATAAGAGTGCATCATGGAACAGACAAACATGAATTAAACCTGATTTACCTTGAACTTAGCTGTATTGATTAAATATAAGGAAAACAGACACATGAAATAAGGAAGTTTTAGGTTGTCACAAATGTAGACCCAGCTGAGTCATTTAAATATTAATGACTTCTCATGAAGTGCTTGTCACAAAAAGATCAAATTTCAGGTATTACACAAATACTGCTTTTCCTGTTCTGCAAAGAAAAAAAATCCCAAGTCCAACAAGTAAATGATTAGTTAGTTTGACCCAAATTTAAAGTGAAGAGACAAACCTGAACAACAAAAAGAATAAATGTTACAGCACATTAGATCACCGACTTGACACTGAGTGGCTGGATGGATATAAATACAGTGTTATGATGAGTCAGTTAAAGCATGAACAAATTTCATTCCCCCTCTAAAATCACTACAGAATATCCAAAAGTGCTCCTAGTGCTTTTCTCTTTAAAACCAGTTGCATTGCCTCGTTCAGAGGAGATGGGTTGGACAAACCAGTTAAAATGCCTTTAGAGCAACCCATGCATTCCTTTCTTTGTGTGATACTGTTCCAAGCTGCTCGGCCAGCACTCTTATTATCGCAGGCTAAAGCCACTGTGTCACAAGTCTGTCAATCACTTGATCACCACCAGGCTAAAACACTTTTTTTTTTTTTCCCCCACTGCTGCATTTTTGAGAATAAACATCCAGTGTAGCCGACGGGATTCACTGAGTTATCTCTGTGTCGCTCTCTCCTTTTACACAACTCCCACTGAAAAGCTGGGAAATACAGAGCACTCCTGTTTGACTAATATGTCAAGCGGTCTCTCTGAGAATAGCCTGCCTGTGCTCGCATGAGGTTATGGGATGTGGTGCCCTACTTCCTTTCAAACCAGCCGGTCGGTGCAAAAACTCCAGTAAATCTGTGTGTTGCTGTAAGATTACAAGTGATGCTTAAACGGCCTCCAAATTATTCATAAATGACAATCAAATTGATATAATATTGCTTTGTTATTTTCTCCATAGCAACCCGATGGAGCAGCAACACACAGTGTCTCTTGTCTCGGCAGGAAGGAGGTCGAATGATGTTTTTTTTTTTTTTGTGATGCTTTTTAAAAAAATGCATCAGCCAGTAATATGAGGCCATGCGGTTTCTCAGTCTTTCGGAGTGTGAACAAAAATAACTGAATCCTGCGTGGCATTTGTATTGTTTGTATCTCTTTGATCACTTGCTGATAGTCACGTCAGGTTTTCAATGGCGGCTTACAATGAGCACAAACACTGTCTTCTTTTCAGGTGAGAAAATGGCTCTAAAATAGCTTCAAAGAAGGCAGTCCGTCAGTCCGTTCTGAGTCAGAGGTCGGATAAAATAAGTAATGCTGCTTTCAACCATATGCTGCCACTAATCTGCTCCTCTATTTTTGTTTTGATAGACAAATAGATGTTGCCAGATGTGAGCTTCTACTGCTTTCTGATAATCAGTGGATCATCCACAGCTTTAAAGCAGTAATCCATTAATCTGTTGGGACCTTTTTGCAGTCCCAGTGAGACGGCAATGGGGAGGATGCAACAGCTATGTAGACCGTCAAGTTAATGGACATCCTGCTGTTGCAAGTATGTGTTGCTGCTATGTCAGCACTGTGTTTACATGGCAGGACTGGAAACTCCAGCCTGACTATCCTTCAGGCATTAGCTTCAGTCTATTGAACAACAAGCCTTAGATTTGCTCTTGGATAATATGAAGTAGGAAGTTCCTGTTGCTCTTGTGCTTCACTGAGAGAAATAAGTGCATGATGGGACAATAATTTCCTTTTTTTTTATCTTTTACACTTTGCAAAACCACCACTTATTTGTCATTTCGGAAAGTGGCTGCAGGTTACTTAAGAGATTTTTGTTTAGTTTCTGAAACATGATGCGAACTTCTCTGCTCAACTTGTTTTTAAGTCCCAAAGTTTAAGGGCGAAATGTACATACTGAGGTACTTTTTGTTCAGTGCAATAGAAACTATGATAAGGAGAATTTTCCTAAGCTGTACCCATGCTCAAGATGTACAATGGATAGATTAGTTGTATAACTACCCGGCACGCAGAGTGACACGTTACTCTGCGGTTTACTACATACACACAAAACCATTAATCTGTCTTCTCTCCTTCTTCCTCCTGTCAGCTGACATCCTAGACTTGATGTTTAAGAAAGCAAAGCAGACATATTTATGTTCTTCAGCTCCACATTTGGCCCCTGAGATTCAGTGGTATTGGCCCCTGTGCAAAAATAATCAGAGATTGTGTAAATGATGCAGTGTCATTAATGATTGACTCATGTGAAGCAATGCTAAAGACCTAAAGCACAAGAGCTTCTAGTCTCGCTCTGCAGAAAGCTCGGCAGTGTACAGTCCCTTCAGTAATCAGTGGAAGTACGTTACTATAACTAGGACACACATTGGGATGTTCGGGGACTTGAGTCTCAGCGTATCTATTGCAGATAGGTGTGTCGTCCTTCTAGTCCCCTCATTGGGTTTTATCTTAGATTTAAAAGCTAGGAGAGGAAATGGGTTTCCAGTCTTCAATCAAAATTGCTGCGCTGCTGCACATAAACAATGTGGTGGTTTTGCTTGGAGGAAGTGTGTTTTTGCAAACCTTAGTGAGCTGAATCAAAGTGGGAGAAAGAATGAAGAAGGAAAGAAGAGCTTACATGTTCATACTGAATAATTTTCTGCACAGACTTCAAAACATTAAGTTGCAGTTAGGAGATCAGGCAAGTCCCAGCCTGAAAGGTGCTAACAGAACAGCTTGATGAGCTAAATCAAGCTTCCCGTGTTTATAAGTTGAAACTTACTCGAACATGTTTTCTGTCCGCTTGGCCTGTGCTCTGGAGCTGTGAAGTAAGTGGGCCGTCCTCGTGCTCCACTCTGCTTTTAGCTGAGTGTTTGACTGTAGCTAGTCTGCTGTTGTGGTGTTTTGGAGGTATCGAAGCGGGGAGCACATTCTTTCCTGTTGATGACTCATGTCCTGAGCATGGTACAGACTGTAAGAGAGGCCTTGGGGAACTTAAGAATACACACTCACACACTCCTCTAAATGACCAGAATGCTTGCAGAAAATGTAGCTGGCATCATGCATTTAAAGTCTTAATGTTTACACAAATTTATCTGTTTGCAAGCACACACAGAGCTCACAATCATTCCCACCAGGCAGGGGTTTGCTTTTCTCACACGTGTGGTACGTTTCCATGGAAACGCAGACTTTTTATCCGGTGGTTCCCAAAAATGTTAAAACCACAACCTCAAAATAACATTAGTTTATTTTGTACACCGCACACTGATGACATGAATGATGCATGAAACATGTGGTTGTCCTCTAAATAGCTGGAAGTTTGTCAGTACCGTCATACTTCAGGCGGATAAAGTTATTTTTGGTGGTTTATATTCACAGTTGTGAAAAAGCACCTAGATGTCCATACTGCCTGTGTTGATCAGACCCTGTTCATCTTTTAGCCCAGCAAGCTGTATCGTAACACTGGTTGTACATGAGTGAATTTGATGGGAAGCGAAGTGGGGGGGGGAGCAGGCAGCTCAGTTTAACAGACTGTTCAGTTAGGCTACAAGTTACAACAAGCTGTTGGGACATTCGGGCCTGAAGTTCCAGGCAAACGAAGCTATGAGAGTAGCAAACAGAACCAATAAGAACCTTCCCGGTTGGGCTGATCAGGGATCTGCACATTTCAGTCTTCATCAGTACAATTTGGTGACCCACATAAAATCTTTTGCAACCCACTTGTGGGACCCTGGAATCACTGCTGGGAAGACGGTGTCAGATGACAATAAATGAGCCCTTTCATACTCATTCTGGTTACTGCATATCTTTTTTTTGGCAAGGAGACAACTGAATATTGCATCACAGCATGAGTGCCACGTTGCCTGAATGCGATTCTCTTTACATACAGTCATAAATAAGCACACAGCTTTGATATAATAAGGAGATCATTTCATTAGCTCCACATAAAAATATTCAAATATCACATTTTTGTATATATTAAAGCTCTAGTGGACTCTACTCCTACTTGATATCCTTGAAGTACTACTAATTCACTGTGTATAATTCAGTAGTCTGTATACGACCTCTCAGTGGGGGTCAGCAGGGCTGTAATTGCATCTTTTTTAGGGGCAAGGCCGCTTGGCTTTTAGTCCACTAAAAGCCAAGCAGCCTTCAAAACACTCATCAAAACACCTATGACATGTCGTCAGTATTTTGATGACAGGAAGGCCAAATATCATTACAGGATGAACATCAGATACATGTATATGGTATGTAAAAATGACATTGCTCTTATAGTACCACAGGGCTCACCAGTGACTTCTTATGAATCCCTAGGCGTGTGTGATGTTTGCTATGAATGATTGCAGCTTGACTTTACCATTGCTAGAGGTGCAAGCTCTGCAAGATTGTGTAATTGGTATTTTCCTTTGGTTTAATTGTATATGATATGATGCCTTTGCTGTATCCCTGATTTTTCACGTGCTTCCATCATCATACAAGAGCGAGGATCAAAGGCAGTGGGTCTTTGATTGTTGCACTTGAATGGTACCGCCACGGCCATAAACATTGACTTTGATGCATTTGTTTGCGCCTATGCGTGTATTTGGTTCATGAATTAGTTTACATTTATCAAAACAATCCATTAAAATCCAGGCATCTAAAAGTAGTTATAATCATTGTTTTTGTGTGAGGGGACTTCCTTAAAACTGCTACTTTAGACTGGGTGTTTTATAGTTCCTCTACACACTGAGTAAATTATTCCTACTTGTGCATCTACTGTTCTCTTTGAAATAAGCATAACCTTTGTGTTACTCTAACATCACTTTGCTGCAACCTTTCTCGGCAGTGCTGACTGTTGGCTTGGCCTTCAAAGGTCAGAGTGATGCCCCTGGCACCTCTGCTGAGAACCCGCTTGCTGCAGTTTCCACAGAAACGAGACAACGTTTGACGAAGACTAGTTGCGTCGCAATACGATGACATCACTGTCGCCCACTCACAGTGACAGCAGCAGCTCCTCTAAACATGACAGCAACCAGGTGTGTGTGTGTGAGTAGTGGTTGTACACTTTGGTGTCAGTTTCACAAAGTGCTTTTTTCTTGGTTCTCATTGGCTGACCTTTCATTTGTTTAATGTAAATGCAGCATTGTGTTATCTGTGTTCTGAAACGAGTGAAGCTTTATTACAGTGCAAGTGTGTCTGTTTGATACTTTATGCATTCAACATTTCTAAGTTCATCTCAGAGGAAAAACTATGATCCACAAACCTTTTGTGGTTTCCTTGAAAGTCAATCTTACTATCTTAACGTTTTGTTTTTTTATTTGATTTGACATTTTTAATATTTCAGTTTTTTTTTTTTTTAAAGGAAGACAATATTTCACTTGCCTCGTCTTCCTCATGCCATGTTGCTGTTTTATATTCCCCTCAGGATAGCTGGGAGATTGTTGAGGGGCTCAGGGGGATTCCTGCCAACATGCAGGAGCCTGACAGACAGGAGGGCTGGCTGCTCAAGAGGAGGAAGTGGCCCATGAAGGGTTGGCATAAGGTAAGCACCTCAGCAGCCACCATAAAGCTCCAGACAGTAGCAGTATTGCCACATCTGCTGCTTAACTCTAACTGATCTAATAGAGTGATATAGGATGTATTGTCCTATGTTAGATTATTTAATTTATTAGCTCTAGAAATGCTGTGAATGAGTCAAAACAAGCATTGCATTAACCGTCCAGTACTTTGAACATTAAGGCATTTCAACATTTCCTGCTTTCCTCCTTTGTTGCATTTCCTTCATTCCAGTCATTTCAGTTCCAGCTAATTTTACTGCACTTTGATTGTCTGCACCACCCCTCTCCCATTATCTGCCTCTGCGAGCATGTTTTCCCATTCCTCTAAGGTTTTGTCTTGCAACACAACGAGCTTCCACTTTGGTAGTAAAGCAGATAAAAAGCGTAAAATGTGCTTGTAAACTGATGATTATGCCTTTATGTGACCATTATGTCTCCTTTCTTACTTCTGCTGTTGCAAATATTCAACATTAAGGTCAAGGGTAAAGTGGTAGTACATGCATAGTCAGCGTTTGAATTTTTATTGGAGTTAGACTCTTTATGTAAGAAGATCTTTGATGATTGTTGATTGATTCTGCTTTCTTCCCACTTAGAGATACTTTATGTTGGATAAAGGCATCTTGAAGTATGCGAAGCATAGAGCGGATGTAAGTGCCAGCTCATGAGCGCCATCTGTCTGTTATGGCTCTACACACGTGCACAAATTAATTCCTAACTGCAGAAAATCATTCTTGCACAGTTGAATAAGGGGAAGCATCACGGCTGCATAGATGTCGGCCTTTCTGTCATGTCAATCAAGAAGAAAGCCATGTGTATCGACCTGGATACAGAGGATAACATTTATCACCTAAAGGTAACTCCTGAAGCTTTGGATTGTGTGGAATTCTTTTCTAGCATTTGTTTTGTATCTTCTTCAACGTAGGACGTTTGTTTTTATGGCATCCAGGTGAAGTCTCCGGATCTGTTTGAAGAGTGGGTGTCAAAGCTGCGTCATCACCGTGTTTTCCGGCAGAATGAAATCGCAACATATCCCCACGAGAAGATCCTCTTCCATCCTCATGCTTCGTCCTCTCCCTCCCTTAATGACTCTCTTAGAAAAGTAAGTTGTCATAATGTTTTTTTTTTTGGTGGTGAAAGGAATGTGTTGCTAAAGAGGTTACGTACATTATCCTCCTTTTCTAACTCAGAGGACCACTCTCACCAAGCAGGCATCAGTCCACCAGGCGAAGGTTAGCTCCT
Organism: Kiunga ballochi; assembly: GCA_037177335.1. NCBI lineage: Eukaryota > Metazoa > Chordata > Actinopteri > Atheriniformes > Pseudomugilidae > Kiunga > Kiunga ballochi. The sequence goes on along the minus strand of JBAMIG010000018.1, from coordinate 8,031,902 downwards.
GGCTTCACTCCTCTGAGGGCATGGACAAGTGCTGCAAGGGTGGGTGTCTCTTCGCTGTTCCATTCACTTCCTGCAACTGTCTTATCTCACTAATTGTCACCCATTTAGCTTGTTTCTGCACCTTGTTGGCTGCTGATGGGGCAGTGTGTCACTGCAGGGTTTAGGGTTTTGTGTATCCCTCATTGTGCCTGTATGCAGCTGCACTTTGATCTAATAATAGTCTGTTATTCATTCAGACTTGGATGAATGTGAATCTTATCTGCTGGAGCTCAACGTACTGCTAAAAAGCATGGAGGTCATGCACCGCACATACTCCGCTCCAACCATCAGTGCACTACAAGTAAGCATGGGAGTAAGACAGCGAATTATTGTCTGAACATAGAAGGATTAGAAACGCTAAGAAAAGCCTCGTGCTTCCACAGACATCTACTTATGACATTCCCAAAAAAGAGAAGAGGCCACGGAGATGGCGATCCAAAAACAATGGCAAAGAAACCAAAGTCACACTACAAGTACATGTCCATTTTCTCTTTTTATGCATGCTGCTCGTGATCTAAAGGTGGGATTATGGTGACGTAGTGGCTCACATCTATCTGCATTTGCCTGCCAGGTTCCAAGCTGCATCTCCACCCAGTCCCCTCGCCTACATGCCTCCAATCCTAATCTCTCCACCACAGAATTGGCACCCCAGGAAGCCTGCCCTGAATCTCCAGACACTCCTCCAAATGTGTCACATCTACAAGAAGACTTTTGCAGACTGGCCAACAACAGTGAGTTTTTGCCTGCATGTCTGGCTCAGAGCATGCTTTTACACTTTGGAGAAAAATGCTTGTGTCAACATAGTTTCCATGACAACTCTGTTGCACCATGTTTCCTTGCTTCTGTACTGTATCTGGCCTTCTGTTCCCTCTAGTCCATTCTACACTGAAATCGGCACATAGCCTAATGGTGGCAGAGAGAGACAAACTGAGGCACACCATTGACCTGCAGGCCCCCCAACCCCCCAAGGTCATGGGCCTAAAGACTGGCTACTCCTCTGTGAGTAATGTCTGGTTTAAAACTGAACTTTCTGGCTGATTGAATCACCAACTATCATTTCTCCAATTTCTCCTCACTGATGTCTTCAATCAGGAATGTTCCGGTGTCTCTCATGCGCTGGTCCACCAGATCTCCAACGAGAGCAAAACCTCAATTCCTGAGTCCATATCGGAGTTCTTTGATGCTCAGGAGTACCTCCTTTCCTCTTCGTCATCTGAGAACGAGGTCAATTGCTACTTGTCTTGTTACCTTTCTTCTTAATGTGAAAATCTGAAAATAAATCTAAATAAATTTGACAGATGTTCAAACAATGAATGAAAAAGTACAAAATCGGAGAGTAGCAGGGAATGCCCTGCTCATTGGTCTGCACGGAATGGGTTATATGTAGATATGTTGCATGTAGAATAAACTCTTACTGAAGGCATTGACAAAGTGTAAATGTTTTAGAAATGTTTTTACAGTGATATCGGGATAATAAAAAGAAACCTGTGCAGAATAACATTTTATCATATTATTATATCAAAAACTAAAGAGTATTTAATTTTCTTTCAAACAGAAAAGCAGCAAATTTGCATGTTCAGCAACTAGAAACTGTCCATAATAACTTCATACATTTTCTAAATAATGGAATAAATGTCAAATCTGGAGTTAAGATGAATTGACTCAATGTAAATAAAAATACAGACGTGTTTATAGAATTCAAATAATTTTTTCTGTAGCAATGCAAGAATTTACAGAATCCTTTGTGTTTTATATCAAATTCAATATTTAATTAGCTTACTGACCTTCACTGATTTATTGTCTCTGCAGGTGTCTGACGATGACTCGTATATCAGTGATGTCAGCGACAGTGTCTCCATGGACACCTACGATGGAGCCAGCGAGAGACACTACTCTGGTACATGATACAGTTACAAGTTGTGTGTGTGTGTGTGTGTAAAGCCATGCTAAGCCCTTCAGTAGATGGAAAAACAAGCCCGTGTAAAGAGACCTTTTGGTATTCTGTTAGTAAAACAGGGATTGTCTGTCTCTTTGTGTTTATGTGACTAAGCCTTCTTTCTGTGTGTATTTTATGAAAAGCTTCAGCAGTAAATAAATCATGAATTCTCAGAAACGGTGAAATTACCCGCTCGCTTGGCACATATGTTTGACATGAATACTATCTACTTCCAGATATGTTGACAAGCTCGTTGCCTTGTTTTATCTTACAGTATGCGAGAGAGAATCTGTGAAGTCATCATTAATTCACTGCTTTATCTTCTGTTACTCTTATATTTTCACTGCATAAGCCTTAAGAATCGGTGGGAATTCCTCTGATTATTTGGCTACAAATTTTTCTGATTGTTCTCTGACAAAAACAATCACGCCGAGACGGTCGTGCACACTTCATCATGATGAAATATCCAATTGATTTTCTTTGTCTCACTATATTTGTCATGCAGTCAGCAGCGTGGCGACCGTGGCTCGTCGACGCTCTGCGCTCCCATGCCCCTGTCCCTCCAGCAGCGTCAGTGTATGGAACATCCTGAGAAACAACATCGGCAAGGACCTGTCAAAGGTGGCCATGCCCGTGCAGCTCAATGAGCCACTGAACACCCTGCAGAGACTGTGTGAGGAGCTGGAGTACAGTGACCTCTTGGACACAGCGAATCAAACTGAAGACCCTTATCAGCGCATGGTGAATAGAAAGAATTCATACTTGCACGATGAAGATGGATCTTTTGCTGAAATGCAAAGGATGGTTTGTTTGGACACCCGTTTTTACACATGCATGTAAACAAAGAATGTTTGGAGGAAAATGTCATTGACTCTGAAATGATGAATAATTAAGGTCAAAGTTTATGAATTTTTTTTTTGTCCCCTAACATGTGTTTTATAGTGTTTTGAGCTATAAAGAAGCTATAATCATAACTTTTACTCTTTGATGTTTATTTAAAGAAAAACAGACTTAGAAATATAAGTTAACATATATTTTACATTTTAAAATTGTGTATAAAATCCGGAGATGTAAACTTGCCACCATATATGAATTATTTTAGCTGGGCACATTATTTTCAGAAATAGCAAAAAAATCTGAGACAGATGCATGCTTACCATGCCATACTGCACACACACACACACATGCGCACACACACACCAGTGTCCTTTTGGTGAATTCAGTTCGTTCTGTGACCCAGTAGAGGAAATGTACACTCTTTCTCTTCATCTTTTTCTGCACAGGCTTATGTTGCTACCTTTGCAATAACAGCCTATGCCTCCAGCTACTACCGAGCAGGAAGCAAACCCTTTAACCCCGTGTTGGGAGAGACTTACGAGTGTGACAGACCTGATAAGGGCTTCAGATTTATATCTGAGCAGGTAAAAGTCCCACAGTTTTACACAACTATGTGAATTTATGTGAACTCTTCCATCACATGATTCCTGTATTAAGTTGTTACATATTTAAGATCGAGTTAAAATAATCGCACACCTATTGTGATGTTGTATAAGATGTTTATAAAAACTATGATGTATGGAGGTTCTGCTTTGCTTGCATTAATCTGACTCTTTTCTAACAGCTGGTTAAAAAGTTGCAGGTGTTTACGTCTCAGACTGCTTGTTTAAGTAGGTTATTGAAAACACTGAAAGGCTTATTTATTCTCCAGGTCAGTCATCACCCACCAGTGTCCGCATGTCATTCAGACTCAAAGAACTTCAGTTTCTGGCAAGGTGAGAACATGTTTGCAACAACACCCGCCCTCATTATTTCCATGTGCTTCAACAAGCTATGGATTTTAAAGGGGCTCTATCCCAGCATAAACCTGTAATCACACCTAATGCTAATTAAAAATGAACCTACTGAATCTGCAGATATGCATATATTGTTTGAGACAACTGACGACTCAATACATTTAGCTGATTTTTGTCTTCTATTCTCTTTTAGATATGCGATGGAAAAATAAATTCTGGGGGAAATCCATGGAAATAGTTCCCATGGGAACCACACATGTGACACTACCTGCGTAGGTTTTAGGCTTATTATGTGTGGGTGTGTTTGTGAGTGTGTATACCCAACATGCATGTGTAGATCATTCATAATTTTAGCAACATGCCATACAATGAAATGACACATGTGCTTTTTAGTACAAGAAATGAAATGTGTGTATATGTGATTATTTTTTTTCTTCTTCAGCTTCGGGGACCATTATGAATGGAACAAAGTGACTTCTTGCATCCATAACATCTTGAGTGGCCAGCGCTGGATTGAGCATTATGGAGAAATGGCAATAAAAAATAAGAACAGTGATGTCTGCCAGTGTAAAATAACATTTGTCAAGGTGAGAAGACACAAACATTGGCTCTCTCTTTACTGATGCCTCTGCTCTGTGAATGACTGAAGGAAAGAAAAACAAGTTCAACATGAAATTCTTCAGTGATGCTTCTGAGTAGTTCTGCACCATAAAGACAAAAAGCTTCTCTTCTTAAGCTTATCATCTTTCAAGGTCTTGTAGTTAGTGTGATTGATCCTGTGAGTCTGCTTTACTAATACTTTGAGCTGTTTTTTTTACGAGCCTTTAATGATTTCTGATGCATTTGCAGAACCATGCGGCCTATTTTAACATGCTTTCATTCAGTGTCCTGTCGCGGCAAATGGCTCCATCTAGAGGACAAAAGAAGAAGCAAACTAGTGTAAAAATATTAAAGAGACATTTTCCCATCTATCAAAAAAGAAAAGTAAATCTGTTTATGTTTCTTAGTTTACAGTCTCTTGTAGTAATAGATTGCAGATGAAGTGGGAGGTGAATAAAATTTTACTCCTTGTTGTACAGGCATTGTTTTTTGTTTTTTTTTATTTCTTTTCTTTACAAACATGTTTGGTTTTTCTTCTCAACAGGCCAGATCATGGAGCTCCACCGTGAATGAAGTAGAAGGTGTAGTAACAGATTCAAATGGAAAAGTAGTGCACTCCTTATTTGGAAAATGGCACGAATCAGTGTTTCAAGGGGACCCTCCATCTGCTACGTGTATCTGGCGAGCAAGTAAGTAAAAAGTAAAGAGCAAATAAATAAATGAACCTAAAGCTAAAAGCTAACTGTGATATATTACTACAGAAGTTTTTTTTTCGTATCTGCTCATGTCTGTAGATCCAATGCCAGTGGATCAAGAGCAGTACTACGGCTTCACCCAGTTTGCAGTGGAATTAAATGAGCTGGACTCCACTTTAAGACCTCTGCTGCCCTCAACAGACACGCGCTTCAGGCTGGACCAGAGGTGGTTGCTCCTAAGCTCTCATTCACGTGTCTGTGCACACTCAGGAAGCCATTATTATTGTTTTAGTTTTCCATTTTCCCCCACTGTTTAAACATTTCCATTCAGGCTGAAAGGAGGCAAAGCCGCAAAACCATTTGGTACCGAACTTTTTTTTTTTTTTTTTTGTGACCCCAGAACTGATTTACCCATGTGTTGTGATGTTGAAAATATGCACATTCCCATGGCAACCGAAATATGCAAAGACAAGAATAGTATTGTTCAGTATACATAAACTGTATTATAAATGTATAAAGTGTATAAACCTAAATAAGAGCTGCAGTTTTTCCATTTGGAAAAAGATTGGATGAGTGATGCTTAGACTTCAGCAGGAAAGAATTGCTGCTGTTCTGTCTTCACTTACCCTGCATATTTCTTCCAGGCTGCTGGAGGAGGGGAATTTAGAGGGAGCTGAGGAGCAGAAACAAAGGATTGAACACCTCCAGAGGGAGAGGAGGAAAGTGCTGCAGGATAACAACATGATACATCAGCCACGCTTTTTCAAGTATGCTCCTCTTTGCTTATTTGTATGCAATCAGACTGTTTGTTTTTACCACATACACTAACTGTTCCCTCACATGATCAGAGGTCGCCTCTGTAATGGTAAAATAGTGGGCTGTTTAAATGGGTTTATCATAAGAAGAGATATCAGTTGATTTAAATATAATTTATATACCATTATGTATCTAATTAAATGTATCTAATGTTTGTAATTTAATTTTTCTGTGAACAGGAAGTCTAAAGATGACACGTGGGTGAGCAACGACACATATTGGGAACTGCGCAGAGATCCTGGCTTCAGCAATATGGACTTCCCTGTGCTGTGGTGACCTGTATTTAATCCAATCCTCCCACTCTGACTTGTCATCAAGAAGAAAAGAATAAAACTGAACTGAGACTAGTGTCAAAGAGTCTTGACCTGGTTAACACAAAATACTGTCACGGTAACCCAAATAATAAGACCTCCTACTTCCTGTTTTTACACTGGAGTGAGCTGAACCTAAAGAACTCATCCTGTTGGTTTTTGTTACCAATGTTTATCATATTTCTGCAGACAGTTTATTCTCATAGCTGTAATTTATACTGCGTCAGTGTAGACTAAAGATGCATATCCATGTTTTGCCGTATCTCTGCATTTACCAAAGTGCCTTGTACCACAGTGCTGCATTCAATGAACTGCAGCAGTTATGCAAAGGCACTTTTATTTGGACATCTAATGATGTCGGATTCATACTTCACTGGGAAGAGAGGGATCTATAACTAGTGAAAAATGTCTTAACCTGGTAAAGGAGACATTTATGGCTCATTACATGTAATTTTAAAAGAAGATTTTAAAACTTTTTTTAAAAATATGCTGCCTTGTTTTAATCAGTCATAACTGTAATGAGACAGTGGAAATGTTTTCAGAGAAAAACTGCAGAAATAATCCCTGTTGAAATAATATAATAAACTGTACAGTGGATGAAAGAATTACAGAGTCAAAACTTCTTTTTTTCCTACTTTCTAAATGATTAGATACATCTGATACCTCACAGGTTGCTATGAGGAAGTGATCCCACTTTATATACACATGGACAAAATTGTGGATATCGTTGGGTTAATGAAGGAAAACACACTGGTCACAGGAATAACCAGAATCTGACAAAAAAAAAAACTATTAAATTGAACATATAAAGGTTTTACATGGCTTTTCAACCATGCTTTTACAGAATAATAAAAAAAATATACTCATGAAGCACACCTGGACAAAAATAATGCTATTCATTATCCATCCATCCATCCATCTTCTGCCGCTTATCCGAGGTCGGGTCGCGGGGGCAGCAGCTCAAGGAGGGAAGC
>JBAMIG010000018.1:8009790-8023405 GCA_037177335.1 Kiunga ballochi | reverse complement strand
GCCCGGCCACCAGACGCTCGCCCTCGTGCCCCACCTCCAGGCCTGGCTCCAGAGGGGGGCCCCGGTGACCCGCGTCCAGGCAAGGGAGCCTTCTGTCCTTTGTTCTTTTTCATCATAAAGGTCTTTGCTATTCATTATCTTAATATATTTTGCACAGGCAATCACTCCTATCAAACATTTCTTGTAACCATCAACAAGACCTCTGCACCTGTCTGCAGGTATTTTAGCCCCTCTACATGTCCAAACTGCCCCAGTTGTCTCAGCTTTGAAGGTTGCCTTTCCCCTGTAGCTAGTCTTGGGTGTTTTTAGCTGTGTTTCAGGTCATTGCCCTGTTGCAAAAGCCATGACCTGTGACTGAAACAAAGCTTTCCAACACTGGCCAGCACATTTCTCTCTAGAATCCGTTGATCATCTTCAGATTTCATTATAACATAAACAGATTCAAGATGCCCTGATGCAGCCTCTCCCATGTTATACAGTAAAAACAATGTTTTCTCAATATGCTTAATTTTTCTGTTTAAACATGGAAAAGTTTTGTGGCTCGTCAACATGTAGTTTAACAAATTCCAATCTGGATTTTTTAATGATGCTTTGCAGCAGAGATGTTCTCCTTAGTTGTTTTCCATTAAGGTAAGTTTGGTTTAAATGACAGCGGATGGTGCAATTTGACACTAATGTTCCTTAAACTTGAAGTTCACCTCTGATCTGAGTCTTCTGGGCTCTTGTCTCTTACATTTTTCATGGATTTTCCTCCTGCGACCACATCCGGTCAGGTTGGCTGCAGTCCCGTGGATCTTAGATTTCTGAATATGTGCAACTGTAGTTACAGGACCATCAAGCTGCTTGGAGATGATCTTTTAGCATTTTACCTTTTAATGTGCATGATCATAATTTCCTGAGACGACGACTCTTTGCTTCCTCTGTTCCCTGTTGAGTGTAGTACACCCCATGTCACCAAGCGGCACAGCGACTACCTGTAGCCATCTATAGGCCCACTGACTGCTTGCTGATTGAGGACACCCGTGATGCTGATTGATGGACACCCGTGATGCTGATTGATGGACACCCGTGATGCTGATTGATGGACACATGTTGGATTAACGCGTCCCTTTGGTCACATTATTTTCCGTTATTTCAAGAGCATCATTTTTGCTCAGGACTGTTTAGTGATTTTATTTTTTATACTTCTGTGGAAGCACGGTTGAAAAGCAATCTCTGACTCTCATTGGTGGAATTTAATAGAATTTTTATTTATCATTATCAGATTTGAGTTATTTTTGGGAACAGTAAGTTTTTCTTTTTTTAACCAACAACCTAATCCATGTCTGTAATTAGATATTACAGCAGAATCAGTATTTGTGGTTAAGAATATGAATGCAGGATTTCAGACTGATTATCAACAATTTAGTATGCAACAAGCTGATCATCAATCAAAGCAAAATAGAGAAAAGATAATAGATTAACCCGATCAACACCTTGCATACTTGCATACACTAATAATGAAGAGGTGTAGAACCAGTTCTGTGCAGCTCTTCGGGTCCCGATTCCTTTCTAAATCTTCAGCTTTGCTCTGGGTCAGCCTCTGTAGCCACTTCATCATGTGTCTGCTGGAGGAGCAGGCAGACAGGGACGCTGTATGTCCAGATGTGAGTGGAGATCTATTAAGCTTCCTGACTGAACGTCAAGATGACACTGTAGTAGAGGGAGTGGTTGGTCCAGATAAGCCGTGAGGTCTATGTGAGAGGATGTAAAGGGTGACAAGGCTTGGTGCTATTTGAGCAAAACATATTGAAAAACCAAGTTAATAAAGATTTTGTACTTAAAAAATAAAATCTCTCCGCCTTGACTTTAGATTATTCCCATGCATTTCAGTGACACTTAAATAGCCAGAGGAGACTTGCTTTTTTTTGTTCCTCTAACCCAAAACAGAAGTTGGCCTTACAGTAACAGCTGCATGTGTTACTCAAGTGTCAGGTTAATTTTTTTCTCAATTTAACCTCATGTCAGGAGCATGACCTAGATCTACGGGAAGCTATGGCAAACCGCACAAGAATGCCGGTAAAAAATTTAATCATATTCTTTGGATCTTAAATAGTAAATAAAGATTGTTGACCTTAAACTCTTCCATGTGCTTTTCAATTCCCCTCTTTTTTAAGCATCTTCATGACATGATTGTCTATGCTGAGTGGGAAATCATAAAAGGCAGAAAGTACACCTCAAACTGTTAGCTGAAAAATCGCCACTTGGTTTAAAGACAGTGATAAAAGAAAATGTGGGTTTGGAAAGCGCTCCCAGTGAAAATCTACTTGCTCATCAAAGCATAAACTGTGCATGATCAGATGGCTTGTTACAGAACAGCGTATCTATGACAACATATCCAGAAACAACATAACTTTGACCTATTTGACACTTTTAACTAGCCTACATTTTTAAGGTAAGCATGTTGGTTTTTAGACCATCAGGTCTGTTCTGCTTACAGAGTGCTATGTACGTCAATTTCAGTTTTACTCAATGAAACACAATCAATATGTTTTGTAATTTGTTCATTTATACTTATAAATTTCTACTCAGATGTAGTCCTACAATACCTGCATGTTAACTGTTCATTCATTCATCGTCAGAACACTTATTGATGCCATGTGCAAGTGCATCAATGTTTCCTTTTGTGGAGTCAATGACAAAAGCTATACAAAGATTTGTACATGTGCGTGTACTTACTAATTACTACACTAAAGTGCAGATAGTTGGGTTAGTGAAGGTTACCATCAGTCATGTTTTTTTAATTGGTTTTAATTAACCAATTAGATCCCACTGGGTTGGTCAGTTTCTGATCAATAGATTGGTAAATCTAACCAATATTGGCTTAACCATCTAGATTAATAGTTTTTTTTTCCATCTAATCCTTTCTAAGAGCGTGATCATCTTGTGCTTTTGTTATTCTGGGTGGGTTTTGTTTTCTGTTATCAAAACTGTACGAACAACAAAAACGTTACTAAAACATCCATTTTAATCAAGCAGCTTTTCCAAGAGGAGGATATTATAATCTGCCTCATTTTCCAGCTAAAGGTACCGGCACCGACTCTTTAAATTTTTCAATAAAAGCTATAACACAGCAGGGATGGAGTGTTTGTGTAGCCAGACTGCTGTAAACCAATGTTTCTCCTTCAGAGTCGGAAGTTGCCATTATGAAATATAATGAGGAGGAGAGGGACACTTGTGAGTTTAGCGTATAAAAGATGTGTCTTTATTAGCATTTTGGAATAGTAGCTGTTTCTGTAGGTTTACTGAAACCAGAGATGTGATGGGGACAGCATCCAGAGGCTGAAAGAAGAGCGATATCAGACATTTGCTTTGGGTTTTGTATCCTACAGCAGCTAACAGAGTTATTCTATTTTTACTGTTATGTGGTAAAGATTTATATGTTGAAAGAGTGACCTTCAAAGTAAAAGATAAAAAGAGAAGAGACTTAAATGGTTGAGTACACATTTCTTTTATTCCCCAACTTGACTTTTAGCCACCAAATATGAGTTTGTAATAATGAACATATCAAAGTAAAGTCAGTGTTTTCTGCTTCCATGTTTAAAAATGCCCAAAAAATCCACATGAGAAGAATGAAGAGAAGCAAACAGACTGTAAAGTTATAATTAAATACTTTTATAACTCTGGCCTTGTGTAATAAAGCCTTATTTACCCTCTTCTGACATTTGAAACAAATTTATTTGCTTAAAACATTATTTGCTTGATGTTTGGATGACAGTAAAGAACATATGTGATTTATAGAGGAACTCCAGTAGTTTTCCCATATTGCTTGTGTCAAGCTGAAATCATATATTTAAACACTGCAGCGTAAAAATAGTTTCTTTTGTGCCTAAAAGTCATTTTTAGCTTTATATTCTTACTAAAACTGTAAAGTACTTTTCAAGAATCATTTGCTATTTCCTAACAGGGGTCAGTGGGTTCCTGGCAGCCTGCAGAAACCAGCAATGATTGTTTACTCGTGTGTGTGTGTGTGTGTGTGTGTGTGTGTGAGGTGGGGCTCATCCATTCAGAGTAGCTGAGGTGATCTCTGCATCTGCACCCGACTCCCTGATAACTATACTTGCTACTTATCACTACTGGCAAGCCTGTCACACACCACACACCCTCCACCCACTCTCACTGCATCACAGACACATTCTTGTAACTTCATGTCACTTTCTCTTTAAATCTAAGTCACCACATTTTGATGTGGAGGTACCTTAATACTGACAGGTAAACAAGTTTATTATAAAATCTTAAAATGTTCAGCTTAGTAGTTTCTTAACTTTGAAGTGGCAACAAAAATCTGGCGTGGGTCCAAGTCAGGAAATGGATTGGATTGATTTGTCTAAGCTGCGTGTGTCATTTATCATTTTAGTGTTTATTAAAAGGAGGGGATGACTAAACAGTAGCCTGGTGCTTCTTCCTTGGTTGGATGTGGTGAAGCTTTTGTGACAGAGATAACTTCCATCTGACCATGATGTAGGTTATAAATAAGCAAATAAGCAAAATAAGTAATAAGGAAATTATGTCTTTTTTTTCCTCCCCAAAAATCAAACAGGCAAGTCTGTTCATGTTCCAATACTTAGACACAGATAGAGAGAGAGGGAAGGAGAAAAAAATCCCAGTGTATATACGATCATAATGAACTCCAGAGGGAAAAGAGGAGGCGTGCCCAGCTTCCCCTGTCCTTATGCCTCCCTTCAGCGCGGGTCTGACCAAACACACCAACCATCTCTACTGTAACCCACAGAACGGGAGACTTATTGTGCGAACTATCACTTCTTCTTCCAGGGGTTTATATTTGCGCATGTTTAAAACACTTTCTTTCACTTTTACGCATTTACGCATGACATCATAGTTAGATATTCCTAGTGATATTCTTAGACCTGCGCTGCCTCTGATCGCCGAGGAAGCAAATTCCGCTTGAAAACTCTTCACAAGCTCATTTCAGGTAAGTTATATGTTTCTTGTGCGATTTTCTTTGCGTGACCTAAATTATTTACGTATTTATTGTTTTACTCCACGTTAAAGTTGTATTCCAGCTAATCTACGGGCTCGATGTGGTGGCAAATATGAAGTGAGAGTGTTTTGCTTTTTGATTTAACTTCATAATCCAAGTCATGGGTCTCCATAACTAATGCGTAACTGGCCTCAAGCGCAGAAACGCTCTGCGGTCAGCAGCTGACTGGAGAAAATGGATTGCCGGGAAAATAGACACGTGCTCTGGCTTACTTGCAAGTATACATGAGAGGAATGCTGTGGGGGCGACTGCATTCAGTTACATTAATCACTGCTTGTAATAATAATAATAAAAGAAAACCCGTTAAGTGATTGAGCTAAAAAGCGCACAAACTGATGCGGCTTTTCCTGTGAGAATAAGTTAAGCTGTCACCCAAATACAAAGTTAGAATCACATCACTTCGTAAGAAAAATAGTTTTACTGTAAACACGTATCACGTTGTAACGCAATAGTTTATTGTAAAAACGTGACGTAAAACGTTATGACGCGAAACCTATTACGCTTACGTTGTAATGTGATGACAGTGAAAACATGGAAAATTTAGTGTTTGAATTAGCAAACTGGGTGAGCAGTAGACCAAAGAAATGTCCTGTTTATCACATATGACAATGTGGTGATAAACTGCTCTGTTTCAGCCACCTAATTCTCTCAGCGGTGCATCTAAACCTTTAATAAAAACTGAAACTGACACATAAACATAAAGGTCAGAAGCGTAACCACTGGAACATGTCAACCCATTAAGCGACACATAAAATGCGCACCGCCTCACAGCAGGCAGGCGCTGTGTGCGCACAGCCGCACATTCCTGTGTGCAGCCCATAATAATAGATCAGAGACAAATAAATAGCCCAATCCTGACAAGATGACCTGAAAAGTTTCTGTCTGACGAGAATGAGTTCTATAAAATGTATTTTGCTTGGAAAAACATGCAGAAGCCCCTTTGTGTTCCATGTTTATATAACTTATAACGCAGCAATATCACGTTTTATGTTTCCATACTTTATAATGATAGAAAATAGTCAATTTTTTTGCTAATACAGCAAGTATTAGCAAAAGAATTAGCAAGAAAAAATAAGATGTAATATGTGATAAGTCATAATTATTGTGATGTTTTGTCTGCTTTCTGGTATTCACCAGGGTGCAGGAGACCAGCACCATATGTTAAACAATAGGGTTTAGAGTAGAATTTCTACCATAAAGTGATGCAAAATGTCTGAAAAACTGTGTATCAAATACAAAAAAGCAACTACACCTAAAGCTTTGCCACATGCTCATACTCATCTTGCAACCCTAATCGACATACAAAAGGCAAACCACCTACCAGGTTATGTTTTTTTTTATGTGTGTTTTATTGTATTTATTTTATCCTGCTTTCTACTTCCTTCCTTGGTTCAGATCACACTAAACAAAAGAAACATTAAATATTTAGAAACCCTACATTTGAGCCTTTGGAATTCAAGTTTAGGGTTAGGGGGAGTCTGGACAGACATTACGCTAAACTTAAATAATTTATCCTAAATGACTCCACACAGAGAAACTGTGTGAAGTCATGGAGTTTGTCCTGCTCATGTGAGGAGGCATCTCTTAATTTTATTCAGAAAAGTTGTTTGGAGCTCTGTTCTACTCTTCTTTATAGCTGTTTACACTCATGTTTACAATTTTATACTCTCCCCCCTCTTTGCCAGTTAAAAAATAATTCCCTTGAGTAGTGAGTGGTGTGAGATTCTTGTTTCTGTGGTCTCACGCAGTAGTCAACACACTGGCTGCTGTACTCCTGAGTCACACTACATGTAATTTGACACTAAACAACACTGTTAGAGTTTCTAATCTTACATCAACTGTATCAAGAGAGGAAAACTGTGGAGAAAGCTAAGTGGAAATCACCTTTTAGTGTTTAGGAGATAAAAATGATGATAAAAATAACATAAATCTTTCTGTTTTAGAGATTCATCGAGTCCTGAGGCCATGTTTTCCAAGGCCACCGCCAAGTTTGTTCGCCAGGTTGACCCCGATGGAAGCCTCATCCACGTGTCCCGAGTAAATGACTCCCAGAAACTGGCTCCCATGGCACTTGTTGTCAAGCGCAACCGCATGTGGGCCTGGCAGAGGCCTAAATACCAGCCCACAGATTTTATTCTCAGCGACTTGTTGCAGGGTGAAAGCGCGCTCCATCCTGGTATGTAGACGTTTTACGCTGCAGGCTTCATCTACGATACATATCTGACACGTATTTGTTGTTTCATTTGTTTTCACAGGAGTGTCTGAGACAGAATTCCTGACCTATAAGGGGATATATGGTGACGATTGCTCTGGGATTCTGGAGACAGAGGCTGTCCATGTAAACCTTGCCCTGGAGGGACGAGGGGCGTCCAAGCTCCAGTCATGTTTTGGCAAGCTGAAGAAAGAAGAACTGGATGTAAAGAAGCTGCTGAGAGACTCCTACGACAGGTGTTTAACAAGCTTCCTTAATGAAAACTGTACAATCAGCAGAAGGAGATGGATTGGTTCATTAATAATATATCACGCATTAAGAACTCACACCACTACTCTAAGACAGCAGCAGTAGTGGTGTAATGTTCTACTGAATGAGTCCACATACTTTGTTATTATTTCATTGAGGTAAATCAGAGACAGATCATCTGTGAGCCTTTTTTTTTTGGCACCAGGTTAGTGGACATGCAGCATGTGCTGGTGCAGCAGCTTGAGAAGCGGGCTGAAGTGCTAGCAGTGGTGAAGGAAAGGATCCTCACCACCAGTTCCTGCACAGTCACTTTGACAAAACAGCAGCAGTGCACCCTGCAGGGGGCCCTCGGGCTACTGGGCCTGTTGGGGAACTCTGTGAAGGTGTGACATTGAAATCAAATCTGCCTGTAAACATAAAACATCCAACATAGATATACAGAATACAGAAACAGCCACAAAATGTGTGAGCATGGGGTTTGTTTTCAGGTTTGTGTGAAGGAAGCCAACAACATTGAGATGAACAGTGATGTTTCCCTGGAGATTCCCTCTGGTACAGTGATTGCATACAGCGTACTGGAGCTGGAGATAAAGAAAAATGGACACTATGGTGAGTGTGTATCAATAATAGTGGATAGTTATAAAAAGCAAATGTCTGGGGAAGAAATTGGAACTGAGAAAATGGCTGCTTCATCGTGTTTTGTTCCAGAAACTTCACTCTGTTGTAACATCTTAACATCGTTTTGTTTTTCTGCTTTTTTGAGTTTCAGCTATTAGCCAGCTGTAAGGATGGGTGCTTTATCAATGTTATCTGTGTTTTATCTCTTTGTTTTGCCTCATCAGGTCTTCTTCTCATCTGTTTAGGAGTTTTTTTCTACAACAAATATTCTGCATGACCCTGTGAAGGACCGATTATTGGTCCAGGGCGCACCAGCCTCTCGCCCACGGGCCGCTGGAATAGGCTGCTCCGTGACTCTTAATGTGATAAAAGGAAACTTGATGAATGTGTGTATTCTACATTTTACAGGGGTATTTTTTTTTTGTTTAGAAGAATTTAAACTGTTTTCCAAAAGGAACAAAATATTGTTTCATCAGCAAGAATAAAATATACAACAGCAAAAGTACTGCAAAAAATATGTATATTATATAATATCTAATACTAATACATATAATTATATTTAATGACAGAAAACAAAAAAAAAGACAAGATAAAAGATATTTGAAAATTTGAATGCAGTGCTTAAACTATAGTCACTATCGATCAGAAGTGCTATTTCCCGTCTTTTCTATTCACTGTGTGTGTGTGTGTGTGTGTTCGTGTGTGTGTGCGTGCGTGTGTGTGTGTCAGACAGAGCAGAGAGGCTACTGCAGTTTTTCCTGTTTAATTTGCTTTGTGAAACAGAAAACATACTTTGTAACTGAGGATAAATTCTGCAACAGAAGGGTGTTTCCCTAATGCACCAAATAGAGAAGTTCTGCTAAGGGCTAAGCTAACGTGCTTAGTAAGCATTTTCTTCATCATTTTCAACGTTTCCCTCTTTGTTATCAGCCAGGATTGGTTATTGTGTGAATACTTGGGCAAGCATTCGCACAGTAGTGTTCCCATTTCTCTTTCTTCACTTTTATTATCCTTCCTCATTCTACATGCTACTCCTCTTGCACCATCCATGTCACTTCACTCATTCAGATCTTAAACCACTCAGCCTCTTTAGGAGATGGCTGAACCCCAAGCTGCCCCATGTTGTGTCTATCGGGGCATGTTTAGATGGATAAATGCATTGTGTAGTGTAAAGCTCATCTTCTTAAGCTGAAACCTTTAGACATCAAATTGAGTTTTTATCACTTCAGATATTCAGTGTTATGATCATTTGGCTTCTTTGACTATTACAGTTTACCCTTTCAGCACGCAGGTATTCACACTGCTGTTTTGGAATAACAGCAAAAAAATCTAGATATGTTTGCTTCACTTTGTGTCCATGTTTGATGTTTGTCTGTATTTTTAGATATCTGCCTGCAGCCTGGCACAATTGGAGGCTTTGAAGAGGGCTCTGCCTCAGCGTCTGGTTCACCTGAGTATCCCTTTACTACAGTGGATGGCAGGATCAACGGACACTCGATTCAGGAAGAAGCATCGCAGGATGACTCCCATCATGGTAAATTCCTGCATTCGCTTTAGTTTTCATTTATTCACAAGTAAAAAAGTTACATGTGTTTACTTGTTATGGATCTTGTTCTTGGGTCTTATAGAGTCGCAGGAAATACAGCTTTCTCCTCTGGCTGAGCTCCCTCAATCAACTCGATGCTCCTTAATTAAGAAGCTCCAAGAAACCTTAATGGACAGATCTGCTCTGTCTTATCTGCAGTGTTTGGTGAGGGACACCACTTGGCTGTCTTAGATATGTTAATTTAGGGTACTACAATAAGCGACGAGTTGATTATCGTGCAACAAGTTAAGATCCAAAAATCAGCTCAGTTCATTTCTTCTAATATCATCACACTTTGATAAAGGTCTGACTCGTGTGTTAAATATTGTCCTTCCTCTTTTTGTCTTGGTTTTGCTCACACCCTAACAGATGGAAAAGTTGTGTGTTCAGGAAACAGTCAGTACAAGCTTTACTGAAGAGCTGCCGGAGATACTAAGAGATGCTTTCATCGTTGATATGGACCCAGACTGTCTCACAGACAAGAGGCAGAAAGGTGTTCCTGCATGCCTGCATGCAGTTTACCTGTTAGTCAGTGCCATGGAAGGTAAGAGGAAGCTCTAAACACAAAAAAATGCTAATTATTATTTGTTCATTGATTGATGTTGATCAAATTTGTTGCTTTCTTTTGCTCGTGCAGAGTTACCAGATGAAACTCTGATCATTCTGAGTCAGAGTCAACCAGACTTTCTGGAAGCTTTGGACAAACTGGTTGGTTAATTTGTTTTATTTATTACAAACTACCATAAACACACTCCTAGCCTAGAAGCTCAGTAAAGAGCTAATCTGGTTGTTTTAAAAGTAACTGACTGCGAGACATTTCACAGCTCATTAATTAACATAGATCTAGCATACTTTGTGTAATGGATGCAGAGAGCTTTGATTCATGCATCTTCATGCATTTTCAGCTGAACTACCTCAGTAGCTGTTAAGGTTAAAGCATCATGCATGACCTTACATTATATGTACAGTGGTGACATTAAGGCTAAAATGAGGTATACCTCTGCCAAATTGAAACTTTTAGTTATTTTCTAAACAGACCCACAGTTTTATTTTAGTTGGAAAGGAGGTATGGTGTAAAAATAAGATGCTGCAATGTGTTAAAGACTTGAAAAAGATAAACTATTTCTATGCTTTGTTAATCAGTGATGCCCAAATTCGGTCCTGATGCTCATACCTTCCTGAAGTTTATACATGCAACCCTTTTCCAACACACCAGAATGAAATAGCTGAATTCCCTCTTTTGCATGTTGTTAATGAGCCTTTTATTTGATTCGGCTGGGTTGGAGCTAAAAGTTGCAGGAAGGTAGATCTTGAGGACCAAACTTGGGCACACATGTTGTAAACTGTCAGTCTATGGAAAAATCTAAGGTTCTATGTTCTGAATACTAAATGCTGTATCTAATCTATTTACCCTGAATAATTGGGACATGTGAAAACAGGTGAAAAGCAGCAGCCTCCTGCAACTGTTTTTGTTGTCATGACTAAAAAATATGAGCTCAAAGAGACCCTGCAACAATGCAGTGTGGCTGCTCACAAATCAGGAAAGGGCTACAAAGCCAATCTAAATATCTTATCATTTTTAGTCACAAAACAAAGTTTTGTAACAACAAATAAGCTGTTCCACACTGTGGAAAAAAAGGATGTGGTAGGATCTCAAAGATGACACCTGCATTGGCAAGGCTGATGATGTTAGAGGTGAAAAAGATTCCAAGGATCATCATCAAGGCCCTCTTGAGGAATCTGAGTCATGCCGTTGGCAGCATCTTGATCTAACAGCCTCTTCGTACTGCAGGATTCCACAGAGAGCGCAAGGAGGATGACACTTTGCCAAGAAAGTGTTTTCTTTCACCTAAAACGACCAAAATGAAGCATTTTATTTGCTTCACTACTTTGAGTAGAGACTCCATGCCTTTGCAGCCACCTGGCTTGATTTCTGCAATGCACTTTGTTTTGGAATCAGTCAGTCTTTTATATCTCTACTGCAGCTTGAACATAATGCAGCCGCATGTCCTTTAACTGGCACGTGCAAATATGAGTATATCAGCCTGGTTTTATCTTCTATTTACTGGCTGCTGGTACACTTTGAGATGCATTTTAGGCCTGCTTTCATAGAACTGTAATGAGTTCTCCTGCTATAGACAATCTGCCGTTACCTTTTGCAGATGCTTATGCTATTTCCATTCAGAAAAAACACTTTGTTAATGAAAAAAAATTGAACTCTTAATTTGCCATGGGTATGAATGTATTGGAGTATATCTGTATGTTTCTGTTTCACCAGATGAGGATGTTAAAGGAGAGCAGCAATCCTCTTCCCATCCACTCTCTTCCCAGTCTTCTGAAGGACAACCAGGCTTTCCAGCAGGCAGAGCAGCTGCTTAACTCCATCAGTGTGACACTAAGAAGAGAGGCTGAGCATCTGTGGATGGAGATTGAAAATAATGCAGGAGTACTCCCACTGGTCCTCACTCTGAGCCTACATGGACTTTTGTTGCTAAGCACTGGGCTGTAGTCGCCACGGTGTCTGCATGGATTACGGCTTTCCATTTCTTTCTATACTGTTAAAAGTAACAGAAAATAAGCTTATTCTACTCTGTAATTATTATTATATGTTATATATTTATGCACAGGTATTTAACAAATGCTACACCCTTTTATTTTGAAAGAGTGAGAAAAACATGAGATGGGATTTTTATCTTTTTAATAAAGCAATGTTTATTAAGCTTTTTCTAAGGTACTTGCATTATTTATAAAAGTACTATGTAAACTCAACGGCTTGAAGTTTCATGTGCTGATTATGTTTGCATGATGTTGGGCCTGCCAAATCCAGTCAGGGCTGGACTAAAACTGCAGAGACACCTGGGCACCAAGTGACTGTCTCCACCTCTTTGTCCCTAAACACTCGTTTGGTTCTTGCTCTTCAGCTCAATCCCCATCTCCTTTCTCTTTTATCATGTGATGAACTGAACCTGATATAAAATGGAAAATAAAGCTAAATTTTCAAAAAAGATGTTTTTTCTCCTTTACTGATAATGATACGTTTCATGTGCGTTGTCCTCACATTCATCCTCCTGACTGTTTCTCAGTGCTTGTCTTTCTGTCTCACTGCACTCCTTTAGTCTTTATGCCTGGTCTCCATCCATGTTTTTTCTCCCCTCTGTCTCTATCTGTCCTCTTTCCCTTCTCGCTTCTGTCTTTAATTTCCTGTAAGTGCTTGTTTCTGTGTTCACATTTTTTCAAGTATCTATGGAAGACAAAACTTAAAAGTGATGCACATTGCAATTTCACCCTTAAACAGACCTGATAGAGTTTATTGATCAATTGGAAATACGCCTGACTGATTTGATTATAGAGATCCCAAGCAATTTTTTTCTGGGTTGTCTAAATAAAATCAAGCCAAGCTGACATCGGATCCGCCAGATGAGGTGTTGTTAAGCTCTCATCCATGTTAAAGGACAGCCTCCCCTCCTCCTCCCTGAATACTGACAATGATGCAGTGCTGCTTCAGCACCAGACTGCTGCATATAAAGCGTGTGGGTCCTTAATTCCTGCAGACTGGAACCCAAGTGTGCTGTAGTAAACCACAAACACATCAAATCCACTGCAATTTATTAGTATGTACATGATCATTTCTAATCTTTACATAAAAAAATTCCAGAATGCAATTTTATGTGAATGTGAAATGTAGCATAATTTACACAAAATAAAATTAAAAGACTGACTTTGCAGATTAAATCATTCATTATTAAGGAGCAAACAGTGGCAGTGTCCATGGACTTTGACCAATCTAAACAATTTTGTTGTATTGATGTAAAACAATTACTATAGGTAAAGGCACATATAGATGTATAGTATATTATATACAACAATCAGTATGTTATACAATAATAACATATATGACAATGTGTATTTT
>JBAMIG010000018.1:7999236-8009690 GCA_037177335.1 Kiunga ballochi | reverse complement strand
GAGAGTTTTAAAATATCTATTAATTGTTTTAATGATACATATAAGGGACTTTTTGTACTTGTAATTCATAAAGCGTTCATGACTTGATTACGTCCCTGGAGGACGTAACTTGTGTGTGACGTCATTATCGTGCGACCAGCACAGCGTCAACAGTGCCCTCGAAAACCGAGCAACAAGGGTGTTCCGCGGCAACGGAAATTCTTATTTTAATCATAGAAAGACCGTTTTGAAATGACAGTGTGCAACTTTTTCCTTCAGGGTCGTTGTCGGTACGGGGAAAAATGTTGGAATGAGCACCCCAGAGGAGGAAGCAGAGGTGGTGGAGGAGGCTACAACGACAGTTACAACCGTTCGTCTGGTCAGCAACCGTCCAGAGGTGGTGGAGGTACAAATACAAACTGTTTTCTCTAAACATGTGTCTCACAAGCCTAAAACTTAGTGCAAACTTATATTTAATTTCGTCTTGAGCAGTGATTAAAAAAATATACTAGTTGTTGGTTGTCTTTTGTGATCTTTTCCAAGTTGACAAATATATATAAATAGAGGTAAACAGAAGAAGGACTTTTCTCTCACAATGAACCGAGTTGTTATATAGGTGTCGTGTACAAAGTGAAGAGTAGAAACTGTGAAAACAGCAGCTATAATCAATGTGATTCTGCTTGTTTGATCCAGGTTTTGGAAACAGGGTTTGGGTGAATCCTTCTCAGCAAAAAGGAGGTTACATCCAGCCTTCATCCTTCTCCTCACGTGGAAGCAATGACTGGAGCCGTGGAGGTGGTGGAGGAGCTAGCGACTGGGGCAGAGGTGGAGGAGGAGCGAGGAGAGAAAACATAAAGAGCTCAGAATTCACTTTTTCTAATCAGAACAGATTTTCAGCACTTGGTGCCTCAAACACTTTTGACAGAGGAGGAGGTGGAACAATAGGGGGGAGAATTGCTGGTGATGAAGATGATGATAAAAAACTGTGAGTTTGGATTTTTTTTTTTTGTTTTGGTGGCTTTTAAATAAAAATGTTTGTCTGAAGACAATTATATATGTCTCATTGTTATTCAGGGAGATCATTCAGATGGACATGGATGCTTGGGACAGTTCAGGCCAGTGGGGCTTTTCATGTTACTCAAGCTTCAAGACTTCTATTTCTGGTCTGTATCAAAGTTGTGTTTATTATATTAACAAACCTACTTATAACTAATTAGATTTAAACATGTTCCTGGCTTTGTGTGTGCAGGTTTTACTGATCTCTCTCCAGAGGAGCTCAGGCTAGAGTACTACTCTGCAAGGGCATCAGGGGATCTGCAGAGCTATGTAAGTCAGTAACAAGGGACGGTTGATCTGTTTGTTATCATGCATTTTGTACATTTTGAGTCCTATAAGATCTATTTTCTAATTGCATTTAGCTTAATGGTGTCAGTCAGTTGCTGAGCCGGTGGAAAAGCAGAGTCCAGGAGCTGAAGATTTTGAACTCATCCACTCGCACAGCACTGGTAAAACCCAGGCAGAACATGCACGTTGTTGTTTGTTTATTAAGTGAGCAGGTTTAGTTTTTTTTAAATAATTTTCTTTCTTTTCAGCTTGCAGAGTTAAATGGAACAGCACCACAGATTTCTTCCAATGGGTTTGGTTCCACAGCGACCGCATTTGGATCTTCTACATCCAGTTTTGAGAGCAAAGGTAAAGCGCTGTATTGCAACACTAGGAGCTAGGAACAACAGAGTCCAATAACACTTCTTGGAACTAATTTTTCCTCTTTATAAAGTTGAAATTGCACATTTGTCTGATTTTTATCGTTATTAGCCACTAACTAATCCAGTGGATCAGTGTTTATCTGAACATGCATCCATGCTACCATACTAACATGTCTTTGGTTTCTATATGGTGATGCATTTAAAGACCTATTTCTTATGTTTTGGTCCTTTTGTACTCTGTAACATGATGTACACTGCAGCAACTCCATTAGTTATAACGCTTTCCATTTAAATCACTAAGAATAAAACATAGATAACAGATTCTGGGTGAGAGGGTCAAACTCTTCCATTGTTTTTTATTTTCATGCTAATTCTGAGTCTCTCTGACCATGCAGGCTTTGGTGCCCCAGCAGCAGTCCAGGCTAGCAGTTTCAGCTTCTCTGCTTCACATACTGGCTTCGGCTCATCAGCTGCTCCATCATCCTCAACAGGCTTTGGGAGCACCTTAGCAGCTCCTACACAACCTCCCTCTGGGTTTGGGTCTTCCTCTACACCCTCAGCTTCAACCTTCTCTTTCACTTCATCAACCAGTGACAAACCAGCATCTTCTGCAGGGTTTGGAAATGCCTCTGCATTCAGTTTCTCCTCTACAGGAAATGCTGGAGGAGGATTTGGGAGTGGATTCGGATCCACAGCCCCTGCCACGGCAGGTGGTGGGAGTGGTTTTGGATCCACAGCAGGTGGTGGGAGTGGTTTTGGACAGACCAGTGGGGGACCTGGAGTTGCGCCGGGAACTGGGTCTGTTGGGGGGGAATCAGGCAGCCTATTTTCATCAGAGGACAAACTGACTGAAGAAGAACTGAATCAGTTTAAGGCTAAAAGATTCACCCTTGGCCAGATTCCTCTAAAGCCTCCCCCAGCTAACATGCTAGTGGTTTGATGCTCTTGGAAATGCTTGAGACGTTTGATTAAAGATCATTTAAGCAATATTTTTCTTCTGTTTAAATTAGGAGAACTGTTAAACACAACCGCTTACATCACATAAACGCCACATCAGTTTTGTCGAGCAAGATGTGATTCGGTTTTTATTGAATTTTTTTGTGTACTATTGTACTATGTAGTTACTATTTTTGCACATGAAGACTAGATTTTTTTTTCATAAAAGTACATTTTTAAGTATATGAATAAGCATACTGCTTCAAACAGATCAGCTAAAAATATGGCTTCTGTCCATAAATGATAAAAAATAACAAAATATTTCCTTGAAATGTTTCATATAAACTATTCCTGTAGTTTCATCCATCAGACAGGAGAGGGCGCTACTCTGAAAGCGTCACCATCTCTGCTGTTTTACATTATAAAAGCTGCACTTAATGTGTAACTTTGCTTTTGCTTGAATTGCTACTCTTTTGGTAATGTGCCGTATTAAAAGAGTAAACACAGTCTTATAAACCTGTATCTGCTATGAGACAGCACATTGTGTCGGCATAGAAAACAGTGAGTATATTATTTAGGCTGTATTTGTAAGGCACTGGACACTATGTGAGATGCAGTGACAGATCTGACAATGATCATTTTTATTATAGAAGCTTCTGCGCTGCTGACCTGAGCATATTTTCAGCTGACCGGGACATTTGATGTTAGGAAGTGAAATAAAATGGAGTAGCTTATCGGTCATAATAACCGCGCTGTGGATTCAACATAATACTAACTGAATGTGCGTGTCTTAAAAATATTTATAGAATGTTTTCTCTCCTACTTCTCAGCTTGTTAGCATCCCCCCCTCTGCTTGCATATAATGCATAAATAATTTAACAGATTAAAAAGAGACTATCTCATGAAAAGGCTCTCTCTCTTCACTGGAACTTGTTTAATTTGCAATGCAGCGCCCTCAAATTACCAGTCTGCTGTTGTTTATGTAATGCACACAGGAGAAGGGAGCTGAGCGGATTTATGTGAAGGATGACTCTGTGGATGTCTGCTGAGTGCACACAAGCCATGTTCATTATCTTTTATTTGTAATAATTAAATTTCACCCATTTCCTACTCATAATTTCCTACTTACAATCAGAAGATGGTTACAAATTCTTTTCTAGACAAAGTATCTGTCAAATAGTGTGCTCCTCATACTACTAACCTGTTCCAGCCTTACACCGTGTTATTGCTGGGTTTAATTATTGCATTTACTATTTATTACTACATGTAGTTCTAATATATTCAAAACACTTAGCCTGTTCAAAGTGGGAACTATGTGTTCTTAGTCTTGTTATATTTGAACTGTACGCTTTAGCATGTATATAAATATTCCAGTTCTGAAAAGATCAATATTTTGCAGCCTCTGCTTCCAGCAGCAATAAAACTTTCTCCTCCCTTATTTGCATTTCCTGGCAAGTTCTTCTTTATGTCTCTGAAATATTCCAACGGTCCCACCACTTCCTTACAGGGTCTCCGTGCAGAAAATGCTAACAAAGTCATTTGAAATCAGTGCGGCTATTAGTAATGTTTGGCGGGAGCTGGTTCTGCTGGAGCCTCCTTACCTTTACAGCTGAGAACAAGACTTACTAATTGGAACAATGAATCCAGGGATAGAATTGATTGTGTTCGCCACAGCACTTTGCCTTTGGGAAACAGTGCATTGATCCCAAGCCAGTGATTTATGCTTGTTTGAGTGGTCTGCTTCACGGGTGAATGATTTGAACATATTTCACCTGTGCACAAATTTTCCCAGGCACAGATCTGAACCTATGTATCCGGATATTATGGGCTTGTATCATTGGGATCTTTTTTCAGAATAGTAACAGGAATATAGTGTCGGAATAAAATGGATTTACTTTATATTTGAGGGCAGTTAGAGTGGGACTCTTGCAGATGGTTTTAACCAGAAATGCATGAAAAATTTGGATAAAATAATCCAGCTGTAAATTAATGTATAATCTTCAACCTCTCAGTATAAAGACTGGGGATTTATTGCAAGGAAAATATCCCTGAATATAAGTAGCCTTAGTGTTTTAGTTCCTCTGTGGTTAGGACCATTTTACATGATTGTAAAAATCGATTGAGGAAATTTATTAATAAAACTGGTGCATTCAAGCGCTAACATGAGCTGGCATTCCTAATTCTGAAATCATCATGTGAAATTCCCATACGACACTTCAGACACTCAATACTGAGCATTTTGACACATAGCTTTCAAAGCCACGTGCTGGCATTACTGTAAATGCATGGAAAGCAGAGGAGGTTTTAAAGTGGAGAGAGATGTATTTGTAAGATATAAATAATAGGATTTTTAGAAACCAACCATGGCAAAGTTTGTAAGCTTTACGTTTTACCACTTTTAAAGCAATACCACATATGTTTCTAAACTAACACTATGTGCTTCCTACTTTTTCTGATGGTCCACTGGCATTCATTATGCTTACAGTATTCCAGAGGATGTCTCTTTTCTGTTGTGTTGCTAAGAGTGCAAAGCTACAACTTTTTGTTCCAGCCCAGTAGATCACATTACCACAATGTTTGGCTTATACTGGTACTAATGTCTCAAGCCAGCTACTGGATAACAACACACTGGCTGTTTTGAGCATGCACCATGGATGACAGAGTGAAAAAAAAAACATAACAAGGACATTATCAGAAAGTGTGAGGAAATCAATGAGAAAGAGACAAAGCAAAAAAATAAGATAAGAATAAGCATCAGATTGACTTTTACCTGCTGGAGGGAGCACAGAGACAGGATGCAAGATCTTTGTTAGATCTGTATATCAATCAATCTAAGATCTACAATATACACTGCCCAATACATGCAAAAAGACAAACACTTTGCATTAGAGTGTCAAAATCGGTCGATTGTGTCAAATCTGGACTCTTTATTTGTCTTTATTATCATAGAGCAAAGCAACATCCCACCACTATGAGAACTATCTGAAGTATTTTGGTGCAAAAGATATCAAATAGAAATGAAATATCCAATTATTTAAATCAGGTTTGGAACAAAGTTTTTACCATAAAGTTTTTAACCATACAGAAAATACAAATCTCATAAACTTTATTAGACGCCATTAAAGGGTTCAATACTATTATTGTTATTATTATTATTATTATTATTATTATTATAAATGTTAAGATGATTTAATAATAATATTAATAATAATAAATAATAATTATTAAGAACAATAATAATAGGAAATAAATAATAATGCACGCTCATGTTTAAATCTAAATGTAAAATTACTATAATTATTATTAATAATAATAATTACCTATAAGGTCTGCTGGCCTTTTTTTATATACCTGGTTAATAAAAAAAACCTGTAAATAGTTCTCTATGGAGAGTTTTAACCAGATGCTGACTGGTATTCATCATTTTTTCACCTCTGCATCTCTGTTGGCGCACACGATTTGCAGCTTTGTTCTTGCCACAGGAGCCACAGCCACACGTGGTCGCTGTTTTCCAATCCCCTCAAATCATCCAGGCTTTACTTGTAATCCATCCTTCCCCTCTCCTCATCCGTCCTCCTCCTCTCGTCTCTCCACAGCAGCGCGTCTCTCACCGCGCCTTGGATGCGTGTAACAGAGCGGAGAAAGCGCTCAGCAACCCGCACACCAGCAGCAACAATTAAACCTAAACGATGACATTCTTACAGAAAGGGCAAACATTTATTTGACAACTTCCGACCCCACACCTTGCTTCCGCTGCTCCTTGCTGATAAGTGGTGAGTGCACGGGTTTCTATTTCTATTTTTAATTTTATTTGAAAATATTCTGATTTTAATTGCAGGGCTCGCGCCAAATTGTGTCTGCACAAGATAGCAGCTATGACTTGGTGCTGGGGAGTAATCAATATGCCAGTTAGTGAGCCCCATGTAGCAGCCCATTTAGCTGAAAATAGATATTTCTTTGATGATATGACGTTGTTTGTCTGTTTTACAGCAAATAAAAACCGGTTCAGATTTTAATTAGCATCAAAGACTTGGTTTCCTCTTTATATTTAATGCTTTTTTCTGTTTTTGTTGTGTTTTACTGCAGTGCAACAATGCATTTAACCTATAGGATCAAAGCTTGTGTCGCATATAAGCTTATAAAATGTTTCTGGGTTTATATGAGAAGGAACGAGTTAAATCTACTGCAGGGTTATGATAAGGACATTTATGCCTTTATGCTTTGAGGGGTTTTTAACATTTTTAGACACGTGAGACTGTATGCAGAAAAGGTTTTACATGGGTCAATTATGCACTTCTGCTCAGAGTAAGGGTTATGAGGTCAGAGATATCCCTGTCACAATAACTAATTTCTGCCATGCGATTCATTCTCTCAGAAATGATTGTGATAAATAATAATATTGCACAAAGCGATGGATGGTGTCATTTTGAGACAATTTTCATCTAATAAGATGAAAAATACCATAGTAATGTTATGTTCACTGTTTCAAAGATTAAAAATATTCATTTTTAAGGAACATTTAGCTTGATGTATAGACAATTTTATGCTCATCCAGGGTTTCAGGGTATTGTCTGTGTTTCTATGTACAATGAACCTGATGTGCCAGGAATAAGCTGTCCCTGTTCATGCATGTGAGGACAAAATGACAAAAAAACAGACAAATTTTCTCCTCTAAATCTCAAGTTTCCTTGGCTTACTCTGGGCTTTCTGGTAATCATGGACTTGGACTACAAATTTATGAAACATTAGGCGAATGCCTCTGAATTAATCTCGTTCAGGATGATGCACTGTACAAAAACCAGTTGTCACCCAGTCTTTGGTAAAGAAAGAGAAATAAACAAATATGATAGTGGTCTGCGATCTCATTGTGCTTATTTATCATCTTGCAATTAATTGACTTATTGCTGACAGATCTAGTCAGAGACGTGACTGCATACCAGTTAAAGCTACCCTGTCTTTGTGTTGTTTCTGTGCATATAAAGTGTCTGGATGGGGATGGGAATGTGAGGAAGCAAATAAGCATTTTTTTTTTATCATGCTTATCCTCCTAGGTCAGGCCAAGTACATGCTGAGGTGTGAGATCAGATGGCTGTGTGTAGCACATGCATGCAACACACAATAGCAAACAGAACAACGTCCTGGTCTCAGCTCAGACTGTGCTCACCACCTGTGGGTGGAAATGGAAGCACGTGATGAGGCTGCTGAGCTTCATGAGACTTTTCTGTTGCTGGAAAAAGGAAATGAAAAAACAAAGTCTGAATGCAGTTGGATATTTTTTCCATCTGTAATTGTTAAGTGTTTATCACGGAGGATAAAGTGAATAATTATCCATCTGTTTAATATTCAGAATCTTACCCGATTGTCACTTGATCCTTAGAATAATCCACTGACACCAAAACATTCGCTATGAAAAGCGTAACCCCATTTCTCCATGTAGTCTTCTACTAATATAGAAGAGAAATTCACACATTCTGCACACAGTGCAGAAGAGAGGAAAATAAATTGCCCGTACAGTCGCAGCTAAAACTCACATGTGTGATTATGAAGTATTAATGCACTCGTGCCACAGTCTAGTTTGGTGTGGACATCCAAGCAGCTTTTAGATGTGTGCCACACAAGCTAGGAGAGAAAGGGGGGCAGACAAAACTCTGCGGTTTTGAAATATTTATTCAAAACGTGCACGTGTTTGAGTGCGAGTGAGAAAGGGGCGAATGCATCGCGTGCTATCAGATAATCGGAATGCTCAAAAGGCCAGCCTGACTGTTGTGCACTGTATCATCTTCCATCAAAGAGCCTCTGCTCTCACACAAACATGCAGGCCTACCCTTTTCCAAAATTGATAGTTAGTAAGGGCAAAGTTCAGTGCAGCACACACACACACACACACACACACACACACACACAGGCACACTAATAAATGCACAGACACATCTGACCACACTCCAGATCTGTAGCTGCCTGCTGCTGGTCCTGCTGCTCTTTGAAATGAAAATAAAATGAAAACAACCAAGGGGCTGAACAGACACTTATCATTGTAATAAGCAGACCTGTGCATGTTTGCCTGAGTGCATCTTCGTGTGTGTATTGATGCCAAGTGTGTTGCTTTGTGCAACTGCGGATGGCCATCTGGAAGGCACAGTTTCCCGGCCAAGTTTTGTGCATCATCAAAGGGAGAGGCTGCAATTCACTGACAATGAATCGTTGATCATGTTGCTCCTGACTTGATAATGAGACACTATTTGCTTGTATAAAGGATATTCTATATAACTGCTTAAATTCTTGTAAAAATAGGTCAAGACATGTTTTATTAGGTCTCTAATGTTCATGAGACGATGCAGTCTCATGAAAGCTCAGCAACTTGGTCTCTTTGGGTCAGTTTCGAGCTTTACTCAGAGCTTGCTCCAAAGAAAGCAGCATCAGTTCAATAAATAGAACACTCTCACTGGTTATGTTAAGTCATGCACATGTCACGTTCCTGCAGGCACTGATGATCTATAATGTACTCAAAAAAGGACATTTAATGCAAGTCCTAGATACATTACTGTCCAATATTAACTGTTGTCCATTCATCCATTTTTCACATGGCTTCCTGCAGGGTCTTCAGGGCAGCTGGAGCCTATCCCAGCAATCATCGGGTGAGATGCGGGGTACACCCTAGGCAGTTCGCCAGTTTATAACAGGACAACACAGAGACAAGCAACCAGACACACACAGTCGCTTTTAAGGACAATTTGGAATGACAAATCAACCTAACACACACGTCTGTAGGACAGTGGGAGGAAGTCGGCTTCCTACCTGCCAGTATGGATATTGTTGCTCATCAGTTAGGACTTTAATCACATTTTTTTAAAAAAAGGACACCTTGTAAAAATCTCACATGCATATTGCTTGATAACTTCACACAGATGGTTTGTTTTAAAGAACCGGCTAAGAAGTGTTTCAAAAAAGTTAGGGAAACGTACAGGTAACTTAGACAAATAATCAGATTAGAGATGGTTTCTGCTGATCCCAAACAAATCCCAAACAACCTCCAACCAGGCAGATGAACCTAACAGCTTCCTTTATTGACTGTCACAGAGACTTTTGCACATCTGAGATTGTAACCAGCTTTCTTTTCGTGCCTTTAAGCATCTTAGATAAATGAGTTCAGGTGAAATTAAGCATCATTAATGGTGTTTGGCAAAAAGTATTTTCACATTATCGTCTTTATTGAACACAATACACTGATCATGATGCGTCATTTGCATGTACGGGGAGTGTAATCTATGATGCTATGAAATATAAAAATACAGTTATGATGCATCTGCTTCATTTTGATGCATCATAGAGGATGACGCTTTTGCATTAAAAAGCACAAAAAACACTTAAATAACTGGTGCATAGAGTCAAACACAGGTTTCATTCTCCCTGCATAATGGTGAGAAGTTGTCAGATGAGCAAATGAATCAGTTGTGTATTGCTTCTAACTGGTGGACCGGACTGTGCCAAGAGACACAGGGAAAGCAAAATGTCTGGCCGTTAGGACTGAAAGATTATCGTCTTACCCAGGTCTACTGTTGTAATGAAGGACTTCTGAGACAGATGGATAATATTCAGTGATTTATTAAACAGAGTCTTGGAGGAACTGTGGAAAGGTAATACAGAGAGAGAAGTTCAGAGGCCAGGCAAGATTCGATAGCGAGAGATCCAGGAAGACAGGCGGAGAGATCCAGGAAGACAGGCGGAGAGATCCAGGAAGACAGGCGGAGAGATCCAGAAAGACAGGCGGAGAGATCCAGGAAGACAGGCGGAGAGATCCAGGAAGACAGGCGGAGAGATCCAGGAAGACAGGCA
>JBAMIG010000018.1:7980391-7999136 GCA_037177335.1 Kiunga ballochi | reverse complement strand
AAAGACAGGCGGAGAGATCCAGGAAGACAGGCGGAGAGATCCAGGAAGACAGGCGGAGAGATCCAGGAAGACAGGCATAGAGATCCAGGAAGACAGGCATAGAGATCCAGGATGCTGGCTGGGATCAGAGCTGGGAAACCAGTCCAAAAGGCAAGGTAAGGGACTCGAGATCAGGGGAAGGGAACTGGGAAGTTTGCTTCAATGCTGTTATGACAGGGAATGAGTGTTGGGTTGATGACAGGTGGATAGGATTAGTAATCAGGTGAGTCTGGTTGGAGTGGGTGTGTTTACAGCAGGGCCTGGTGCAGGTATAAGAAATGCACACACACAAAAACACTTATGCTAGCATGTGTTAGGTGTGAAAGATTTGTTAAAAAGATCAAAATAAAAATAGGCAATCAGTAAATTTGAATCCAGAGATCCAGACATCGTTGTGAGGCTCCAGATCCACTGCGTGCTTTAGATATTCAAGGAGTCAAACAGCTTAGATGAACTGCTCTGAATAGAAATGTGTGTAATCACCTTATCTCTACAATGACAATACTAATAATAGGGGCTGACTTGTATCTACTGCAGATCTTAAAGTTATTTCTTTCAATGTAAACATTTTATTTGAAATGACAATTTAGTGTAATTTACTGGTCAGTCTGATTGCTAATACATTTAGGATTCTATATTTTGCAAACTGAGATCTTGACGTATATAAAACCTCAGCTCTTGTAAGAGTTCTGTCGGATCAGCAAAACAAACAAGCCCAGAAATGAGGCCATGCTTGAAAGGGAGGACAGAGACATAGATGGAAATTCCATGATGGAAATCTGATACATAAAGGAGAAAACAGATTATATGACTCTTATCTTGTCCTCCCACGGGATCCGACTACCTTGCAGTGCACACGTCTTCTAAAGGTTCAGCACTAAATAAGAGCGAGATAAGTATGAGCCCAGTTTTCTCTGCAGGCCTGTTATAGAGCCCACCCTGAGCACCATGCAGCCTTTTCATTCTAAGCTGGGACTTAGTGCTTTCACATGGTAAGTGGGCTGGGATTGCATGTGCGCTACTCCACCCAAGGCCAGCTACAGTACCAGCATCCCAGGTGGGATGGGGGTGGGTGGCTGATGGGTAGTGAGAAAGATGTCACTGACCACATTAGTCACTGGAGAAAGCAGGCCATGAGTCAGGAAAGCTCCCAGCTTCATCCATCACACCCCCCTTAACCCACTTTCCTTCCAGCCTTTGCCACTCTGACTTTTTATTTTCCTATTTTCTGCCGGCTCCTCGTCCCCCCTGCTGCTGACGGAGTAACTTTCCATCCCTCTTTTGATGCTGATGAAAAGAAGAAGATGGTGCAAAGAGAATGACTCAGTGCTGGACAGATCGCAATCGCTGGATGAAAGCAGGAGGAGCTTTAGGGAGAGGCGGTGTTATACAGCAAGGACAACTTTTAGAGTAAATATAACAATAAGGGGGCTTGTTTAGTCACTACGAGAGAACATTACTCATTATAGTATGGAGAGATAAACTGGACTTTGTGATGATACAGTGGTGTCATAAGGCTGCTGGTTCAAACTGGAGTAGCAGTGCACGTCACCCTTACAGCTGCACTGAAAACATATTATTGCCAGCTCAGCGATGGAGGGATTAGCCTGGAAAAGAGGAGAAGCTGCTGGGGATGAGTGGATGAACATTTGAAAGAAAACAGAGGAGTAGTTTACTTAGTGTTTTATAGCATTACAGAAAAAAACTATAAAGTTCTGATATAGATAATTTTATTTGTATAGTTTCAAAATTTTGTTAAAAAACATTTGTAAAGATTAGCATTAAGATAAATATTAACATCTTAGTTTTTTGTAAATGAATACGAGGTTAGCTTTTCCTTCCAAGGATATATTTATGAACACTTTTCCATCCATCCATTATCTACAACTCTGTCCCTAACGGGGACACGGGGAGAACATGCAAACGCCACACAGAAACGCTCCTGGTTAGAGCCCCGCTCACACTGAGGCTTGAACCAGCAACCTCCTTGCTGTGAGGCCACAGTGCTAACCAACTGCGCCACCGCGCAGCCTGAACACATTTTATTTGTTTTTAATTTCATTCTGTTTATTTGTATTTTCAGTCTGAGTTCATAGTTTTTTTTTTTTTTATTAACCCATTTAAAATTATGTTTAACAGTTTAAAGATATTTTTGTTGTTGACTAATTCAGTTTCATTTATGTTTTGGTTGTAAAGGCCCTTTTTAGATTTTAGATATAATTATCTTTGCAGTGCTGTTTTTACTAATTGTAAATCTTGATGTTTGAAATGTAAAAATAATGGTGTTATGTCAGTCTCTCATGTTTTTAGTCCTCTGTTTGGTCTGTTTTATTTATTCGTCTGAGTTCAGAGCATAATCTTTAGGTGCTTTTGCTTGAGATAAGGGCTTTGAGATATTTTCATTAATGCTTTTTTGTTTTACTCATTTTCCACTGAGATCCTTCTTTCTGCTAGTTTACTTGTTTCTGTTGTGATCACAGTATGAATGAATGTGATCACCATCATACTTTCCTCTTATTTTTTAATCCAACATGGGCTCACTCGTAATTGTGTGCAGTGACCAGACTTAAATGATTGGTCGCCATGGCGACTGTTGGCTTCCCCCCTGGCGTTACCCTTGCATAGAAGCTGATCTGTCACTGTTAAGGTGGCTGTGTTTTGTAATCCTCTTGGCCCTGCAGGTCTCTATGTGATTTTTAAAGAGAGACGTTAGCATCTAAAAAGTCTTCCATAGCTCATGGCTGATTACAATTTTCTCACAGCTACTCAGTGATACTTATAGATCTTTATTCTATAAGAACATAAGATTATTGCAGCTAAAATAAAAACAACTTATTAATGATTATTGTTTATATTATTTTGTCTGAGCCCAGTATCTGCTTTAAGATAATGCTATTATTTATCTGTTTACAAAGATATCTAAATTTCAGTTTCTGCTCATTGTAAACAACCTCCGACAGACCAATGCATCTTTTAATTGCAGGTCTAATAGAGAGAACGTTTTTCCACGCCTGATTTAACATGATCCAACCAGTCTGCGTGAAAACATGTATGACCGATTGAATTTATGTCTCCAGTCAAGAGGGGATGGAGGGATGTGAGTCAGAGACTCCCTCATAAAAAATTCTATTGGATAAAAATGTGATTATACCAATGGGACAGGCTTCTTATGAACTACTTTTTCTCTTCATTTCACAGCTGTTAGAATTGTATCTGCGGGTGCCAGGCTTGATATCGCTCTGAGAAGTGTGAAATGGGAAATTTGTGAATAATAAACCCTGCTCTGACTGGGTTTGGTCACTTCTTTTCTCATGCGACGCTCTGCTCCGGTCAATGTGAGACGGAAAAACTCAAATCTGTGCCTGATCCCAGCTGCTTCCCAGAAGTGAATTCAAGTCTGGCCAAGACATCAGTGTTATGGTCCTCTTTCATTCAATATTGTGGCAGTATTTGACTCCAATCCGACTCATGCATTCTGTTCAGCGTGTGTTTGCATTACTCAGGGTTCCTCCATGTGTCACTTTGTGTGCGATCCATTTGGCTCTCAGATTTCCTCCTGCCTGCCACTTTTACTCTCCTCTGTGTGTAACTGTAAAACCTGCCTACTGCTTTCTCGCCTGCTACTGCTATCTGTTGTGATCAGAGATGCATCAGCCACACGCACACACACAAACATGCATGCAGCACAAGGCCAAACACAATGAGAAGAATTCATTCTGTATCATAGTTTCCATGGAGGTCCTAACAGGAAGTGCAACTCCTGCACAAGCCGTGTGCTGATGTCTTCATGAACTTATTTTTCTTTTTGGTGAAAGTTAATGCTGTCTTCTTAGGTTTACCTGATTTTTTACGGGTCTTTTCATAAGACAGAAATGTTGTTTGTTTACCGTCTTGACAAGTCTTCTTCAGAAGCGTCACATGATGTTGCTGGGAATAAGGGAAAATTTACATAACAGACTGGAAAAATGCCAGGGTCATCTGTGCTGAAAGTATTAAGTACCACAGCTCGATCAGAGAGGCCAGATCAGAAAGTGGGCACAAAGGACCATACACCCTTTCCCACATCTGGGATGTAGTCCTGGAGAAGGCAGACAGGGAGCATAAACACTCACCGCTGTCTGAAACACACATCAACATCATGTGATGCTTCTGAAGAAGACCACAGGAAGTGGTCGAAACATGTCAAGTAGGTAAACAAACAAACTTTCTGTCTTACTAAAAGAACTGTAACAACATCTGTTAGCTTGGTTTTAATCAGACATGCACGCGCTATAAGAGGTGCACGGCTTAAACGGGAGAAATGATCCAACATTTACTGATGACTTACATCTATTTTGCACAGTGGCGTTTAATGATTGAAGTGACTAGGCTGAAATGTTAATCATCACACTTTCTGCCACAAACAGCTCTTACATCAGCAGTCACAAACAATCCGTCCCTTTATATGTGTGTATCGTTGCTTCACCGTGCGAGAAATGCAGCTTGCCCTTGCCAAAAAAAAAAAAAAAAACTCTTGGCAAAGATGCAAAATACATAAATACATAATACATAATCAGACAAACAACAGCAAAAGCAGTAGAATAAATCAGCCGTGGTAACATCTTCAAAAAGTTGAGAGGGTTTCACTTTTCACTGGGTCAAATTTCGGTTGCTGTGTCTGTGACCTGGTAAGACACTCATGCAGCGAAGACGTCGTTAGGATCACATTTGTATAGATGTGGCAGAATGGTCTGGAAAGTAGAAGGGAACTTCAAAGCCACCATTATTGAATCACTCAGTCATCTGTTTACAAGATTTGGGCATCTTGTGATTATTGGAGAAACTAAAATGGAGATTTCAAGTATCAGGCTTTTTTGTCAGACTTCCTGGATGATTGCTGCGGATTGACGGCCGGCATTTAGTGCACAAAACAATACATTTGAAGCTCTATTTGACCTTAAATGTTGCAACTCCTACATGTGCATTTTTGCATTATTTGATCTCTTGCTTGTCCTGTAAAGCTGGGTGTAAGCTGGAAGCACTCACGCAACTTAAGAGGTCAGATTCAACATAGCACTGTTTGTGTGGGGTGAGGAAGAGATGCGCTGAGGAGGAGGAGCTGAATGCAGGGCAGTTTGCTGACGGGGGGAGAAATAAATGAGCTCTGGGATGGGAAGTTTGAGAGCACAGAGATATATTGGTGAGGGAACTGTCTGGAGTGGAGATTAAGATGGATGGCTTCTGGGGCTGCCTTGAGGTCCAGCAAGAAGCATTGAGGTACATAGTGGCATGAGTAGCTGCAACGTTCTGGTGGGATACGGGAGGATTCAGGAAGATACAAGAATGGATAGAAAGGCTTTTTTATTTAAATGTGTGCACTATGTGCAGAAATATATCCAAATGAATGAGAGGAACTATTTTATTAAATATTGAAATGGCTGAATTGTATTGTTTTGTATGATAAGTAAAGCATAAAGAAATGTTCTGTTGTATGCACAAACACCCAAAACAGCCAAGCCCAGCCTCCTACATAAAGCTGTATGACTGAGTTTACAAAAGCAGAGACTTAACAGGTGAATCTTTGCTGGTTTTGCAAATCAAGTGCATTGTGAGTTACATGTTGATGCTTAATTGCATTTTAAATGCATCTTTATTCAGCTCAATGTGTTGCAATAAGTCCCAAAAAAGAACCAAATCCGCCTGGATTCTCCTTATTCATTACTTCCAGCTTTCTAATGTAGGATAAATGGTATTTAAAATGAAAAACTTACTTTGTTTTCCTTTTTCTTTTTTCCGTGCCAGTGCCTGAACCATTGTAGTGAATAGCAGCTACAAGTCAGTCCGTAAATCAGGGACACAGCAGCCAGAGCCCAACAGGGTATATAAAAGCTTATGGAGAACATTATTAATGTAACCTCCTTTCAAATCCTCTCTGTGGCATATAACATTAGTATAATGCTGCAAACTATTGTTATGACATGTTATTTTTGGCTGAACTTGTTGCATGGGTTGCTTGTCGTGGTGTTTAGTCTCGATGATCCAAACTCCTGGTTAGCATAAAAATAATATCAAAGTATTCAAATACTTAGAAGTACTTGCAGCCTTCATGCGTTTAGTTTGGCTGCAGACTGCATGTTTGTGTGCATCAGCTGTGAAAACACACACTTCTGAATAAAACTTTACATTCTTCAGTATAAAAGTTCACACAGATTTTTCTCCCAGAGTAGAAGCACAAAGTTAAAAGCATTTAGTTCATTTTTAGATGTTCAGTTTAATAAATTAGAAAGGTGCTGATTTAATATATGATTAGATTGCAGGTGCATTTTGACATATTTGACAACGTTAAACATAAATAATATGAATGCATTCAGAGCAACGCAGCAGGCTTTGGTTTAATTATATCAAATAGACACAAAAACAAGAAAAAGAAACATATGCACATATCTAAACAGTCATTGTGATAAAGATGGGCTGAATGTTGTATTGAGGTTGTAGATAAATAGAAAGGTTGAACATGACTTAAATTGTCTTTATTGAAGAATGCAGATATGTTATGTTCAGATTTCTTTTTAGTTGTTTTCCCTTTTTTTTAAAAAAAAGTATTTTTATTAAGTGTTTCACCCTTGTGTGTTTTTCCTGCTGCTCCTGAACAGGAATGCAGGTTTAAGGTACTGCTGTATTGACTTAAATCTTTTCTACTACAATGTACAAAAGAAATTGATGTATTTTTTTCTTTGCAGCAATGAAAAAAGCAGATGCTTTAAATAATATCCTTTGTTCTTTACTGTTTCATCCTTCATTTTCCCCTCCTTTCCACTCATGGAGTAGAGAACAGTAAGAATCCGTGGAGTCTGTGAACCTTTGGAGCTCGTTGGTTAGCTGTTTCTGCTGCTTGCTGTGTTTTGACAGTGCTGAGCCAGGACAACGGCTTTGGCTCCGTTATTATGGAATGTCAGACAGTTCAGAAAATGCTGATCTGTTTCTATAGAGGATGGATTTATGTAGGTGTACACCCTGTCCAGCTGGATCTGTTTTATTCTGTGGATATAAAACTAACATAGTTACCAGCAGTTACCAGTGTAAAGGTCCTCTAGACAAAGCATGCAGTCGGTCAGATTCAGCGTTATGCTTCTAAGCTCATCTTGTGTCACATTAGAGCATGTCAGCCAAAACCCAACACATGCAGACAGAAGATCTCATTATGAGATGGGAAAGAATGATTGCGTGTTTCAGCCATTGTTGGTATCGGTGTCATAGTTCTCTCCCCATCTTCTCATTGCTTCCGCTGTTATTGCTCACAGATCAGGCCAGTTTCATGCAGCGTGCATTCATTATGAAAGATGTCCTCCTCCCACGTTTCTTTCCCTGTCCTTCCTCTACCCTCATTTGTGGATCTCCAGCCTCATGCTTCTTTGAAAGTATAGTGTTATTATATTTATATCTCCCAGTTTTTTTTTTTGTTCCTGTATTTTATTCCCTGTTGCTCTGCTCACTGGATTCAAAGTACAAAGCCCCTCCAAGAAATCAAAGCAGGAGAAGTCTAGTTTCCTCACTTTTTGGGTTAACATAAGGAGGGCATAATGAGAAGAAAGGAGATGGGGGGAAAATAGGAAATGTCAGCCCTTTATTCTCTCATTCCTTTTTGCTGTCATTACTAATGCAACCACGGTTCACAGCTACATAAATAGTCTTCCTCCTCCTCACCTTCTCATTATGAGTTTCATTACTAAATGACAGAATCTGCAACTAAAACCTTTGCTACATCACTTAATTGTTCCTTTGTAGAACCCCTTGTCGAGGCTTCTGTGTATAGCAAATACTCTTCAGCAAAAAGTCCTGATCAGCAAAGTGCTTTCAGTTGTAAGCACAGTGGTTGTCTCACAAAGCAGCCTGTGACGATGATTTATAGAGATCCCTAAAGCACAGCGCATTTAAATCTTTTGTTTGAAGTCATTGTACAGAATTTGCATTATTTATGACTTCCAGTGATGGAAGTAAGTATTTAAGTAGCATAAAGCATCATTTGTGCATCATTCCCTGCAGTCTGCTGAGCACGCAAAACTCAAGTCTTATTTAGTCTTTTAAACACGCAAGATGTCTATAAATGTCTATTTCCTGAGTTTTCTTCTAGCGCCACCATGTTTGGACAGCTGCAGGATGGATTAGCATGAGTGTGAATATCCTTGTGTTCAAAAATTAATTTAAATACGTTTGTTAGTCTTACTTCTTTTTGTTCTGTTTATAAGCACACAGTAAAGTGGGCATCTTTTTATAGACAAGCCACAAACCTTCTGTAATAATAGTTCAATAATAGCAGAAAGCAAATAGCTATTTGTGGAAGAATACTTTGCAGGCAGAAAAACACATTTAAGATTTTGTCACACCTGAAGCCCATATCCTCCAAAAGATTAGTTTTAGAGTGAGTCTTGGACCAATAAAATAATAAACATTTTTTAAAGAAAGCTGAAATTCTTTGAACTAAAATAAGTGGCAAAAACCATTAAATGTTTAATACCACTATCAGGCTACAAGACATTTGCAGGCTATCGTTGTTTCCAGGAATTCTGCAACAAAATGCTGAAGTTGCTTTGTTTGACTTGTATTTGTATTATCTTTTTGGTTCACTACATAAAAGCTCATTACTTTAGCTCTTTTCCCGTTTTCAGGAGGAATAGCATTACTTTCCCAGTTGGAAGATAAATAGATAAATAGAATTTTTTTTTAAACTTTTTTTCTGTAAACATCATTACCAGCATCATGTGTGGAAATTAAAAAATGGCAGCATCAAAGGATTAGTAGTGCTCAGTTGATTTAGAACATAGATATATGCCAAAACCTGGGTCAATATCAGTTTAATAATGAATATTATTTTTATTAAAGTAAGATTATGTGGAGGAGTCTGTGTTGTTCCTAAAGTAAACAGGGGCAAAGTGGGCTACATTATTTAAATCTTTCCAGATTAGCAAACTAAATCTAAATGCTAACAGGCGCTACGACTGGCCTCCAGTAGTTTGAGTGGCTGTTTTGTTATATTAATATTCACAATTTAATAGTTGCTTGAACTATTCTAAATCTCTTTTAGGTTTGAGTTGTTTAAAAGTTTATGTTTCAACAAGCTCTTTGAGTGATCTTGTTTTTAGTACCTGAAGCCATCAGGGACGTTTCTGATTCCTGTGTCTAAGGCTACGTTCAGGCCGCAGGCTAAAATGACCCAAATCGGAGGTTTTTGCCCCTCGCAACATGTATATGATCTTTTCATAAGAGTCAGATTGACACAGATCCCATTCTTGTAAATGCAACCTCGGTCACTATGTCCTAAATCTGATACATATCTAATAGTTTGCCATGCAGCTTCAATCCATGTCGCTTTAATAAGACCCACACATCACAAATGCACATAAAGATTCTGGTTGTCAGTCGATTTTATCTGTAAAGTTTCTGACAACAACACTCATGACTGCCACAGACTATACCCACACGTTTCTCTGGACAGACTTTGTCGCCACAGCTCCACAAAATGCCATGACCCCAAATCCGGTTCTCCTCTTATGTAAGCTCCTCCATTGAAAATGTGCTGGATACGATTGGACAATAAATTTGTTGTGGCTTCTACACATGTGGGAAACTTCTGGTCTCTGTACAGGAAAGCACAGACAAGTCGCATTTAAATGGAAATGCGAATGGACTAGAAACAGTCTGAGTGTCGCCTGAGGGAACTCTGACCAAACACTACACACTTCTCATGAATAGAAGCCCGCTAGAATAAAACGCACAAAACAACAAAATAAATAAATAATTTATTTGTATGTCAGGCAAAAGCATTCAGATATTTTATCATGTGCATCTCAGCACTGTTAGTAGGTTCTTTACATAGTGTGTGTGTGTGTGTCAGTGTGCTGAGGTGGACGCATTTTGCAGGCCCTTATTAAATAGCTTAGGGGAAGACAACATCATCCTCTTTGTGACAAAAACAAAAGAAAGAAACTAGTTTAGGCTTCAGCAGGGTTACTTTTTTGTGGCAGTCAGTGAAACACGAGGCGATTAAAGAAGAAATTGCATGATTTATTTGGTTTCTTTCTGGAAAAAGTTTAATAGAAGGAAAACATGTAAATACTAAAATGAGTCTGAATTGCATTGTACTGAGCTAAATGCTGGATTCAGCCAGCCAGTGATGACTTGACCAGTTTATCATCTGCTCCTTTTTAAGGTCAAATGGAAAATAAATTCCAAAAACAAGAAAAAAAAAATCACAGGACAAATACCAGCTGACAGGGTCACCCTTTAACAGCAGGCCAGCTTTGACGTGTGTGTGTGCTTGTGTGTGTGAAAGGCTGCGGGGATGTCTTAGTTAGCTTGAAAAGTGTATCTGAGCTGTCCTCGCATGTTGACCTTTAAGTTCTTTGTTTTCTCACATTGTGAAACTTCTGGATACCAAAAAGACCTTTAAGAGCTTTTTACTTTTTGTCTTTTCATTCTGTAAGAACGTATTTCTGCTGCGTCTGCAGTAAGTGGAGAAATAAACTGGGAAACAAACTGTGGTTGAAATGTAAAACCATTGTCCTTCAGTCAGAAGGAGCTCCTACAGCTGCAAAACCAGCAAATACAAAGTAATTTATCTGAGCAACACCACCTCCCTCACCTGTTTTTCTACCTTCGGCTTGTCATTTTGTCTTGTACCCTCTTATCGTTTTACATAGCCCTGTTCCAACTCTTCGGCCCCCCACTCCTCCCAGCCCATTGGCCCTCCAAGTCAGCGGGACCATGATGCTCAGCAGCTCCGTGGAGGTGCCCAGCCCGGGCGGGATGAGTGGTCTCAGTGGGCTCAGTGCTGCAGCCCGGAATGTGGTCCGCTCCTCCAGCATCTCAGGGGCCATGTACAGCCTGGAGAAAAGTCCTAGCAGTGGGGGTCCAGATTCAACATCGTTGGCTGGCAACAAGAAGCGGCGCTCCAGTCTGGGTGCCAAGATGGTAGCCATCGTGGGGTTGTCACAGTGGAGCAAAAGCACACAGCAGCTCAACCAGCAAGGTCAGTCTCTATATATATATATATATGCCATGGGCCATGCACTATTTTAATTATGTTTATTATAACTTAGGTCAACAGGCTTTCTGTGACTGTGAATCTTTGAAGGCAGCAGCTTTACTTTATTATTATTTATTATTCCTTGATGACTGTGACTGTGTAGTAGTGACAGTGTCTCTATATCTTGTAATATGTCCCCCACAGTGTATAATTACAGATTCTGTGCAGTGGCAGCAAAAGTGTTACTCAATTTGCTCCTCCGTGGTGAACACATGCCCACTCATTCCTGCAGGATAATGGGGGAAACATGTCGCACACTGAGCCATGTTAAAAGCTGAGAGACAGGACAGTTAAATCATTTTTAATTCCACTTAATAATAATAATAATAATAATAATAATAATAATAATAATAATAATAATGTTCTTTTTCTACATGAGTAGCCTACAGTATAGTGCAAACTGTATGTCTGCATGTTGCTATTTGTTTGGAGGCTTTCTGTGACTAATTCTAAAAGTATTTAGTTTCCTACAGAGGATAATGTACTCCACTTTGTGCAGCACTGAGTACTATTATAATTTTTCATAGTACTTATTTACAACACCATGTAATTTTAAAAAAATGTACTTTCAGAAATGACAGTGTTGAGAAAATTAGTGTAGTTCCTCACAGAAATAGACAACTAAAAATCACAACTTAAAAAAAGTCACAATTGACTAAATCTTTATAAGTTTCTAAGAAAGGTCAGTAAACTTAAGCAGGAAGTTATTTTTGTTGTTAGCCCAGGATATATCTGTAAATATGTTTACTTTCAAAGGGCTAATATGACTGAGATTGTTGCATATTTTAAAATGTTTATCTTCTAACCTCACAGTTTCTTTCATGGTTAAAACTAGAATTAAACAAACATAAATACCAAACAAATCCACAACTAATGCAACGTAAATTCCTTTAAAAGAAATCAGATGAGAATGTTTGTTAGCATTAGCATTGCTTTGCTTCTACCAGTGCCACTACTATGTATAATGTACTGTGGCTAAAGGTTATTATGAAGTCTAGCACTTATATGTTTTATTAAATGTGTGTTATGAGACTGTTTAAATGGCAGCAATAGCCACCGCGACCTTCCGGTCAGGTAGTGGCCAGTGAAGTTGTACCATTTTTGATTATTACTTAGCAACAAAAGTAGCCATTAAAACTGCATAGTAAAAACTTAACAAACAGACACGCTGACCTGGCAGCCTTTTTTAAAAGCCTCATCCATTTGCACAGACAAAGAAAGAACACATTTGCCTCTTACTGGCATTTTATTAAACACATGAATGCAGTAATAATATAGCTAGGAAAAAAGCTCAAATGAATTAAAATGACCAAAGGTTATGCAGTGATTTATAGCATGTCAACATCTAACTCCAAACTAGTATTTTGTCTATGTTTAACAATGTATGCTAATATTCAGGATTAGGTCTATTTCTAAGTTGTATGAATCAGTCCATTACAAACACTTTCCAAGGAAGCTATAATTAAACCAATGGACAAGAAGAGTTTGATATAAACTCACATGAAGTGCATCCACTCAGTCCAAAGGCAAAGGTTTCAAAGTGCAGAAAATCCAACAGAGGTCCACAACAGCATCACAATACTTCTTTTTAGAATTAAACCAGAAATTACAAAGACTTTTTTTAGCTGACAATTAACAAAGAGGGCCATGAATGGTATAGAAATCTACGTTTGTGCTCCTTTCATTCTATACAAGATGACATCCTGGTTGGAGTTATCTCCTAAATTTCAGCATAGGAAAAAGAAGGTATAGCTTGTGACCGCACTGAAATGCTTGTGTCTTGTTCTATTTTTTAGCTATTTTTTTTTAGCCGTCTATCTACTCCTTTCTCTCATATTTTCTTTGTTTTGTGTGCCAAATGCTCCTGTCACATATATTTTTATTTCAATTTTCGGACGCCAACTCAAATCTCAACCTGTGACTAATCAGCTCTCATTGATGTTTTGACAGTGCCCATTTAAAAGGTGGCAGCTAAAATAAGCTAACACTGCTGTAGTCCTATAAAATCAGTTTGTTATAGTTTTTTTTTCTTTCTAAACCACTGCATGACCTCATGTAGCAACCATTCATGTGAGCAAAAAGTAGCCTGCAACCTGTAGTAGTGTGCAGTAAT
Source organism: Kiunga ballochi (assembly GCA_037177335.1). Taxonomy (NCBI): domain Eukaryota; kingdom Metazoa; phylum Chordata; class Actinopteri; order Atheriniformes; family Pseudomugilidae; genus Kiunga; species Kiunga ballochi. The sequence goes on along the minus strand of JBAMIG010000018.1, from coordinate 7,985,922 downwards.
TTTCACATACAGAGATGGCTTTGTGAGGGGAAAAAAAAGCATCATCCAGCATCTTATGTGTTTTCCTAAAAGTAATGTCTTCTAGCAGCGAAGTTGCTTCTCTATCTCCTCTCTCATGCACAATCTGACAGCATAAGTGAGCCCTTCTCTTTCTCTCCCTCCCTTGGCTGCACAGCTCACATTCTAGCAAATTCTAGCAGATTCTGGCTAACTTTTTAACGTAGATGTACAGACGTGCCATGCTTCAAGCGTCGAAGTCTTGTTGCAATTTATAAACAAACATTTTGAAATGACATTAAACATTAAAGTATCAATGCTATCACACTCAAATTGATCCATACTGATACTAACTTTCATGTCTCCACTACTAGAAAGCCATGATAAAAATATGTTGCTTCAAGTCACCTGAGAAGGAAAAAATAAGTTTTTTTAAAAAAATTTCTTCAAGTGAAGGGAAGATGGTAAGTCTTGTTCTGAGAAGCGTATGTCCATCACAGCTGAGCAAATCCTGCTTTTCAGGCTGTTGTTTCTGCAACAGACAGTTTTATATGCGACTTTATATCAATTAATGCATTTATTAGACACACAACTGAAGTCACTAATCGTGAACTCAGACATTTGCCACAATCACTGACAGATTGGTCACGGATACTGAAACTGCTGCTTCACCAGACTGTCAGTAACCACACGTTTGATCCTTCATCTTCAGTGTTTCTGCCAGTATTCTGAATATTGTAGGATCCTGAGAGACGCAGCGACATCTGTCTATCATTTTAATGATCTATTATTCATTTTAATATGAGTAAAATAAAAAGCATTTTACTAATGCATTTTTGTTTTCACATGTGAAAATGCACATGGAATTTGGGCAGCTTTTGTAAATTAAATTTTAAATATCGTTTCAGTTTAGATTTTAAATGAATTAAAGATGAAGAAAGTGAAAATGCAGTTTAGATGATTTGCTCATCATTTTATTTATAAGGTAAATGATGGTGAAATGTTCTGAAAATAAAAAAGCTTTTTTGTTATTGCATTTTAATTTGAATTACTGTACAGAAAGATGTCCATTATAAATTTGACAATCTTGCTGTTGCTATTGGCGTTTTGCTTTTTTATTTTACTACTTTAAACAGTGTTAAAAGGGCTTTATAAATAAACATATTTGATTTGAGTTCTGCCTTTATTATTTTGTGAATTTCTTATGCTTAAAAAACATTTGACAGTGTTTGTTGTCGTTCATGTTGTAAAAGTTGTCGTGCTAAGAAAATGCTTTAAAAAATTGCTGGTTAAATTTTTAGCAGCGTTTGCGCCGCTTCTGGTAACTTCAGCACTAGAAATTAGGCATGCTACTGCTCCACTAGAAGGGTTTTCAAATCAGTAGAAATGACAAATTACTAATGCAATGCTAATGCTACATATTAGCACAACAATAACATGCAGCTGCACCTAAAACAAAAACTCCGCTACAATAACTAAAAAGGTTTAAAAGTGAAGCTAAATTGTATCAGTTGCATAAAAAAAACCTCAAAAATAAATTAAAGAAACCTCTTTTTATACTTCTATCATTTTTTGAATCCATTTTTTATTTTAAAACACATTATGGCTGCAGTGATTAGCTTCATACTAGCCAGCTGCACATAAATAAACCTCTTATACACACTTTGTCATTAAACCACATTTATATGGAAACCTGTATTATGCTGCATCATACCTGCATTGGTTTTTTCATATACATGCATACAAAGGGCTCGCCGCTCTCAGCCACAGCTGATACTTGTCTGACGCAGACAGAGCTGTCAATATTTTCACCACAGGGGCTTTTCTGTCTCTTTGCGGTGATGAGGAGAGCACAGCAGAGGAGAAAGTGTGGATGAGGATGGAAGGAGGGGCTCAGGATATAGAGAGGAGGAAGGGGAGAAGAGGAGTGTCTAAATTTAGATGTTCTCAGCTGCCAGAAGAACACATCGCGCCTGGAACAAAATCACAGTATCGTGCACCCCTTTCCACTCTTTCCACATTGGAGTTATTTCCCTGTCATGAGCTGGCAACAGGTCTTTAGTGTTGATACACCGAAAGTTTACCTCGGATGGGCAGAACTTTGCTATGACATGTAATTAGATGGATCTGCACCCACCTAGTGGAAGAGTTTTATAAAAAGATGTTTAGTAAATGATTATATACCCTCACAACAACCTTTAAGCTGCTGAAATGGCAGGACGCAGGGCAAGCTTAGTTTATAGGCCTATCTGTGTTAGGATGGTGTGTTTTGATGAGTTCATAGCAGCAAGGAGAAAGTCTTCTCCTGCAGATACAGTCCTGTGACAGCAGCATGATTTTCATTAAATTTTAAATGAGTAAAAGAGAGAACTGATGTCGGATTGAAGCTAATTACTGGCACATACCCATACAGTGTTAGAAAGGGTCAGATCAGCGCACCGTTGAACCAAAGTAACCCAAAGTAGACTGAGACGTACAATGCCTCCATTAATTTAGGTTCAAACTGAATCAAGGCTGTTACGTAAAATTTACCCAACAATATTATATCACTGCACTTCCAGGAATTGCCCAAATCTTAACCAATGTTTTACGATGTTTACGAGTCTGAAAACCTGAAAAAACATGGTTGTTTACCCCGTTGACCTGTTAAGGGTTCTCCTGTTCTCCCTTCACTTCCTAATTCACATCAGTGAGATGGTGAAGTCAGGTCATGTAATTGAATATGTGACTGAGGCAGAATGAGCGACAGGCTAACATGAATTAGCTCCTTCCTGGTAGTCCTTAATGTATCCTGTGTGGTCTGATGTTGGTGAACCATGTTCTGAGTGACCAACGGGGTGGCTCGACCTGGTAGCCTGTGCTCTGGTCTGCTGGTTAGCTACTAGCCACTAAACCGGAGATTAATCTGCTCCAGAGAGAAAAGGAAATGAAAGACAGAGTAAATCTGTTCTCTCCAAGGAAATCAAAAACAGACAAATTAACCAGGTTTGATTGCCTTGCCAGTGTGTATTGAGGTAAAAACAGGCCTGAAAACAGATCTTAATCACAAGTGACTAATCTCGTGAAAAATCTGGTTCTGTTGGACTGTGTTTGCTACTTTGATTGATAAACTTAATAATAAATACATAAATAGATGGAATAAATAGTGACATATTTCTATAGTAAATGTCAGAATTACTGATGAAGGGAAAGGCAAAAGACAGTTGGGGGATACGTCAATGCCCTAATGTTAAAATGCTATTAGGAGGTAATCTTGTTATGGTATTGGTGTCTCGGTTTCCTCAGGGTATGTTCTGGTCGTGCTTCAATTTGTGAATTAGATCCTGTGGATTTACAAACACAATTCAAAGAATCCCTTTTGGTGTGTTCTTATGCAAGCATGTATGTATTTTTGGAAACGTGTCCAAAGGTGTCATGTGCTGTTTGGAGTAACCGTGATTAAGATTATAGTGTTTAAACTGTAGTCCATGTTGTTTTTTTTTAAATAAAGTTAAACATATTAAAATTATTTTAAAGTATTCTTTATTATTTAGTTAAAATCCAGTTTTCTTTGTTTATGAATGTACCTTTCCTTATCTGAGGGTTTAAACGAGTCCAGAAAAATGTTCTCACTCTAAACTTATAAATTAATATTGTAATAATTAATATTCCTTTGCCATTAACAATCAGGCTGTGGAAAATTATGTAGGCTAGTCATTTTTTCCGATGTAAAACTGAGGCATAAGGGCCTTAAGATGCATTACGACTCCACTTTAGCCATTTTGGTGACATTGGCTATTCACTGCTGGTGATTCTCCCAAAAGTAATCAGATTATTTATAGAAATATCCTCTCAAAGATGCGTTCCTGAATTATTGTTCTTTATCTCCACTTTCTCTACTCTTATAAATCAATGCCACACCTTGACCTTTCTGGTATTGTCATAATGAAAAGTGTCTCAACACAACTTGGTCGAACAACAGTGTCTGATGGGATGGCCTGGGCGCTCTTTGCCATTTGTATACCTCTTCTTCTGCCTGGCTCATCTGCTGTGTGGTTTTTCTGTTACAGTAGTAGAAATGCTCCACTTGGACGCAATCAGACCGACACAGAAGCAACGTCTTGATCAGCTCCTTCATTTTTCATCCATCCCCAAGGATGTGATTTACTCTGCTATAGTCTTTGCACATGCATAAGCAATGCTGCTGCCTCTGGTGATGCTTTTACCAATTGTCCACCCACGGTGGTTTTATCAAGTATACTGTCGTTTTTCTGTCCCTTTGTTCTACATGGGTTTCGGTCTCTAATTATTATCTGCCACACGTTACCGGGATCTTCTTAACCTGGAGTTGGCAGCTCTTTATAAAGGACAAAGGAACAGAAAATGATTAGGTGGTGGTGTTTGTTCTGCATATAGCCTCTTAAACCAGAGGCTAGTGTCTTGTCTTTTATCTCCATTTCCCCATTTGAAAGGCTTTTTGTCTTGTTGGTTAAAACGAGGTAAATGGAGGAATGGAGGGCGCATTAAACGACATCTGCACACATTAGTTGGCGTGAAACTTTTCATATATGGGAAGTTGTTTTAAATGTCTCCAGTATGAGAAGCACATGTTCTCGGCATGTTGAGGTTTTCAGACAACAGCCTCAGAGAGTTTGTAGTGAGAAGTGGTGCAGTTTCATTGATTTCAAACTAAAGCCTTTGGGGCTCATTGTCCCTATTTTCTTTGCTAGTCGTAACAACCATCCACTTTACAACTCAGCTGACCCATGACAGCAGTTATGTCTTGACAACTGTAAACAAACATGTTGCAGCATTAAGATTTCAGTGAAACAGGTCAAACTAGGCTGCAGAAGTTCCCATTGCTTCACACGGAACTCCTAATCCTTGATGCATCCTATATTCATGCATTCCTACAGACATACGGTATGTTTTTCTTCCACATATTGCATTTCAGTCTCCACCCCATTCCATGAACAGCTCCAACTCTCGCTGTACCAGCATCTCATTATATTTCTTGCTTTTGTAACAGATGAGTGTTGGTGATGGCTTTTTGGTTTTCTTTGTGCTCTATTTATTACCTGCTATTATTAGTGTCAGTGTGGAGAAAGGACACACACACCAACAGTTTCCCAGGTTTAATGGGTGAGTCACTCCTCTGCTAAACATGCTCTTATCTCCTGAGCAGGCTTATCCTGTTGGCTCTGCCAAAACAGAACGGCTCCCAGTTCATAAGCGGCCTGCAGAGAGGGACCTGGCTTCAAGGAAGCAAACACAGCTGATGAGAAGCAATGCAGGACTTAGATCAAAGGATAGCAGGTGTGAATGTGTGTAAATTTAGGTTAGGGTCCCAGGGAAAGTTTTTACTGCCCAGTCATCACTGTGCCAGCTTAAACACTTAGTCCGTTTCTCAATTCAGAGACTGCATACTTCTAAGTACGCAGACTACGTAGTCCGCAAAGTGTCCTTCGTAGTTTGCGTGCTTGAAAGTGCTCCTTCCATTAGAAATGAGACGTCTCCGACTTTATGAGAATTACCCATAATGCTCCAGTCCTCTG
>JBAMIG010000018.1:7951083-7972284 GCA_037177335.1 Kiunga ballochi | reverse complement strand
ACACACTAAATACTCACTATGAGCACAAAATACCCACTGGACACACTAAATACCCACTATACACACTAAATACACAAATATAACGAGTGAAAAAGGAGCAGAAGACAAGGCTGCAGATATAAAGCATCAGTAAAGGAAGGAAGGAAGGAAGGAAGAGTTTCAGGCAAAGATACAAGAAGAAAAGGTAGTGCTGGATGGAGGATCGGGACTTGTGAAGAGGACATTATAAGCAACGAAAGAGACAGAGCGAGGGGAAAGGCTTATGAGCGAACATGCCGGCCGGGGCTCTTGGTGCAATGCAGAAGGCATTGCCATGGAAACGAATGGAGGGAAAGCTCAGACGAGGAGGAGGGGATTAAATAGGAAGGAAGAGATCACTGCTTCGTACCCTGAAGTTGGGGAGGGGGTAGTTTGGACGAGATGGGAGGGTTTGACAGAAAGAACCAATGAGTAAGATGTGAAGGTAAATGAATAAGTTCTTCATAGTTCTCTGCCAGAAAAATTCAACTTCTGTGAGCGAATTCATACGTGATAATTTTATTAGCACAGTTGACTATGATAATATATCACACATGATCATTTCACTAGTTTAAATTCCACTACAGGAGATGCGGGCTTAGTATTGCAGAGAGAGTTTATTATATAAATAGTTTTCTGAAAAAATGTGCTTAAATGAATTAGTGGTGGGGAAAAAAGTATGATGAGGATAAGCATGTCACCATGGCGCCAGTTGTCTCAGGTGGCATTGTCTGGGTCCAGATCTGAGGGCGGGGGTTGTCATGGCAGCAGGAGCACATGGAGTTTGTCTTGGTGTGATGCTATAAAGACACACACACACACACACACATATTTGTGCACACATGTCTGTTTGAAATATTCTTGACTGCAGGATTATAAATAGAAAGCATAAGAAGGCAGCGCTCCTCTGTCAAGCACTCGTGGGACCCCATCATTCTCCTCTTCCTCCTTTCCCGTCTCTCTTCAACTCTTGTCCTCCCTCCACTGTGCCATTCTTCCTAGCTCATTCAATACCCTCACCCCTCATCATCTCAACTCCCCAAAGTCTCATCTAGCGACTTTGTTTGCTTCTGTTTATCTCCATAGTGATGATGATGATGCAGGGTGTCTGTGGTTGTCATGGCAATGAGACAGGCATGGTGAGGATACTTAATGAGACTAGAGATACTCAGGCTAATGAGGAAGGATGACTCCACCAGGGTGTGTTCTTACCCAGTAAGCAAAGGCATGTTAAATGTTCCTAGGAGTGGCCACGGTGTATGGTTGAATTATCAGGGTTCTGGCAGAGCACTAGTTTCTGTGAGCTTGCAACCACTAAGGAAGTCATAATAAACTGTGCAGATGCAGTGCTAAAACTGATTAAGGTAACTTGTTATCAGCAAATGATTTACATTATAATCAGCCAACTCAATAATAAATGGTAACTTTTAAATTACATGTGTCTGTAAATGTGTGCACATCTCTTAAGGTCATTGGAAACCTTTTCTCTGTAGATCTTTACTGTTTTACAACTTCTGTCATGAGCACCAGAGGACTCTCAGGTTACTCGACCTTATTCTACTTACTGTGGATGTAACTTAAAGCTAAAAAGTGATGAATGCACTGATTCAAATCAGGGGGCTACAGCTAACAGCTCGTTTTATGATCAGATTATATTCATATGGATGTTTTAATTTGTAATAGCACCCAGGAGAATTATGAAGAATACATTAGCAGCTATTTAAAGATCTGTCACTATGCACAAAGTAAATCCATACAGCATCTTGTGATCAAAAGTGCATCTGAAACTTTAGTCCACTGACTTGATAGGCTGTCATTGGAGCTCTGTGGGACGGCTGCCTTTACAGCTTTACAGCACAGATTGTTGGATGCTTGCTATTGCCTATTCAGCAAAGAGTCAGTATAGGAAAAACCAAGGAAGAGAGAAAAGTGATGGGGCAAGAGATCAGATAAGAGTCAACATGAGACTGACTTTTATTCAATAGAAGGGCACAGGAAAGTAAGAGGATGCAAAGCAGATGCTGGACTAACCTTTGATAAGGGGTATAAAAGTGTGAAACTCTGCCACATTTCAGTAATGTCACTTAGATTAACCTGATGTCCCATGGGCAGGATCTGAAAGATAAATACGTAATTTAGGCAGATAAATTATTCCCTTTATTATCTGAATTTCTTTACGTTGAAATTAAACATGTTAAACGTGTAAAAACCAAAAGGCTTCAGTTAGTAAGGGGAGGGTCTTGCTAAAATATTTTGGTGACACCTTCAAGCTTCAAAACCTGCAAAGTCACCCACAGGCTGCAGGTGTTGGCAGAGGCAGACTCCAGCTGTCTTCAAAGGTTTTTAATGGGGTTTGATTCAGGAGGCACATTTTGTCAGTTCAAAGTGGTCCACCCTTTCCTTTGCAGCCATTCTTGTGCAGCTGGATGTGAGCTTTAGATCATTGTACTGCTGAAAAGCCCAAGATACCTGCAACCTAGTTCCACAGGTCTCCTTTATAAATAAGGAAAAAGACCTGCATATTTCTTTATTTGATTCTTTCTTAGTTTTTTATGCTGATGCCAGAGAGAAACAGAGAGAGAAACAATCAGCCTGTTTATTTTTAATTGAAAAAAATCTCCTTCATCAATTTACTTTATTTTATTAGAAGAAAGCCAACAACCTGAAAAACTTTTTTTTTGCATTTCACTTAGCAATAATATGAATGTTTTATAACTTAATCCCCACTCTACTAAATAATGTCTTTGTGTGTGCACTACTGTACATGCGTGTGAGATTCCTGACGTCTTCAGGAAAGATTTTTGACTCAGCTGCCATCATATTTTTGAGTATAAGTGCCACATTGAGAACTCAAAACTTTTTCAGCTTGCCAAGTCATTCAAAGATACAGTTAGAGGATGATTCCTTTAAGCTGCTCTCACGGTTAGCATCTCTGCAGCTTGCTCTCATTCTCCTAGTGTCAGCAGAGTTATAAAGATTAAATACCTCCCCACCCCCATAGCCTACCACTTGTCTGCTGCGCTCAGTTTGTTGACTTTCTTTCTGTCCTGCCACCCAGGACACTACTCATACTGCCAGTTTGTGTATTCCTACCTCACAACTGGAGGCTCACAAGTCCCCCTAAAAGATTATTGCTCCCGATTCACGGCAGCAGCTGCCAAGTGGACTTTGTTCATGTTTAAAATGGAGTTTAGTAATACAGTACCTGGGAAGTGGGAGACTTTTCAATAGTGCAGGGACATCCCAGTGGATATTAGGTGAGATCACCTTCCTGCTCAAGTGATAAAAAATAGTGGTGAGAAAAGTTTTTTCAAGGTGAATTTGGATACATTTGACAAGGCCAAACCCTGAGAATAGCTTAAAAACAAGAAAGCGACACTTTTCGATGCATATTTTTAAATGAACAATGAGAAGCTAAAAAAGCAGGAAGTTATCTCAGAACATGAAGGACAGATTATTTTTACCACCTGTTCACCACATCTGCAGGCTGAAATTTCATATGTTACTAATAATGCAGCTGTGTGTAATACCTGACTTCCTTATCAGACTCTTTCTCTGATTGTTGTAGTTGGTGGATTATCCTGCTAAAATAAGGCAGCTTAAATAAGTGAGTCGTGTTTTTTTTTTTCTTCAGATGGTGGAACAAAGAAGCTACGCAGCACCATCCGGAGAAGCACAGAGACGGGCATTGCCGTTGAGATGAGGAACCGGGTGACACGGCAGGGTAGCAAAGACTCTACTGATGGTAGCACCAATTCAAATAGCTCTGATGGAACGTGAGTGTCTGCTAAGTTTTTCATATTTTCATCCATATATGTTCAGTATCAACTAGGGATGTTTAATAAAGGCTTAGTCATTGATATCTGATTTAGCAATTTTGTCCAAATCGTAATTTCCAAAGCCAATATCTATTAATACATTTCCATTACAGCCAAGAAAAGAAACCAAAAAACCCAAAATTATTTCAGGCAAATCCGATAAATCATCTATTTTGCAGCAAATTTAATCTCTATAGATGCTTTAAAATATTTCCAAAACATTTGGACAAGCTCACTTTCAAGCACCCTATGCTGCAAGTGACAACGCGGTTCGATGATGTCACAGCATTTACAGTAGAGCGAGTTGTCCCAAACAGATATATCTGGAAAACACACAATATGTCTTATATTGTGTCATTTCAAGTTACAGGAGACTTTGCTTAAGAGGTTTATATATAATATGTGTAAAAGTTACCATTAAAAAAGTTCAAACTGATACTAATATTTTCAGATATTTTTTTTTTATGCAGATATCAGATGATAACATTGGTATTCCAATGATATCAAATATCTCTAGTATCTATCTATTCATCACTGCTAATGTTTCCTCTCTCCCAGGTTTGTCTTCCCTACCACACGCCTAGGGCCTGAGAGCCAGTTCAGTGATTTTCTGGATGGACTTGGCCCCGCCCAGATCGTTGGCCGACAAACGCTAGCCACACCCCCTATGGGTAAGCTGAGGAGGAAGATGACCTGCATCACCAGCTTTCTCTGCTTAGTCCAAATTATTTGCATATTTTGCAGACATAGAAAGAAAAAAATAGTAAGATGCACATCATGACTATACTCCTTACCAAAAAGACATCTTCTCTGCTTCATTCAAATCATACTTTGCTAACACTTACATGTGCAGTAGCATCTAAAATAGTGCCTATTACTTGTACATTTACACAGTATGAATAAGTTATACATCCACAAAATATACCATATGTCTTTTAAAGGTTACTGGTAATGAAAACCAAGGAGCAGTGTGCTGCAGTATACCTGCTGGTTCACAGTATTTCAGCATTCTGTTGCCCTCTGCTGTTAAACAGCATGTACTGCACTGTAAAGTTGAGTCTTCAGTTGATGTTAAAATAACCTGCTGACTGTTTGTGTGTGTGTGTGTGTGTGTGTGTTTGTTTTAATTGTGTCTCTTTTCAGGGGATGTCCATGTAGGTATGGTAGATAGAGGAGGGCAGCTGGAAGTGGAAGTCAATCAGGCCAGAGGGTTGATCCCGAAACCGGGCTCTAAGAACATACCAGGTACTGACTTCACCTGGTAAAACTACACTTGCTTTCACTCAGCCCATGCAAGAAGGTGCAATTGTCTGTCTTTCTTTCCCCAGCAACCTACGTGAAGGTGTATGTCTTAGAGAACGGCGTGTGTTTGGCCAAGAAGAAAACCAAAGTAGTGAAGAAGAGTCTGGACCCCACTTACCAGCAGGCTTTGTTGTTTGATGAGAGTCCTCAGGGCAAAGTCCTGCAGGTGAGTGAAGATTTTCTCCCTTTCATTTATCCTTTATTAATCATACTCAGCTCTTTAATACCCAAGAAGATACAAGATGCATTTAGCATAAAATGCAATGCTTGGTATGACCAACCAAATACTGACTATTCAGTCTCGTTTTTTTTATCTCTGCAAGTTGTTGTGGTCAGGTTTAGATTTCCAGTGTGAGATACAGCTGCTAAAAGTTTGTTTCTGTGAAGTGTTCTGTATTCAGTTTAGCATAAATTCTGACGAAAACATTCCCACTGCATTGCAAACCTATAAATAAGCAAACATATCTCTTTTTCAGGTAATAGTGTGGGGGGATTATGGGCGTATGGACCACAAGTGCTTCATGGGAATGGCCCAGATCCTTTTGGAGGACTTGGACCTGTCTGCCACTGTTAGCGGCTGGTACAAGCTGTTCCCTACCTCTTCCCTGGCAGACCCTAGCATCGGACCCCTTACCAGACGCCTCTCCCAGTCCTCCCTGGAGAGCGCCACCAGCCCTTCCTGCACCTAAACACCCAAAAGACACACACACACACTTGCATAGACAGTCCTGCAGTCACAGATACTGTATATACACAGAGATGGGCACACACAGATACACGCAAACACAAAGGCACATCTGCAGAAAGACACTCTATAGGCACTCTAACACACAGCCGATACATTAACACACACTCTAAACATGCTGCCACATCTGTTACCGGACAATGTACTTTACTTTACGCTCATATTCTCACCCACCAACAAAACAATCATCATGTCCAACTCAAAGGAGACTCAGTTTGACCAAACATGTAGCATTTTTCACTCACCTGTTTCAGCATTTCATGCCGCAATTTCCCCACGTGCCACGTTCTGCATTCCAAGTTACGAGATCTCTGTGGCACGTGTCATTCCAGGGCCATCCCGATGCCAGTTTCTAAACTCTATGCCAAACTAAGACAAAAAAACTTTATTTTTTAAAACCAAAGCAATTGTTATTGTTGTTATTATGACTATAAGTAGTACGTTATCTAGTAGACAATATAAGTATGGATATGTAGCAGAGTCAACGACTTAGATGTAATGCAAAAAAATAAAGAATAAAATAAAGAGTACATTTTACACACATGAGGTGAGAATGGTAGGTCAGACACACAAACATACCTGGCTAACAGGCGCGGATATTCACATAATGGCCATTATGTGAAGTAGCAAAACTGCTATTCTATAGTTTTCACAGGGCAGAGTTTATATATAGAGATATATATCTACATAAATAATTAAATACTTATTTGTCTTTATATATGTATTGGCTGCATTCTGCATGTTTGCTTGCGAGACATTTTTAAAGCGCTTTGATCTTTTTATTTAGCTTGCCTTGACCAGTGTACAGGAGTATAGTGCTGCTTTGTTTTGCAACCTGTCCCAAGAATAGGGCACCGCACTGAGTTGAGAAGGTAAAGGCTTCGGTGACCGTCATCGCAATCTGTGGGAAGCCAGAACAAAACTAGTGAGCCAGCCACACACTCGCTGCTGAACACGTTAATAAATGCTGCCTTCATCGTCAGAGTAGCGGAGAGCACGGAGTAGTCAGCCGTGTGAGAGGGGATCCTTGTGCTCTACACACAGGGGCTGCCACAGTCTCACACCCCAGTTGGATTCCCAGTTGAAGCTTAATGAAGGATGCAGGGATATATGCCACTCTCCAGGGCCACAACTCCTTCCTCTCTCCTGTCAGTTTTTCTTTATCCATATCTGTTGGATCAGTATTACTTTGACAGCATATACAGTTATCTGCCATTAACATGGTAGTTTTACTTCTTTCAGGTGCAATATGTCAATAACACACCCTCCAGCAGTCGGGATGTATATGTCCTGCCTGTCAGTGTGTTGGCATTTCGGATAGCACTTTACTGTAAACGATGTACTTTTAAATTCTGAGCTTCAGCAGTGATTGATCTCTCTTTAATGTTATTTTCATTTTAGTTGAGTCACACTGCATTGTGCTTCTCTGAGTCTTTGAAATCCAGCATGAAAATGTAAGCCGAGTGTATTTGTAAAGTTCAGCGTGGAATTGTACTGGAACAGCTGAAACCAGTCAGGCCTGATGCTGGTTTTAGACTGGAATCTGAGCAGCAGTATCCCCACAAACAAACAAACAAACAAGTATACAGTTTGGATTTAGTTACAAACAAATTCACAAGTGCTTTTTAGGTATACCTTGAGAATATTTTGATTGCTCTTAAGAGGCGACTTGAGATGTTTTTTTTTCTACAACACTGGTTTATTATAAACTCAAGCAGGTAAATAAGATATGAAAAGAAAGAAAAATAAAATGTACAGACCTGTGAGCTGTTCCAGGTGTGTGAAAGTCCTTAACACGCTATCTGGTGTTTCCTGTTTTCTTTTAATGAAGATATTCTTTGTGGCTTTAAAAAAAATCCAAGTGTTTATAATCTGTCTGAGCTGAGACCAACACCAAAACGTGTCTGAGATATGAGATATTATAGGCTGTCATACTTCATATTTTATTAGAGTTTTGACAGTGTGAAGCTCTTTAGGCTATTAAAAGCTTGTGTATTTATCATCAGCGCTGTCGTCTGAGAATTCAGAAGCTCTTTTTCATCTTTCTGAAAAAAAAGAAAAAGAAAAAAAAGGGAAATTCTGAGAAGTTTTGTCTCTTTAAACACCTCAGACCAACACAAGTCACATTTCAGCTCTCATCAGACTTTAGATAAAGGGATCTGTGGCATTCTTGTATTTTATGGCCTGTGAGTGATAGCTGTTTTTGTACCCTCCCAAAATGTATTCAGCGCTCTTTTAGACGTGAGTAAGTCGGGGTTGCAGTTTGTTTTAGGTTTCGCAGCTATCCCTTGGTGGGTTAGTACGTGTATGGTCCCATTTATAAAGTAAATCTATGTATCTTGAACTGGTTTGTAGCTATTTGTCGTGGACGACTGGCGTATAATGGTGGATGCACATATGATTTGATGCCATTTATGAAGAGCTATAAGCTTAGATGGTGAGTGAAGGAATGAAATGAAAAAGAAACCTAATATATACTGTAAGCTTCCAGCTGAATGTTCAGTTGTTACAAAAAAAATTTGAAAATGTTTTTTTTTTCCACGTGAATCCAAATGTTTTGGAACTTGTATGAGAGTGCATGGTGTCTCTTTGCTGTGCATCGCTCAAACCTGCAGATGATGTAATATTTTAACTCGTTTCTTTATGGCAGCAGAGAGCATTTACTAAATTCATCCAAAATCTTTGAACACAGCAACCAAATGAAGAAGTTTGAATATTGCCTTTCTTCAAACTATTATGTTTGTGTGTCTTTTTTTCTTTTGCTTGCTTGACAAGATGCATTTATAGTACTGTGTGATGAATAAGTGGCAGAACAGGAAGATGTGAGTGAGGATATATGATTAAATCGCATCCTCCCACACGGGAGGAAAAGTAATTTGTACAATAACCTGAATGAGTTTTTAAATATGCATCTGAAAGTTGAAGTTGGGATGACGCAACAGCAGGTCGTTGGTCTTCGTGGGTTTTGTGGAGGTGAGACATATCTTTGTAAAGGACGGCAGATGCGTGCTTCTTTGCAAAACCTCTTGGACTTACCTTGGTGCTGAATGTAGGCACCAAAGAGCTGTCAGTTGGAAACCTGTTTAGCTTGCTCAAATGTGGTTCAGATGCTTGAGTTGAGAGTTTTGGATGGCTGGAATGTAAATCCCAACTATTTGCTTGCTTTCATGTAAACCCTAATGTGTAACAGATCCCAATCAACCTGCATCATTTCCTGAAAAATGAGTTGAATGCTTATATTTATTTTTGTAAGGACAAAGATGTAATTGAGTAAAGGAGGACACGGAGTCAGAGGTGACGTGGGCAAGATCTGCCTTTAGATTTTTGCAAAAATGAGGGCTTGTTAAGTTTACAATGGCCTTATTTTGTGTAGAAGACATTGCTTCACTATTGTAGCACACAACTGAAAGTTTTGACAAATGTATTTTGCTTGGAATATTGTACTAAAGTTCTATATGTGTATAGTTTTATGAATGTATTTCTAAATCCTCACACCACAATGGAGTGCATTTTTTGTCATCCTGTTTGCTATATTGTCTACTTTGATGACTAATTCCAGGGCTCTCGCCAGAGAGGGCTGCATCCTTCTACTGTACTGTAATCTGTATGTACCGTTTGTTTCCTGAGAGAGAAAAAAAAACAACTCCATGTTAGAAACAAGCATGAATTCTGTCTGGCGAAATGCTTTTTTTTTTTCAAATTTATTTCCATCGCCATAATGGCGTTGGTGAAAGGATAGCTGTCCCCACCCCACCTTTTGCACCACTTAACTTCTGAAGTTTATCTTATCAAGCTGGTATTTGTACTTTGATCTAGAAAATGTTTGCAGCATGATTTCTCTAACAGTTTACTTGTATTTAATCTTTACAATAATATGACTATGATGACAGCAAGCCTCAGTGACGAGATAAATAGATACAATCCAGTGCAAAGTAAAAAGGCAATTCCAAGAGATGCAACAGGATTGTCTGTATCTTCAGTAGCATGGACTTAGCCTTACATTTTCTCAAAAATACTTCTGGCAATAATCATTGGCTGTTGCCTCTACCATCGCTAGGGCTCTATGTCTCTTTCTCAGTCTTTAAAGCTGCTGATGTGGAGACGGTATCAGCAAGTAACAAGTGACAAGTAAGGCTGAATCCCATTTTCAAGTGATACAAGCAATTTAGACTCAACAGGGCATGTCATGCATTGTGAATTCCTGCTATAAAAAAGCACTCATGAGCAGCAGATCTTTTCTTTTTTACTGGAAGAAGCATGAAATACATGTCTGTTTATCTGAGTTACAGTTGTCAACAAGAGCTGATGGGCATATAAGAATGCTTTTGCTTCTACTTTGTCTTTGTCCATATTTACAAATGTCAGAAATCACAGCACAAAGTTTCTTAAGTGGCCATTTTATCTCTTTTAGCTGTCTGCCAGACTATTTTAAAACTGTAGTAGCTCCCCTCGCCACTGTCAAGACAACCTTCATCTTATCAGTCAGAAAAGCACAAATCACAAAATCAGAACTAACAATCTTCTAATCAAACCTCTAGTTTTAACAATATTTAAATGTACCACAGTGATACACCAAAGCGCACTAGCACGCTCAATATAAGAATAGCTGTTTTTAAAACAAACAAACCATTCATCCCAGTTAAATTGGATCTCTGGTAAGTGAGCGGTTGTCTTTTCTGAACTGGCCTTAAACTTTCCACCTAGTGTTCACAGACTAAATGGGTTAAGTGTTAACAGTCTGACGTCTGATAAAGGATGTGATTAATGGCAAAGAAGAAAAAGGGAGCTGTAATTTTATACCTGTGCTTTGTAAATGTTTTCTATGTGCAGTATTTGATAATGTAAAACTGGTATTTTTGTGGTTTGTACGCTGCAAAATTGATTACTTACGGTGCACGTAGTTTTGTAACAAAATTAAACCAAACTGAGGAAAGAAAAAAAACCAACAACAACAAAAAGAAAAACAAAACCAAACCTATTTCGGATTCAGAAGCCTGTATTTGCATGCCCTTTGACATCTGGACGCAAAGTCAATAAAGTTTATTTGAATCACAGTTTTTTGTCAGTGTGTTGATTTACAATACCATTCTAATAGGTTGCCAGGGGAACAAACTTTAGAGCATAATCATAACTATAAGAAAAATATTGTTAATAATGAATTATCTCATTTCTGTATGTTTGTGTGGAATATATAAAAGCAAGCGTATTAGCCTACCCGCACCAACAGCTAAGCTAACTTTGTAATAGCTTAGCTGTCTAAGCAAAGCTATTACAAACCATTTATAACCACTAAAAACAAAGGGAAGTTGAAGTACACACTAGTTCTAGTAAGTTTAGCAACAAATGACTTGTCATGGTTGCTCCCATTATCACATTTATGGTGGTGGGTTTGGTAATGATAAATATACAACAAAGCAGTCAGTTCATTCACAAAATATCTCGAAACTTTATTTCTAATATCTAATAAAAAACTAAAATCCAGTAATAAGCTTCCCAACAAATAAGACACCTCCTGATAAATCCTCAGATGACTAGCAGAAGTATAACATAAACCACAATGTTTTGTTCAGCTTAAATGGTGGCAACTGTCTCACACAAGTTAAACTTGGAGGTTTTTTTTTTGCTCCGATGGTTTATTTTGCCTGCACAGGAAAAACGTGTCTGACCTCTGGGTTTCATTCCTACAGTCAAACTCTCCAAAACACAATGATAAATCAATTTTCAACTGTGAGATCTGTCTACTGTATGGGCTTTAAATGGAAAGTAGTATGGAGTCAAATTTAGCAGGGCATCACATTTCTGCAAATATATGATCAGAAATGTGAATACAGGATGGGAAGTAATAGCCTAAGCGTTGACCTTTGAGAAAAACACAATACATGGAATTTAATCAAATATTTATTTTCTGTTTTCACAGATACAAGTATATATTACATCATTTTCATTTTAATGATGCTGTGTAAACAAAACCAAAGAGGCAAAGCATGAAAAAAAAAATTCAGAGCCAGTATACAGAGGATATCCATTAATACTTTGATATACATATTCTGATAAAGAATAAAATGCACAATGTCTTGGTTGACAAGCACATAAAAGATACATTCCTTTATTTGCTTTTATTTCACAGAAAACATACAAAATAAAGAAAAAGGAACAGATTGCAAGCAGCCTAAATGTACTCGCCTCATATAGATGGATTTTGCTGCCTTTCCAGAAACACCTCATTACTCTCTGACAGATGGAGTGTTGCAGTGCAGAGACGACACATAGTCACTGGATAGTATTACACTCTGCAGAGAAGGTGACTTCTGCTGTCACACTCCTGTCTGAACTACTCCCAAATGAGAAATTTAAAAGAAACAGCAGTAAAGTATCAACTTCTGAAGGCTGTGCTGCTGGTTTATTGGCAGCGGTTAACGCTTAAAGTGGTTTTACAAAAAGAAGCGGAACTACCAAGTATTTACAGTAATGGCTTCATGCATTTATAAGAAAAAAAGATGTAGAAATCAGGAGAAAAATCAAGAGGGATAACTCAAACACCGAGCTGTGACAGGTTTTGCTTGCACACAATCACTTTTCACTTTAACAGTGAGTTGTGGCCAAACGCTCCTAAATAAACCCAAAAATGCTTTAGCCTGGTCACAGTTTGCTCCCGACTACACAGTTCCTGCAAAGGCTTTCAACCACAGAACATTCAAGAAACACACAAGTGCACACTGCTTGACAAGAAGAAGAAAAAAGAGAGAGATAATAAAATACAAAATGCAGCAATACACAAATGTGTGTACTCATAATGATTCCAGCACAATCATGAACACATTCGGGACAAACATTCACTGATTTTTGTGTTGCCCTTGGTCAGACTGATCAACACGTAGAGTAAAACATTCAGATATCGTATACATACAGTACAAATATTCAGATAAACATTTTCATGCAGGTCAGTGGAAGCATCCGGAACAGGACTGATCTACACTTCTCTTCACTTCGTTCTTGCTTGCACACATTGAGTACAATCTGAGGCCACTATTGTATAAAGTAGACTATTACCTTGAGGTGTGTGAGCGCTTATGATGTGCTGGCATAGCATGCATTTTTTGAGAGTGTCTCTATCCTTACTGAGGCAATAGCACAGTGATCCGTAAGAGCCTATATTGCCAAATGGACTACTGTGTTGACTTTACTATTAATCACTAGTTAAGTGTCGATATACGAAACGGACACTAAAATACTGTACAGTCTCAATAAAGCTTGAGTTGTTCTTTGGTCTCCCAAAATCCAGTTTAGACCTTTCGTACAGTACAAATTAAAATGAGCGATTTTAAATTAAGCCCTCTATAATGTGAGATCAAGACATCGTATACAAAAGGTTGTTTAGGTAGGCTTTCCTGAAGTTGTAGCTTGTGACTTGGTGGGGAAATAATTGAGGAACTTACCACTTATAATACATTTCCTGAATAAAATGTTAGCGGAACAGTAGAAAAAGGTTATCAGGATGTTTCTCGACATTTTCCGCCACATTAAATCAAAAATACACATTAATGCTTCTGCCATCTTCGTCATGCATACAGTGACATGAAGTGCAAATGAGAGTTTGTGGCAAAGCCACAAAGATAAAATGACCTTAATATGATAAAAAATGAAAGATTAAATATTGTCAGTGTATTATGCAGGATCTCAGAGAACTTTTAAAGATATCCCGGGTCGCATCAATGTTTCAGAGACACATTCTTCACAGCCATTGTTAGGAAAGGCTGTAAGAGATTATTTAAATTGTCCCTGCAAGCTGAACAAATGCCTAGCAGTCTGGAAAGCTAAATAAATAATTCAGACAAAGCGGGAAAAGGCTATCGGCTAGCTGGATGATGTTCTTCCCCAGTTCTACAGTAGCACCACACTTTCACAACTCTAGCACTGCAAAGAAATCTTTACCACAACAGATTAAAACATCAAAGCAAAGCTGATGTTTATGATGGTCTGTTGACTGTCAACGTTAAAGGTAAAGCACAGGGCTGAATGCTAATGACCCTGATCAACACCGAGAGGTGTAAGCTTAAAGAATTTCTTTGTACACATTCCCCATGATCAAAATATGATAGGAATATGCAGTGAAATGTCGACTTACAGACTAAAAGCCTTTTAAGAGAAGAATGGATGAAGATATCAACCAAACAAAAGATGAACGACTTAAACTGGACATGCCTGTATCCATCCATCCATTTTCTTATTCCCAAACGGGGTTGCAACGGGGGGGTGCTGGAGCCAATCCCAGCTGTTAACGGGTAAGAGGTGGGGTACACCCTGGACAGGTCGCTAGAGACATGCCTAAATCACCTTACAAAATATTTAACAAGAAAACAGTGATATAAAAATAATAATAAATCTATTTTGAAAATATTACAGGACTGTGACGCCTTTATTGTTTACTTGCTTCATTATACATAGAGATTTGGACCACACTTGCTAGCATCTATGCAAGGGAGATTAGCCTAGCCTAGCCTAGCTTAGCTAACATATTTGGTTTTTCTGTTTACTTAAACAGCATCAGTTTATTTAAAATAATCTCTCTACGGTTGTAAACTATCCCAGTTGCAGCTGCTTCTTCAAATATACTTTCTTACTAAAGTGTTGCAACTTTTTTAAAGTCAACATTTTTTTAACTTTGCAAGTGCTTAGCTCACAGAAAAGAATACTACTTATGTAGTTGCCTTTTGCTAATCTTTGTCTTGTTTCCGTACAGTTTGATCACATTAACTTTTAAAGCTAAGCTACCCTCAGTGCTCAGCCGATGCTGTATGAAAAACTAAAATTTGCCTAAAACAAAGCAGCTACCTGACCCCTACTGACACTCTATCCCATGATGGTTAGAAACAACAAAAGATAAAGGGTCCTAACCAGTGGCCTCATTTTGTCGTCTTGGTCAAAGTACTAAAGTGTCCTGAAGGCAAATGCAGATATCTGCAGAGCATGGCTATGGATATGACGGCAAGAGGAAGCATGGGAAGAGAGGCGCGAGAAAGAGAGGTAGTAGTTGTTTCTCACATCTTCTTCACAGCCGTCTCCTTCTCCTCCCTTGCATCAGAAAATGTTTCACGGAGAGTCTGAACCAACAGTTTCCCCTTCCTTTGTGAGACACAGATCATTTCCAGACGTGTGCCGTCATGTGTGCCGAACTCTGAGTTGCCGACCCCCCCGTGTGCTGGCTCCCGTATCCCATTGTGTCGTTGGTGTTGTAAAGATTCACGCCGGCCATGTGCTGTGTCACCTGAAAAGCACAAAACACATTTTATGATTAGGGCATTTACTGCTTTCAAAAGCTTGACATCTGCAAAGCTAACACGCACCTGTGCTATGTTCCACTGAAGCTGCTGAGTTTGATGTACTCCATACATTTGCTGGTGAGGTACTGTGGCCAAACCTCCAACCTGCTGCTGACCTATAACCCCATTCTGCTGCTGAACCATGAGTCCACTTTGCTGCTGTCCCATCATGCCCTGGGCCGTCCCTGTCATGTACGGTGATGTCACAACCCCACTAGGCTGAGCCATGACACCTTGAGCACCCAATAAACCATTCTGCTGTCCAATCATGCAGTTCTGTTGAGCCCCCATGATGCCGCTCTGCTGCTGTCCCATCATAGCCATTTGCGAAGTCAACATAGTGCCACCCATTCCCCCCACCTGGGCTAAAGAATGGTATGAACCGTACGGATGTGTTGGGTATCCCATCTGGTTCATGTACAAACCTGCAGGAAACACCACAGGCATTATTTTAGGGTTTAATAATATGATTATAATATGCTTAGATAACTTTTGAGTAGTTCTCACCATGCGCAGCCATACTGCTGGCGTGCACTGAGGGGGTGGAGGCATACAGGGAGAGAATAGAGTCCTTGGACAGTTTTTTGACGGTGCCTTCTTTGGCTCTTGGTTTCGGATCTAGAAACAAGCTGAGGTTTTCAGGCACTGAGGCTGTCACTCTACTCTGAGGCATGGAGCTGGAAACAGGCTGAGGGAGGGAGGGAGGATGGACAGAATAGAGAAAAACAGAAGACTTTCAGGGTGCAAGCTTACTAAACAAAAAAGGAAACAAATGACACAAAGACCTTAAAGTTTTAATGCAATATGTTCAATTCTGAGAGCAACAATTCATCTAAAGTTTTACCAAAGAAAAGTCACATTACGGTTTTGGAAGTATCTAGTTAAGGATCTGACTTAAACAAAAACTAAACAAACAATTATCCAACAAAATATAGGCTAACTCTCCTTTTTCTGTCTTCTGCTCACAGCCCTCCTTTTCGTCGTCCAATTCACATGCAAAACTGACTGACTCTGAGGCATTCAGTGACACTCTGTAAAAACAACCGCTATTGAACCAAAACACTCTTCTTTTGATCCAATGATTAATCACTGAGTCATAATTAACACAGAACAGTGTGAACATGAAAGTCAAATCCCGTTACAGTATGTTCTGAGTTTCTGTAGCTACGGTTTCCAACTAGCGTTTGCGCCAGCACAATAATTGATATCAATCAGGTTATTTGATCAGAAGTTTTGTTTTTTTTTTTAATTTAGGTATCTATTTTCACTTTTTAATGAATACTTTGCAGCCAATCTGAATTGAGAATTCATCTAGACATGTTATAAGAGGTAATAATAATAATAATATTGATAATAATAATATTAAAAAAATAATAATAATGATAACAATAATAACTAATATTAATAATAATGTTAATAATAAAAACAACAACAATAATATTTCCTGCTGACATTTAAAATACATTTTCACAGCAAAATTTCACTGAATTTGAGACGTCAAAAACAAAAGCAGAAAGTATCATCACGGTGGTTGGTTTTTGCTACGCAGACAAACCTTTCTGTGAGGCTCACAAACTTTCAAACACCTCTGTTGATTTAAATAAAACAAGCCTGGAGACAGTATTGAGTTTGTGCAGTATGCTCTCCACTACCGGGGTTTTTGTAGACAAAACAGAAGAGGGTGCTGGAAGAGCGCTGAAGAGATCCAGTGCGGGGGGTGCCAGAGCTGCATCAGACACCACTGGGCTCTCATTACTGTCTGGAACACATCCTCCACCATTAGACACCGCAAAACTGGGAGCAGGGGCATCTAATGGAGGGTAGATGGAAGATCGGTAATGATTATAGCTTTCTGCAGTATCAATCAGTCATTTTGGAATCAATTTATCTAATCAAAACTCACATTTTAAACCATAATCTAGATGTCTGCTGTGCCGATATGTAGGTCTGTAAATAACAACTGTTTTCTGGCTTTTTCAGCATTCCTCATTACATTATGTATGCTAAAGTAGTAAGTTATAGAAATGACAATGCACTGTAAATGAGTGAATAGCATGTGTGGAGTCAAAGAGAGATGATACCTAATCCCAGCAGGTCTGTGACGGACTGGGAATCCGTCTTCGGGCTGATGTCTTTTTTCTGAGAAAATCAATACAGTTAATGCAACATTTCTGCATTGACAAATGGGCCTGAATACAGAAATATTTCTCTCCAACTCCCTGGTGGTGACATTACTTTAATACACAAGTCAGAAGCAGAAAGCTATGCTCAGTTTTCTTAATGAAGCATGTCACCTTCACATAACACACATGAACACACTGCTTATACTCCATTTCTCCTCTAAATTTATCCTCACCCTCTAATCTTACCCAAGTGCACTAAGTTACTTTGCAGCAGTTAAATATTGAGAATTAAATGAATAATGGGTAACATGTCAAACCTAACTCTGATGTGAAGAACGTAGAAATATGGCCTACCAATTTCATCTTCTCAAATATGACAGGCTCCTTGGGGATGTTGTCACAACTCTTTTCTTTCTGTACAGACAAAACGCATCATTGTTGGGTGGATGAGAAATTCTTAGCAATCCCCCATAAGAGGCAGTCCCACACCCATATTTGAGCTGTTTATGTACACTCACCCTGAGCATTTGGATGTCAATGACCTTATCCATGTATTTCTTCTTATCATACTTGTCCCTGATGAAGATCTCTGCAGCCTGGTCTGTTTCAGGACGCTGAAAGCACTCGGGTAAAAAGGCCTCATAAAGACGTTTGGCCTTGGCATTTCCCATCTCCTGAACACACTTATAAAACATTAAAAAAAAAGTTAACCCAAATTAACAGCCTTATTTTACTATTGAAAAAATACAACAAACAAGACAATAAGTTTATGCTGTGGTATTGTAATTCTGTTTTCTAAATGTGCTGCCAAATCTACTATATTATTAAATGCAATTAATTTTAGCATAATAAACAAGAAACACTGCCATAGAGTACTCATTATATGTTATTATGAGCAGAAAATGTGGATATTGTGGAATAAATTTCAGCTTATAAGCAGTTCTTGAGTGATTCATTACCTGCAAATTGAGTTGCTAATGCTAATCATGATATAGCATGCTAGCCTAGTAAAAGCTACTTAGCAATAGTTCAAGTTGGTGGTAAATCACTGTTAGTCACAATGTAAAAAAAAATATTTAATTTTCCAGAGGAAGTCAATCCAAAGAGTCATGTCTAAGTCTAAGTATTCTTTAGCACAACAAGAAAACACTTATTTTGTCTGTATGCTAAATGTGACAACAAAGCAAGCTGCTGTTAGCATAATATAGCATAGAGCCCAAAAATAGGGGAAGATGGTTTGCCATCATCAATTCCAATCATTTTGATCAATTTTGTAGTTAATCCTACAAACTCAGACTAAGATGGATATCAGGGCACAACAGTTTTAACAGTTGTTGCCTGGCGACTTGCGTTTTTACGTGTTTACGGTTTAAAGGATTGGGTTTGTTGCTCTGAAATGTTACTGCCAAGACTTCTAACCTGGACCTGCTCCTGTGTCCACTGATCCAGGTTAACGGACTTGACCTTGGAGATGTGGACCCCCAAATTTCGATGAATACCAGCACAGCGGATACAAACAAAGATGCCCAAATTCCAAGATGCCCATCTTGGACCTGGGAGAGACAGAAATTTGAAGGAGAGTGTACAGGAGGACAAAGAAAAAAGATAATGAGATTATGTAGAGTATAACCAGGCATATTACATGGCTGAAACAACGTGGTGAGACGACTGAAGAAATGATTAGAAAAACTCTATTATTACACCAAAAACTAATCAGAGACAAGCCTGAAACCTTCATTTTTAGTATGTATTCAGCAGGGAACACATCTAATCTTGTGTAAATTGTAGCGTCCTGACACATAATAAGATCCAATACAAGAGTTAGCCTACATAACTGAGACTGAGAGGACAGAGAGAGAGTATGATACGACACACACATACATAGACAAGCCATCAGACACTCAGAGCCTGGATACCTGCAGGGATGATTACTCATTTGGTCAAGAGCCTGTGTGTGGGAGCAATGTTATCTGAACAAGCCATTTTGTCCATCTTACTGCCATATGTGTATAAATGGATCCAGCTGATGTGTGTATCACCCTCTCAGTCCTGCATTCAGCCTATTTAAGCTGAATACAGTGCTTAATGAGTCTGTGATTCTTCCTTCTGTATGCAGAGCTGTCAGGACACAACTCGAGAAAAGGGATGTAAAAACAGCCTTTTAAAAAAAGTTATGCAACCAACTTCTTCAAAGACAACATTCAGCTTCAAAGAGAATACTTAGCCCTCTTTTCCATAATCCATCTCATTTTAACCCTCCTCCTTGTCCTGCCCCCGTTTTTCCTGTAAATTACGCCGGGCCTTTACGCCACTAGGTGGAAGAACAGCTTCTGATGTGGATCTTTTTTCCCTCCTCTTGGCTGAATTCAGAGCATAATGTATAAGAAAAGGCATTCTATGCAAATGAAAAGGGAAGCTTATATTTAGAAGCCATGAAACAATGAATACTTTCCTCTCTGGGACATTGTGTTTTGGTTGCACAGTCAAAGAATAGCTTCTTAGGCTTGGCTGCTTCCTGAACTATAAAAAAAAAAAAACATTTCTCTTTGCAGACTAAGGAGGCAATGATTGGACTTGGTGGAAGTCTGAGTTGCTATAGAGTTGCAAGCTTATTTGGGAGTTACTCTTTCAATTTAGTAAATGTAAACAAACCTGAACAGAGAGCAAACCACAGGTTCATCAGACAGACAGTGTCCACCTATCATTCTGACCGTCTAGCTGCAGCATTAGCTGCAGTGCTGGCTAATAATAGTAGATTACTTTGCAAAGCCTGCTTAACCGCTGTAAACACTGACACAGAGAAACACAGAGAGACTGTTAATGGTATTGAACGCACCGAACGCAGGAATGAAGTTTGTCTCCCAACATTTTCCTCCTATCTTCATACTTATGGTCTTCAGATAAAGCCTCAATTGTTCTCACAGATAAACCCCTGATGCATGTACTTAACAACAAAAACTAGAGGGAGGGTCGACATGATGCAAAATCTATTCATAGCATTTGGAGGGTTACGGACAAGACTTCTGATTTTGTACTGGGTATTGTAAAAGCAGGCTGTGCAAAGTCTTATTCTTCTTATTTCTTATTTATACATATTGACACACAGTATATTTACTTGGATGCAAGTGTAATGACAAAGTGCTTTGCTGAAAGGTATTTACAGGTTTTAGGGTGACATACGCTCCTATTTAGTCAGCTGGGATTGGCTCCAGCCCCCCCACGACCCCGTTCAGGGAATAAGCAGTAGATGATGGGTTAACATGCTCCTATTTATAGTAGATGGAGTGTTTCTCAAGAAGGAAAAGTCTTGCACATTTCAGCAAGATAATACAGCACTCTACATCTGTTGTAATAATACGGTTTAGTCGCCTAAAGCCATATTTTGATTAAACTGCTTATGAAAATAAAATTGTTTTATATAAACATTTGCATCCAATTAAACAAAATTATATTCCAATAAAGAGTGGTGGGTTATGCCAATTGTTCCCACAACCGTGCATTAAAACAATGTTAAATAGGAATAATCCTTGCTGTTCATCTCTATTACACGATCCAGAATAACGTAATCCAACACTTTACGTTACAACTTGTACGGCAATGCTAATTTTTTTGAACGTATGACTAGTAAAAGACATGGCAGGACCAAAGCAGAACTGATTTATGTGTGATACACATACATCCCCTGATATTTGTTGAATCCATTTCTAAACTGTGGTAAGTCAGACGTCAACAAGATGTACTCCATGAAAGCACAGGATACATGATACAGACTATATATATACATACATACATATACATATATATATATATATATATATATATATATATACACTGTAAATATATAGATATATTTCCTATTGTTTCATGCATGTGCA
>JBAMIG010000018.1:7933611-7950983 GCA_037177335.1 Kiunga ballochi | reverse complement strand
CATACATATACATATATATATATATATATATATATATATATATATACACTGTAGATATATATATATATTTCCTATTGTTTCATGCATGTGCAAGGATTTTACTGATTCATGTATTTGATGTATTTCATGTTAAGTACCATTATATTCTGTCCATTTCCTGTGCACTTCTCCAGGTACTTTTAACAGTTATAAGTGGAAGAGAGTAGGAGGAACAGATGTCTAAAAAAGGGAAGGAGATTGAACAAACACCCATAAAATACACGGCCTTGCAGTGTTGACTGAGGCAACTGCATGTACTGTGTTACCAAAGAACAAACATCTATGCTTTAAATAATTTTTTAATTAGCAACTTTAGCAGTGTGTACTTACACGGGTGTGTAAACGTCACGTGTGTGTAAATGTGTAAACGTGTGTAAATTTTAAATAAATTTCTATGTTCATACCTGTGAGCAGAGCATCCTTACTGGACATGCAAATTCAGTAAAAATACCAAACAATCTTTATTCTCATAGGTGATTTTCAACAAGCACCTTTTAGTAGAACTCACATGTTACCCAAACATTTGTGCATGCCCAAACGCAATGACTTACACACACACACACACGTATGCATGAGCAGGTGCATTTAGCACATTAGCTTAGATCCCACAAGGATAAATGGTGCTTTCTGCAAGCACCAAGTTAATCCCACAGAGCTTCAGTCATCAGTGGATCCTATGCCCTCCTCCATCACCATACAAACATGCACACACACTCACGACACTTTCTGTGCAACAGAAAGACCTAACCAGAAGCCCTAAAGCCACCCGGTGACCCAGTCTTAGTATGAGCGAGGCAGATGGATCCTTATCGATAATTTACTGACAAACGCCCACCATCTGTGTTACCATGTCAGCCATGATTGTGACTGTGCAGAACAAGCTGAACATTATTACTAGCGCTGGGCCTAAGAATAAAATCAGATTTTTTTAAACTACAGCCAATTTTCCATTTTAAATCAGTCTCCCTCGTTTCAAAACATAAAACAGCAAAACTGCTTTTATTGCAGCCAATAGGATTTTACCAGAATTTAAAGTGCAACTAGAACAAATCTCCTTTGGGTTCCTGCTGCTTTCTGATTGGATAAGATTAAAGGGATGTGGGGAGCATGGGCGAAAGGCTCGTGGAGGGTGAAAGCACAACACTCAGGTGATATCTCCATGGAAACCAGTGTGTGCATTAGCACTAGCACAAAGAAGACAATAAAAAAAAGATATGCTTTGATGTGAGCTAAAGCACTCACACACACAAACACACACATACATATAGCTTCAGACTGAAGCCAGAGGGGGAAGACGTTGGCCGCATTATGCACCGGCTTCCCAACCTCCATCTATTCATCATTTCCTGGCAGGACTGAAGGGTTACAGTAGAAATCTCACTGAGGATAGAAGTGATTAAAACACATAATGAGGATGTGAAAGGAGGCACAGTTTGGAAGTGAAGCTACTTTTTTCTCCCATTCAGGCATGCCTCTGTTTATTTTACCTGTGTAAAGCATCAGACATTGTTTATCTTCCATTCACCTGCTCCTTTAAAGTGATACAAAAAAAAAAGCACAGGAGCAAAAAGTGCAATCAGGAAACAGAAATGTAGTTTCATGGTTTCTGTATCTGTGCACAACGTCAGATGGGAAAAACTGTCTGATAAAGCTTTTTTTTTTTATGTCTGTGTGGGCTGTAATCACATTTTTGGTCTCATAAATCACACCACTTCCTCTAAAATCACCCAGGAGAAAAGAAGGTGATAAACGCACAGCGCTGTATCAACGCAAACGAGATTAGACCCAACGTCATCACGAGCCATATGGCTGTAAGCCTGACTAAAGAAAGGAATAAACCCACTTGAGGCTGCGCATGTGAGTGCATGTGTCCTCTTGGGTAGAAAAAAAAACGTACCGCTGAGCTGAGGTAAAATACCATCCTGACACCATGATCTTTGCATACAGTTGCTCATTAGCAGTTTCAGTAACAAAGGAGGAAACAAAGTATGGAGTAGAGTCGTACTGTTTGCATTTGTAGCAAATCCAGGGGGGGTTTATGATAAAACAGACCACTAAATGATAGAAGGAAACATTCACTTTAACATATGTAGCATCCTTTTAAAGCATTTTTCCTCCCTAAGCCTCTAATCCCATTTTATTAGACCAATCTGTTGCTAGTTGTGACCAGTTACACCAGTTAAAACCTGTCATGCCTGACAGGTTTAAGGATGTGGGAAAAGAATCAAACATGGGCAGTGATTAAAACAAGCTGAACTGCCCAAATCCACCTCCCTCTGTCTGCATTTCCTCCATGGGTGTCTCATCACGTGCATGTGTTCAGATAGGCCGATGACATCATGCTGTTTTTTTAAATGACTTTGATTGACATACATCATTTTCATCATTTGCTTCAGCTCTATTCATGTCTCATTAAATAGATGATGGCATCAAAAGGCAATATAAAAAAAGGAACAAACCTTGTATTATGCTCTTCCGCCATTGTCATCCATTTTTAAACTATTTAAATATAAACTTGGAGATCCCATTTCACAGCTTTGTTGCTGTCTGCATTCTCCTCATGCACAATGTCTCTATTTTGTATTGAAATCCAGCCAAAACACATAAAGGAAAGTGTGCAGAGTGGTTAACATTAAAGCGTACCAACCACTCCCTTATGTAACAGCCAATTCTTAATGATTCATTCACAAATGAATGCCAAAACCAGGAAGTCCTGCTGCTCATCATTAACGAATGATCAAGCCCCTTTTATTCACATCGACTCATACTTAATCTTATGATTGCATTGCTGCACAGGGAAACTGCCTTGGATTAACTACGTGAAACTAAATAATCTTAAAATTCTCAACAGATATAAATACAGTTATATAAACACATAAGTTAATGTCTAAATGAACACTTTGATGAATATTGGGCATACAAATGAAGGTGACTGAACTTTCCCTTGGTTAAGTTTCAGTGTGTTAGATTAACTCAGTTTAAACTGAATAAAACAAACATGCCTGAAACTATCACATATATCTGTGGAGGCTAGATCATTTGTTTAGAGTTAAAAACAGAAGTGCCAGATTAGTGTTGATATTATATTATCAGTTTGCTTGCTAAGGTCAGACGCCACCCCCTCATTTCTTTATGTTTTATTCTAAGGACCAAGACTTCTTCTAATCTTTTACAGGGGTGTTAAACAGCCGTTCTCCGGGGTTTGTTTGAGCTTCATTTAACAGGAATTGATCACTTTATGGATCAGATATATCAGATAAGATTGTGATTTAAAGGATTTTCCCCAATTTCTTCTGGAAATCTCTTCCAGATATACCGTTCATCTACAGGAGATTGTTTCTTAGACCTGTTGCTTTGTCTTTTCCAAGCGCTTGTCCAGTTTCTTCCAGTATTTTAATGACAAACTGCACAGAGATGCTTGACAATCTTCTTTCTTGTTATAAATTATGAGGGAAGAAGCTCAGACATGCCAATACTTTCAGCTGTATTTTATATAAACTGAGCCTCAGAGCAAAGGGCACTGGCACCCTGTTAAACACCCTGTTTATTTGTCTTAATATATTGGTAGTAAACACAACCCTTATTTTCTTATACTGCCCATAAATTTAAACAAAATGCCACCAAGTCCCTTTCATTTCCAATCATTCACTCTTCAGCCATAAAGCGGAAGTCATCATGGATTTGTGTTGCAAATCTGCATGTTAAAACACATGTGTTTGGAGGATCTCCACTCTGTAATCTACACAATCAGTGCTTTTTACTTTGTGCCTACTGAAAGTTTCTCCCTAAGAAAGAGGTGTTACAGCTAAAGTTGCTCTGCGACATCAAACGTGTCATTTTAAAGTCCCAGTTTGTCTCCCCCTCATGACAGCCGGCAGCGTTTTAACATGGGTTGTGGGCGTTCACTGTGGGCGTAGAATAACAAGCTGCTCCATTGCTCAAGCATGTGTCGACAAGATGTGTTGTCACGACATTATATCATCAACCTAAACACCAATTACATGCTTTAAGACCAGCATTCCATTTAAAAAAGGCAGTATAGTATAGAATAGTAGCATATATAGCCTATATACAGAGGTGTATATTCCTGGTCCAGAAAGTAAAAATCCTGTCCAGCAGCTGTTCCAACCAGTCATCAAACCAGCTGAATTCAATGTGTACAGTTCATCTGCAGGTAAAGAAGTCTGTTAGTGAAAACACCAGTTTTAGATGTATGTGTTCACCCACCTCCACCACCAGTGTGGAAAAATAAGTTCAGCATAGCTTATGGCCAATGTCAGGCCATCTTTGAGGTGATGCAGACTGAAAGGCCACAGACCCAGAAAGGCACAGACAACTGAAACTTTACTATAGAACAATTAAAGGGATTAAATCATTCCATCGGATCAACTAAATCACTGGAATGCCATGAAATCAGACAGAAACTGCCCTCCTTTATGAGTGCAGAACAATGCAATGTGAGGAAGATCTCTTTGGATGCACTCTGCTGGAACAGTGTGTTCAGGGCGACTCAAAGTCAGCACAGGTGTCTTTATCTGTCCGCCTGCACTGCAGTTTCCACCATGCTTTTGAGAAGCTCAGAGGTTTAAGAAGGATGCCGCTATTTGGAGTCATTTGCACTTTATTTGACACTAGAAAAAAAACACACATTTCTCACATGAGGATCGTTCCAGTTAAATCACTATCTAACAGCAAACAGGTCGTTTCATGAACATCGCAGTGCCTGAGGTATCTTTACATGATGTAACTGCGTGCCATGCTTCTGTCTTGTGAGGAAGCCCCCCTCTCTGTCTCCTCTTGCACCATAGTACAGCGTAATTGGTCGAGGGATGGCGCGCGCATGTGTGTGCGTAATGCCGCATTTTCCAGAGTAGTAAATGGTCGGGAAGGTGGACTAACTAATTGGCCGTTTGCAGGAATTAGCGGGATAACGCAGATAAATACGGTACTGGCCATCACCCACCTTTAGATTCGCAGTCTGCGCAGAATTTGTTCTCCTCCAGCGCCAGTAAAGAGTTGAGGACCGCCTGAAATCTGTCAACGTCTTTCACAGATTTACCCGTCATCACTGCACTATAGTCCACCTCCTCCTCAGACACCTTCAACAGTCAGTGCCGACAATTGTGAAACAGCTTTGCACTTCACAAAATGAAAGCAATGTGAGCAGACTAGGTGACGCGCACTGTTCCTCCTCCTCCTCCTCCTCGACTGGGAGCGCAGGGAGTTTGTTGTATCCTGATGGGATGAGAACCTTTCAGCCAACCAGAATGCGGGTTATTTGAGGCGCACGCACCCCAATCAGGACGCAGCTCACAGGAAAGCACCATGTGATTTCCAGGAGTTAAAATGCGCCGTCGACTTTGAACACATCTGTAACCTATCACGAGTGCTGCACCAGTTTCAGCTTCCCTCTAGCTCTTATACACGCGCGCGCACAGGAACACCACTCTACTGCCATCATGCGGTCTAATTTACACTATTTCACTGTTAACCTCCACGACACAAGAGGGAGGTAACAGTGAGTATAGCAAAGGAAAACCGAGGCGACTGTCTAGTAAATTTTTTCTGTGAAACAAACAACTCTCGAAGTATAGCACAATGACTTTCAAAATAAAGATAATCAAACGTCGTTGCTCTTTACAGTTATGTATAACAAAGTTTTGGTTACATAAATAGATAATACTTCAAAACGTTTACCTTAATAGTCCATATAAGTTAAACCTTCTATATGTATATCCAATTATTTCATATTTACATATTAGGGGACAGAATATTTATATTTTATTCTGAAGTCATACCGGAAGTTTTACCTTGTTATTTTACTTTGGTTTACCTTGTTGAGAGTTTGTGACTAAAACAGCGATTACGGAAATAAGTACTTTGCCAGAATCAAATAAATAAAGGATTAATCTTGAGTCACTCACCGTGTAATCCTGTAACTGTGTCCACAATGTCCAGGCAATCCAACCGAACAACAGACAGCAAGAAAATGGTAGGCCTCTTCCGCGGGGTTAACTGTGGACTAACCTAGCTAGCCTGACTAGCATAATGCTAACCGCAGATAAGTGAGTTTTCAAAGTAGCTACTGCATGAATAAATTCTTTTCCACCAAATGACTGAATCATTTATGGTCATGGGTCACGGTTTATTATTTGTGATAGCTTGTATGGAGAAGTTTTAAACCTTTAATTTAGTGCTTTTTCATTCACGAATAGCTTCAAGAAGCAAGCTAAACAATGACCAACATTTCCTTCGTAGATGCTTTTTTTCTTTCATTTTCCATAATAAAACTATATATAATGCAGGCATAACATTTATTCCTGAAATCTACTTACATTATAATGAAGCTTTACTATTTAGTTTGGTGGGTAAATGTTTAAAGTTTTAATGCATAACTGTGTAAAACACCAAGTTTTATTTGCAAAGCCTGAGAAGTACACAAGTTCTGTTTAACCTTTTTTGTCCAAATAATGCCAATTTTTAGTAATAGTTTTAGCTTATGTCTTAATCAGTTTCTAATGATGCATTAAAGCGTCTTGTAACATCACAGGGTCTGGACATTTATTCATCTTAACATTTAATTTGTTCATATGGCATTGCAAATATAAGTAACATATTATGGTGTAATAAGTGTTATGATAACGATTATTTATTGCACTTCATTTAAATACCAGAAGCTATTGATCGCTAAAAAGGGGTCATTATTTAGATGAAATAGTACATATATTTGAAAATATCCTTTTTTCATAAGCAGTAACTACAATATAAGAACAGTTTTGTGTTATTGTCTGCAGAACTCTGAGCTGTTCACATTGACCTATGGAGCCCTGGTCACCCAGCTTTGTAAAGACTATGAAAACGATGAGGAGGTGAATAAACAGTTGGATAAAATGTAAGTGTTACTAATTGTTTTCCCCTTTAAACATAAATGCCCATCTTCATTTTAAAAAAAAGATGTTTCCATCTTGTGTAAATTATTGTTTTAAATTTAAGATGTTTAAATGCTTTAAATGCTGCAACAAATAACAGCACTGTACTGTTAAATGACAACAATATAACAAAATACAGTCTTTTATATTATAGTTTTAAATATCAGATGAGATTGTATAATAATAAGCATAAAACTCTACATTACACTGAGCAATAGTGTTTATTTAATCCATGTGACTGAGTGTAGTCAGGCGTGCAATCGTGATATCATGCATTTTATTTTATTTTTTGGTTGTTTTCCTTACAATGGCAGCTTAATTGTTGATCTGCCTTTAATTGGGTAGTAAAGTAGCCGAATAGGATGTCATTCCTCACACTTCTGTATCTGCTCTTTAGAGGGCTTTTGATGAAGGACATTTTAATAGAAGCCAGAGACTAATCCTACCAAATAAAATTTAGACAAAACTAGAGATTAATGGATGCAAAAATGTAAAACATCCAGCAAAGCTGAAAGATGTTTGCACTGGATATACTTTGATTCTGTTGTTGTGAGGGAACCCTAAGCTTAAGCCGGTCTTTTGGCACACATTACCTGCCATTAGAAGGTAACTAATCTTCCTATCCTGTCCTAAAATTTGCCGTTTATCAAGTCAGAGACAGACATTAAGATTGAGATGCAGTTAGGATGCATTGTCTTGGATCTAATTCGAATCATCATGTGAACATCCAAACCAAAAAAGTCTCGACTATGACAATGCATTGCTTTTTATTTTTCCCAAAGCACCACGGTTCTGGCTGCTCCTTCCTCTTTGCTCTTTTCTTCTATCACAAATAAGAGCAAAGACATTATTTCTCATTCCTTTGTCTGCACGTGTCTTCTTTCACAGGGGTTATAACATTGGAGTCCGTCTGATTGAGGACTTCTTGGCACGCTCCAACATCGGCAGGTGTCAGGATTTCCGAGAAACGGCTGATGTCATCGCTAAGGTAACTGGAAGATTTCAGACCGATTGAAGCGTGACCGTGGATGTGTCCCAAGGTGGAGGGAGGACATAAAATACATCCAAACCTCCCAACACACGATCTGCGCCAGAGCAGAAATGGGCTTGTGGCTGAGTAGATCAAGCTTAAAGTTACAGGATGAAGATGTTTCTAAGCTGGGATCACATGCTTGGATGCACGCTCTGATCCTTGCCTTTTGTGGAATCAGTTGAAATATTTTGCTGTGTCTCTGTGGATGTATTGTTATCAACTAAACTGCTTTACTCTGTGAATATCCTGCAGATTCTGACACTTGTCATCAACTAGTTTTTCTGGATATAAATCTGTTTCCCCCCCCTAAAACATTCCTTGGCAAATAAAATGTAATCAAACTGGAAAAATAGGAGCTCTTTGTGTCCAGCACTGCTTTCGAGGTGCTACTTCTGCGTGCTGAAAAACATTCAACAGATGTAATCACACCGGTGTCCAGGGAATTGGCTTCACGGTGACGAAAGGGTGAAGACACTGAATAATTTAAGTTCCTGCTGAACTTTAAAATCACAATTTGTTCAATTTGTTCAGATAAAATCAGGTTAAGGAAATATGCATCACTGTAAACATAGTTGATCAAAGTATTTAGTTGTATTTGAGGCAGTGGCTCCAGATTAATTTTAATTTCTTTGATTAGAAAAATGAAAAGATTGACATTTTATCCATCTAATTTCCATACAAGTGGTTTTTTGTGCTTTTGCATAATAGTCACATCTACTTGGTGTAATTTTGGACTGCCTTTTATGCATATTTCATTCTATTTCAACATGTTTGGTAGTTTTTCCTGCAGTTATTGTTTATTTTAGATCTAATTTCTCCCTCAATCCTAATTTTCTTCTCACTAAATCATGACTTCTTGGAATTGTATCAGTGTTAAGCACATTGATGTGCAGCAATATTTAAACCGAACCAAATCTCTTCTGCTGATCTTGGATTTGTCGGAACTTGTGCTTCCTGTTTCACTTCCCTTTCCATTTTCATTTCAGGTGGCATTCAAGATGTACTTGGGAATCACCCCCAGTGTGACCAACTGGAGTCCAGCAGGAGACGAATTTTCCCTCATTCTGGAGAATAATCCGCTGGTTGACTTTGTGGAGCTGCCAGATAACCATAACACACTTATCTACTCAAACCTGCTGTGTGGAGTTCTTAGAGGAGCCTTGGAGATGGTAATTTCAGTCCTGATATGAGTCTTCTTTAATCTAGGGAAATATTTACACATATAAAAGAATGAAAAAGCGGTGGGTTATGTGAAAAAAATTCCCATTTTTCCTCATAACTCAGAAAGTTTTTATCCGATTGGTTTGAAGTTTCCTTCATATGAAAACACTAAATGCAGACTTGCCACATGGCATACTTTAAGTTTTCTGAAGTTCACAGGTTTGCCACCAGGGGGAGTTTTTGTGTCGAAATTTGACTTTTTTTTTTCTTCATTTATTACATTTTGGACCTAATCGATTAACCTTTGCTACAATCTAGGTGAAACCAAATGCAAATGAAGTAACCAGTGATCACACTTTCTATAATTGTGTACTAACCCCAGAGATTCTAAAATTTCCCACTAGGGGGAGCTTTTAATCTGAAATTTTACATTTTCAGCTATGTCTCAACAACTTTTTATCCATTTCACATCAAACCAAATGGAAATGAAGGAACTATAGTGATTTTACTGCCTTTAGTTTGTGTATTGACCCCTGACATCCCAAGCTTTCTCACTAGGGAGAATTTTGAATAAAAAATGTCACATTTTCTGCTTTATCTCATCAACCTTTTTTCCAATTCATGTCAAACCAAATGCAAATGAAGTGACTGGTAATCGCACTTCCTGTAGTTGATCGTGTGTGTGTGTTAACCCCGGTTCCAAAATTTCCCACTAGGCGAGATTTTTATAGACATTTTCACATTAGAGCTTTGCAACAGATAAGCATGCTGTATTGGTTGAAGAAAGCAAACAATTTACTCGGACATAATTTTCATTTAAAAAATCCAATGCAGTTCTTTTTTATAGGTAAAAATAGACAAAAGTCATGACAAAAATCCAACAAACAGCCAATTTATTTGGTATGACCTGTTGCTCCAAATGTTTAATTGGTATTTCAGGGTGTATCAGGATGAAGTGTATTGTCGTGCATATGTGTTGCCGCTGTTTGTGTTTGAGACGCAACTGATTAGAAATTCATTTTAGGTCCAGATGGCAGTGGATGTGAAATTTGCTCAAGACACTCTCAGAGGAGACAACGTCACAGAGATTCGCATGAAGTTCATAAAAAGGATAGAAGAAAACCTCCCGGCAGGAGACGAGTGATTGGAAGTGGTGGGCATGGTTTTCCTGTTTCTTTTGACAAACTTGAACAAGGAACATTTTTACACTGAACACAGGATGAAGAACGTTATTCTTACCAAGCTGAGGCTACATCTTTACCGTGTAGAGGACACGTGCATTCCTGACATAACACACACGCAGACACACACACCTGCCTGGTTTACTCATTGGAACAAATTTAGTTGACTTGTCTTACGGTTTGAATTTACAGAGAAAAGAAACGTATAGCGGGTTACAGCTCTGAGCCCACTGCTGACCCGTGCTCCTGTATGAGATAAAGCTCTTTTAGGTTGGTGTCTAAATGACACGGCAGCACCTGTCTCACCAATTCACATGTAAAAAGATGTTTTTCTTTCTCTTTTCAGACATATAAATGTATACTTTAAACAATATATAATATATGTACCTTTCTGACAAAGAACAGGGGGGATTCGTGCTGTATGTCTGCTTGTTTGTTTTTTAATGAAATCTAATTCTGTATTTTTTTGCCAATTGTCTGGCCTGTATATTTATGTTGGTGAATATTTCAAATAAAATTGATTGGAAGGGATTTGAATTATTCTTACATGACACAACTTGATCTGCAACATTTGCATCTGCACATTCTCACACAAGCGCAGTGTCATGTTTACTACCCTGTTATTTATGCTTCAAAGATAAACAAAAACAGACATAATACCAGCTTTGTGTTTTTCAGGATACATGGAGGAAAGTGTGTGTGTGTGTGTGTGTGTTTGCAAAGAACTCTGAAGTACTGAGTTGTGGTTGCAACACCTGTGAATGGTTTTACGTCACCCAGAAGTAACGAGCAGAACTTCCCTGTTAGGTTAACTGCACACCTCATCAATAACCAAAAACATAGGCTGCTATTCACACACATACACACACACACACACACAAATCATTCCAGCTCCCACATTGCAAGAAAAAGGGATTTGGTCTCGATACCATGAGAACATTGACCTTTTCTCATTGGTCGTTTTTGTCTTATTGTGTAACAAAACAATAATACTCGTACCAAACTCCTCAGCAGAAGTAGTCTCCTGGAAACATTTAAGGAGGATGAGATTATCAAATAGGGATTTCCTTTTTGAGAAATCTGTCAAATATTAGCTGCTGGAAACCTTCAAGGCTCTGCACATCCCCTTTCTATTGCATGAGCTTGTAAAATGCTCTAAACAACCACCAGAGGTCGCTAACTACATAACGTTTTACCTCCCACTGATTCTCATCCACATCCAGCTCTTTTAGCCAGAGATGGATGGTGTAGGGGGATATACATTCCCCTATTTATGGGAGTAGAGGCCGAATTAGCCAGAAAACATGAATAAATGGATCTTCGTCCATTTAATAATATGGAAAGGTGATCCACAGAAGTTGGATTAGAGTTAGAGTAGCGATGCTAATGTTTTGACTCTAGCTTTGATTTGGCTCAAGACTAAACTGTGACATCATGATCTCTTTGTACATTGTAAGATGTCTGAGGATGGGACATTTACTGCTTCTGCCCACTTCTGTTTGGGGTTCTGATTATTTAAAGGGGTCAAGAGCGGAAAGTTAAAGCAGCAAAAGAGCCAGGAGTGTGCAATAAACAGTGCGTGCCATTAGGCGACTTCTCAAACCCATTAGGCTACACGTGCATATCCGTGCACCCTGCAGGCCTGCGTGTGTATGTTGGATAAAAACTGTGGCAGGAAATTCTTTTTCTTTCTCTGCAGCAGTTCAGTGTAAATGACTTGGCAGGTGTGTTGCTGTCTACCTGGGGAACGGACAGACAGCTGGGTTTGTATACTTGTGATAACCTGTATTCGCCATATGCTCGCAGGAGTCTAACTTTGACAAATGTATAGTGAAATACTCGCACACGCTGTGCATGGACGCCAAAGTGAGGATGAATTTATTACCACACAGTACTCACAAATAGGTGTTAATGCATACTAAAAGGACCTTGTCCAAACACGCAAATGGGCCATTTTTTGCTTCTCTGCCCTTAAAGCTTCACTGGTCTTGTCTTGTGGAGAGTTTTTGTGTTGATGGTTTTCACAGTTTTAACCATTAAACACAAAAAGTATGAAGATTGCAAACGAACCGGCGCTCCATTATGACCTCACTTCTCATAACCTGCGCAGATGGGATTTCTATTCCCTTCAGCAACGCTGCAGATGTTGTCACAGAAGGAAAACACTCGCAGGAGAAACAGGAGATGTTATTGAGATACTCAAGACGTGAGCCATGAGGAACTACTGCTGTTTTATCTGGTGTTTTTCCCCGTTCTACACTCTCCTTCATATTTGTTTTAAACACTCACATTGGGACGTATCGCATCGCTCATATCAGACACAGTTTGCTCAGGGTCTCCCCTTCAGCAGACTGAAAAAAAGTATAATTTTAGTAATGTTATTTATTGTAGCCGCCTATATTTTTCAGAAAACTTTATTAGGACAAACCTGGAAAACAAGTAGCAAATGTTACAGGCCAGAGACAGCGTGCGCTGATCTGCTTTAAGCCAGATAAATGCTTCCATGTGGCCTTTATGGGAACCAAATGGTGAAAGGCACGCTGTGACAGCAAAGCCCAGCACATCGCCTGGTATTGACTTGTGCTTATTGAATACTGAATCTCTTTCTTCTACCTTCACTTCAGCCATCTAACACCATGCTACTCATGGTTTACCTACTTAACTTCTCATTATTCGTTCTTGTGTATACTTAATATTTTTCTGCTGTGCAGAAAGCGAGCCGGCGCTGTCTGAATCAGAGAAAAGATGTGTGATAACCGGCCTTTTGGAAATGTGCTGCATCTGATGGGAAATGGACTGCGTGAGTTAAAGGCTGACTGAAGACTCAGTCACCCAAGACTTGCACAGGTTTCAGGAATGTGCGTTTTTGTGTCTGGTCAGTGGAAAGAGCAGACAGCAGGATAGACATCACACTGTATGAAGGGAATGTCGTGAATCAGCAAAGAGGTGAGTTCATGAAAACATATCCCAGACAAACTGAATATTCCCAAGCCGTGAAGCTGAAAAATAGAAGCAGTTGATTTACTAAACACATTTCCAGAGCTCAAATGAAAAGTTGTGTAATTTGCTGGATTTTACCTTACATACTAAGATGTGCCGTGTGGGATTTTAGCGAGAAGCTATTTCTCCGCTTTTTGTCTCAACACCTCAGTAAACAAACCTGGATGTGTGTGTGTGTGTGTTTTAATGGTGATTATAAGTTGATTTGGTTTTCAATCACAGCATCTATTGAGATTTCCAACAGCATCT
This sequence comes from Kiunga ballochi, assembly GCA_037177335.1. Lineage (NCBI taxonomy): Eukaryota > Metazoa > Chordata > Actinopteri > Atheriniformes > Pseudomugilidae > Kiunga > Kiunga ballochi. Next base: position 7,937,391 of record JBAMIG010000018.1, on the reverse strand, counting down.
GGAAGCCATTTGGAATATGAATCATCATCCACTTGCAAACAGTTTGAGCAGTTCTTATAAATCTAATAACTCACGCTTTGCTCTCCCGTTTAGTATGGATCATACATCTAACAGAAAGTGAGAGGTTTTTAGTGGTCTCAAAGTTTTTTGGGGGTCACTGGGAGTGTTGGCAGGACTGGTGGAATGTTAAACACAACACTGAAAAATAAGCCTGGGTCAGATCCAAGTTAGGACAACACAATCCTGCATCAAGTGTGTCACAACAGATTCTTGTCTTTCTTTGTTTCTGCATGTCAGGATGAAGGGGGTCCAAAAATATGTGAACTGCCTTTTTTTGTTTTTGTATAGGTAGTGTGTTTCAGCCTAGATGATGCTGAGCCATTTCATGCCCTGTTTTCTGTCTTCCTTCTTCCCTTTCTTCCAGGATTTTGGGAATGGAGCTGCTAAGCCAGCTTCACTCTGTTTCCAAGTTCCTCCTGCTCTTTCTGTTCTTCCTACTTTCTCCAGGATCTGATGAAGAGGATGTTTTAGACCTTCCTGATGATATGGACTTTATCCTTTTTTGTGCCTCATTTTCCCACAATGCTTTGCCACCTTTGCCTTGTGATTTTACTCCATCTTGAGCTGTAGTCTACGTAGTAGTGAGAGGACTTTCCAGCTTGGATCAAACTCACATGAAGATAGACGGAAAAGAATGAGAGATGAAAGAAAGGAAGAAGTTTTCTGTACAGTCCTCAGTCTTCTTTTTTGTGGGTCCATATTCACAAATGTGAGCATATGTTCATATCAGTCTCCCAGGTGTCACATTTATGCTAATTCCAATTGAAAAGCAGGAATGTGAAAGTCCTGGTTTCCCTGGACTAAAATCAAACCAGGCTTCCCATTTCAGAGCAAAAGGCTGCCTAGAGGCTGCAGAGCAGCTGCAGTTGATAGGCTCATCATTGCCAAGCATGAACTGACCATGTGTGTGTGTCCCGTTAAAACAAACTTTGTAGCGACAGAACACACATCACACAAAGAATAGAGCCGCGTGTTTCTCGTGATGTATGTCTCCCAAGCAGACCATCTATCTTACTTGTAAAGCATGATATCTGAGCTAATATCAAGGCATAAATCTGGACACCAGCTCAGAGGCTTTACGTCTTCAGCAAGTAATTTATTATCTGTCCGCTTGAAGCGCCTCTCACACAAGGCAGTACAATTTGCAAGCGTTCTCGATGTCCTGCGAGGCAGGCAAGACATTTCAGGACTCGAAATATGGTTTGCCAAGTATGGCTTCTCCATAAACACTTCAAGCTGTCACACTGGTAACTGAGGCGGACCTGTTTAGTGGGATAAGTTATGTGGCAACTATAATAAATTGACAGCAGTTTTATACACTTTTCTGTTGAGTATAGTGAAAAAACTTTGCGTAGTAAAGTAACGTTACATAATAGCATTCATAATACACTTCAGTTGCATGTTAGTCTTCCTTATCATGGCTAAATATATGGCAGGCAGGAACAGCCTCCTGTATCTTTCCTTCAGACAGAGGTGAAAGCGGAGTATGGTGCTGTTGCTTTTCAAACTGTCCAGTGTATCATTGAGAGGGTGGAGGATTTTTGTCCATGATTGCCACCAGATTCGCCAGCATTGTGTCTTTAATTACCACTTCCAGAATGAAAAGCTTCATCCCAATGATGGACTCTGCCAATCTGATTAGTTTGTTTAGTCTGAATGCATTCTTTGCTTTGATGCCCGTTCTCCAGCTCGCCACAGCAAAGAAGATGGTACTTTAAACAATAGATTGATAAAACATACGAAGCATTGTGCTGCAGAGTGTCTGCAGAAAATAAAGATGACTCCGATCCTACTTACACAGTACACATTGTCTGAATTAGTGGACCTGTGATCCACATGAACTCCTAGATAGTTGTATGGTGTTACAATTTCCACCACTATTCCCTCAATGCAGACTGAGGAGGGTGGTGGTCTATTCCTGCCAAAGTCCACCACTATCTCCATTCAGGCTGCAGATGATTCTCCCTCCCAACAGGTTTTTACTGTCTCCTTGCTCCAACACACCTGACCAAAATATATGACTGGATTGACAATAACCTGTTAGATCCATTTGATTTGCATCAGATGTATTGGGAGAAACAAGATACTGGCCTTCAAGGGCTGGAGTTTGACACCCCTGTCCACTCTACCGACTATGGCTGTGTCATTTGAAAACTCCTGCACATGATAGGACTCTATGTTGCATTTAAATTCAGCTGTGTTTGTGGTAAGGCGGAAGAGTGAGAGAACAGTTCCCTGGGTGTTGCTTATTAGACCCTCTGACATGTTTTTCTTGTCCGATTGTCCAAGCAATCGGTTATGCATCCACATGCATGTTTTCCAATTTCTCCCTCAACCCTTACAGGTTGGATTGAGTTGAAAAGACTGAAGAAGTCATAGAACATTATGGGTATACTGATGTTTGATATATCCAGTGAGTAATACGTTGTCTGCATCAGATTATTGATTCCATCATCAACTTCAAGCAAAGACTAGGATGCAAACTGCAGGGGGTCTTGCGATGCAGGGTCTGAGGTGTCTCAGAATAACTCTCCCTATTACCTTCATGACAAGAAAGGTCACAGGCCTACAGGCCTGTAATCCTGTATGACTTTTCTTGGGCACAGAAGCCAGGCATGATGTTTTTCATAGCACTGGAACTGGAATGGGTGAACAGAATTTGGTGTGCCAGTTGGAGGATAATGGAGCTGCAGAGAATGGTGGTGGTGTTTCTATTTGTTCTGTGGGCAATTTCTCCGATATCCCTTATACCACTACTGGGCCTGGTAGAGTCTCTCCTCCAGTCTCCTCCTGGAGGCATCCTTGCTTCTCGTCAGTCTATGCTTTAACTCCCTCTAGACATGTTTAAGTTCAGTACAGTCTCCTTATCTAAAAGCTCTCATTTTTTAAATTTAGTAGGGCGTTTCGGTCTCATGATGATGATGAGGTAAAGCTTTATTATCATTGAGTCAGCGTCAACAAAATTACATGTTGTGTATCATTACATATGGCCACACATTTGTGTTAAATGTGTTCAGTCAAGGCTACTAAGGTATAATAGCTCTTAGTCACCACTCAGATTACATTAAAGGTAAAACGGGGCACTTATAGTCTCCATACTTATAATGAAATGAAAGCTGCATTTGTAGGCCAACCAGAGTTTACTTCTTCGGTTGCTTTAGAATTACTTTGTGCATTAAGGTCACCCCAACTAAACCGGACTTTCTAAGCAAAGCCATCCATAGAAGCCGAATTACTTCCCCGCACTTGTTTTTAATTCAGAAAGTGCCAGTTAGATTTCACACTCAGCCATCATGTCTATTATGTGCATGTCAAAGTTACTGCAGGCACTGCACTTCTAGAGTGTCAAGCTCTCCTTTTTGTGTTACTAGATATTGTGTTATTTAAAAAGAAGAAAATATTTATATACTGATTCCTAACTATTCACATCTGCATTGCAATGATTCTGAAGAATGGCTTTTCCCCACTGCTCACTGATCATTAATTGTGAATTAATAAGCTAACATCAATAACTACAGGTTAGCAAAATCACATCAGTAATTGCAGATTAGCAGATTACACATGGAAATAATGATTTTGAATTGAAGTTCAAATGACTTTATTTGGCTTTACATAATTCTGCTTTAGATTGAGAAGAGTTCTGATTAGGCAAGGCAAGGCAAGGCAAGGCAAGTTTATTTGTATAGCACCTTTCATGTACAGGACAATTCAAAGTGCTTT
>JBAMIG010000018.1:7912854-7924848 GCA_037177335.1 Kiunga ballochi | reverse complement strand
TTGTAGTTCTGAGCTGCCAAGGCCCATTAAAAATGAGCATGTTTGACTCCTGAGCCTGGTTTTGTGATAGAAGAGTGTGTATAAGGTTAAAGCGAGAAAGAGATCTGTTGACTTGTTATGAAATTTATAGTCAGATTTTGACTGAGTGTAAGGAAGCAATAAAAGACATGCTTTTAATTTATTTACTGCACTAACTATACCAACAATTAAATATCAAAACTCTATATCTCTTCTCTATTTTTCCTCAATGCTCATTGGCTTCTTGCCTGCACTACGGCTCCAGTAAAGCCTGAAGTTATTACTTTACAGTGTTGTATGCCTCTGAGTTAAGACACTCTCATCATAAAATCCGATTTGTGGCTGTACTTCAAAATGCAAAGCATTCTGGCACCAGAGACCAATAGGACTCATTCCAAGTGGAGAGGAGAGCTCCTGAGGCTGTGTCACATGCTTCTGGTGCAGACTTTGAGTTTTTCGCCAATGATTTTCATTAAATGTCTTTTTTCATTTAAATAACTATATTCTATTGATAAACTTGCGTAACAGAAACCTATTAAAAATAATAAAAACAAAACTAGATAAATAGATTAGAAAGGATTTGAAAGACATGGTAATAGTATTGTTGTTGATGTTCTCCTTTTCTTCTTTGGGTGCTTTTTATTTGGCCCTTCTTTGTTGTTTTCTTCCTGTTCTGTTTCTTTTCCCCTGATTTATTCATGTGGTTGTGTGTCAGCTGTACATCTTAAGACTGCTGTATTGGATTTTTTTAGTGTTGTGGCATTATCTTCTGTGTCAAGTATTTATGCCCCTTGAAAACAGACCAAATTACACATGTGCAACCCCCCTCTGTCTGATTGTCTGTCTTCGGCATGAAGCATAAATAAGCCTTCAGGCTGAAAGTTGGAATTTTCACAGAGAAACATGATGATGACGAACCCCTTTATCTGGATTTAGACTTGGGTGCAAAGGTTAGTGTGAGCAAAGGTTACCCAAATTTGGATCCTTTTCTTCCCCGCTCATATAAATCTCACAGGTCTTCCCTTTGTTATAAAATCAAAGCTATTCAAGCAGATCTTGTGGTTGCAGATAAAGTCATTGTCCTAAAGGACTGTAATGTGGGTTTTAAGGGTTCAAACTTGGTTAGTAACCTATTTTGGCAACACTGTGGCTACAGCAAACATGAAACATGTTGTTTTTACATACACATCAGACACTTGTTGGGGTCAGGGCAGATTTGTCCCTTTGTTTATACTGAAAAGGGCATATATCAGTAATGCATGGAGTAATTTCTATCCATACTTTGATGATGAAAAAAAGTACATTTATTCACCTTACTATCTGTCTCTATTAGCAACCCTTCTTGATTTTACTTGGTTTTAGCATCAAAACAAAATTATTCAGCTGGGTTAAATGGGTTTAAAGCAGTACAGACAGGGTGTCAATGGGCGTATATTCTTTTGTTATGCTTAGGTTTTATATTTTATTTTTAAATAAATGCTTGTTATGTATGTTCTACAGTGCAGTGATAATATTTAGCTTATTGACTGCCAGTCATTTTTATAACAGAGAAACTTATTTTAGCTCATCTGTCAGGACCAACAGGAGTTTTGGGACCACAGACTGGTGCATGAGGGCGCATCTTTGGTGTGGGCACTGTGCTGTACGGTCACAATGTAATTTAAGGTGCTCACTAAATGGGACAAAGAAATGTTAACACATAACATGGTGTCTGCACTTCACTGGCTGCCAGAGAGATCAGGAATTGATTTTAAGACTATTTTATTTATCTAAAGTCTTTGAACGGGTGGGCACCACAATATTTATCTGACCTTATTAAGGTGCATCAGCTCTCCAGCTCGCTCAGAGTGTACTAGGAGCGATGTGCTTATTATTACAGATTGAAAAAAATCATTCAAAAGATGACTGGGAATTAAGCACAAAATGAGAAGTTTCTGTGAATTTGGGATATTTTTTAATAGAACACCATAGCACACTCTGTAGCACCAAATATTAGACCACAGGCTTGAAATCTGGGTGTCATTATTGATGGAGGGTTCAAACTGGACTAGCAGATCAGCTCTGTGATAAAGGCTAGCTTCTTTCAGCTTCGGATACAGTGTTAAACTTTTTCTGTCAAAGAAAGATGTGGAGAAAGTTGTCACTGCATCTCCCTGCATGTCCAGTCTGAACTCAGCAATCTGCAGCTTACACAGAACACAGTGGCCCGTCTTCTAACTGGGACAAAGAAAAGTGAACACATAACACGGTGCTGTCTGGACTTCACTCGCTGCCAGTTAGATTAAGAATTGATTTTAAGATTCTTGAAGGTTCATCAGCCCTCCAGAGACTTCAGGTCAGCTGACCAGATGGTCTTGAACGTTCCTCAATCTCACAAGAAAACCAGAGATCGTGCCTTTGAAGTTGTAGCTCCTACATTTTGAACTCGTTTCCTTTAGCTGTACGGTCTGCAAATAGTGCTTTAATTTTAAAACACACCTTGAGACCCACATGTTCACCCTGGTCTTTGGTGAAGTCGTCTTTTTAAATTTTTTTTTTACTGAATTTTCTTTTGCTTTTATTTATTTTTTTTTTACTTCTGATGATTATTTCCTTGTTATTTTAGTAAATACTTTTATGTGTACATTCCATGTGAAGCCCTTTAGCTTTCAAATGTCCTATATAAATAAAGCTCACATGGACATAGTAGCTTTTGCGGGACAAACGCAACACTGCACACAATATTGTAGATGCGTTGCGTTCAAGGAGAAGTAGCACACCATTGGTTCAGAAATGCATACGGGGTATTAATAAGGAGAAAAAAAATTGCATTTTCAAATGAATTCATTGTGATCCAACTTGTAATCATACCACTACTTTGTTTACAGACAGCAGCTTTTCTAGAAAGGTCTTCCACCACATATTTCAGTAAAAAGGCTGCAGTAATAATGCCTGTAACGTATCGTGCAACGATTCCCCTGATATACACCAAAACCGGGGAAGATGACAGTTGCCTTATCCCCAATTTCCAACAGGACATTTGTGACCAGACATGGAGAATACAACCTTTGCAGTCTGAGACTGTCACCACAACACTACATGGATAATATTTACTCAGGTGTAGAATATAAATTACAAGACATTTATAGAGCTGAGTGGAATATATAGCATATCCCTCCTCTGCAAGCTCTTTCTGGGATCATTGAGGTTTGCCTACATAGCGTCCCCCAGGGGGAGACAGAAATGGGGAAAGGGAAAGACCGAAAAGAAAAGAACAAGACTCATGATGAAGAGAGCAGAAAGAAAGTGGAAACCAGACATAGAGACAAATGCTCCTGTCTGACACTGTAATTAAATTCAATACCCTGTAATGCTGAAAGTCACCCCCTCTACTCTTGCTATTGTCAAACAATTTGTATGAACGATTGTGATAGTGTGCACTGAAGGAGCCCCCATACTGTTGTGAAGTAGAAGTTAAGAGCTCAGCTAAATTCCTGCCTTTGGAATTTAGATTTGTGTGTTTGGAGACATACTCTTTATATACTGCACAAGTCTGGACAGGGCCAATGCTCTGCTTTATTTTTTTTAGCCAGACACCCACTGGCACATAATGTATGTGTGGTCAAAAAGAGGGAAAGGCCCGAAGAGCGTTTGAAGCCCACCCCACCAACCAGCATCCATGCACAGTGCCTCGCCCCACGTGATAAACTCGCTCATATGTGTCTGTGGAAGAGAGGGAGAAAGAGGCTGTGAGACTCAGGATGGAGAGAAAGGAGGATTTGGGCCCTGTGAGAAGGCCACCTCGGCGGCTAGGGTTACCTTCACTCATTCTTCCCTTCCCTCATCCCTCCTTTTTTTTCCACATGAACAGGAAAACCCTGGCTCTCCCTCCCTCTGCAGTGGTGTATAACTCAGTGTGTCGAAGAGAACGAGATGGGCCAAGCTGGATCGACTTGTCCTTGGGAAAACCACATGCAAGAGTGCGCTCCTACTCCGAGACATTTCCCACCGAGAAAGACTCATCACAAATGTCAGTCCCCCACCTCTCATAAAATCAACACTACACTTTCATCTTCACTGCGACGGACTTTGTTGCTCTGTGTTTCCTCACTTTTTCCCTGTTTGTTTTTCTTTGGTTTCGCTAAGTTTAGCATTCTTTCCTTCCTTCCTAAAATGTGCAAACATGTCAGTGGTAATTCATGGTGATAGCAGCTTTTATCCAAATATTTCCACTGTAACCTTAACCAAGAAATCAGTGGTAAATCCTTTTAATCGAGCTGTTTGCTGAGGTGGCTTCAAAGCCCTGCTTTCTTTGGCTGGTGGGCTGCAACCGGTTTAAATATACGCCCCTTTTCTGTTTATAGTGAAGTTTTGGATTTAACTCCTCAGCCTGCCAGTCAGCACACCTGGTGGGAACAGATATCTGATGCTGTCAGTCAAAGTGGGTCTTAGCTGCAATTGAACTTAGTGTGGCGGTGTGTTTGTGCAATCAATGCACTTTGCATGAGCATGTGTTTCATTTGTTCAGCATGTGATTGTGAACAATTTATTATCAGATTTTGTGCAAATGCTTTAATGCAAGTTCTAATATTTCTCTGTAAAATAGCGTGTATGTTATCTACAATCATGCAAGCAACATGTAAAAATCCCTCTATCAGCTAAATGAAATATAAAGGAAAGTGTTGCATATATAACAAAATATAAGCAACATAATAAGCAACTAGCTGTTATCAAAACTTTATGTGCAAATACAAGCAAACCTTAACATTATCTAAATATTAAACACAAAAAAACAAACAAAAAAAAAGTAGTTTTAACACTACTGGATCAAATATATATATATATATATATATACACAACAACAAACCCTACTGGGATGAATATAAGTATAAATGATAAAAATACTAAACTAAGTGTAACTGCTAAAACCCAAATCTAAACACTACAAAGTTATCTAACTTACAAAGTGCACCAGAAATACCAGAAGCCAAAGTCCCAAAGTTTGCAGATCCACAAGCCAAGGAGAAAAAGTCTGTTTCCAAACAGTTTCTCTTAGGCAATGAATGATGGCCTTTTATTTCCTGGATGGTGGTGTGTTTGTTCATGATTGGCTGAGGTTCTGACAAATCCAGAGGTTGCAGGTGAAAGTGTGCTTGATGATCAGATCCTCTCCAGGACGCAGGCGGGTTAACAGGATGAAAATGTCAGGCTGAAATGACAGGCATCCATAACATAAACACATATATGCTGTATTCATATTACCTTAAAGGCTCTAATGAGCGAACGCTTACCCCTGAACTGAACCGAAAACCAATATTTAATAATTTACTAAATTTACTCATTTGGAACCATCCACATCAGGGTTTAGCTTCATCATGAGCAAAAACCTGATATATATGCACACTCATAGAAACATGACATTAAAGCCTAGCTCAGGGTTTGGAGCAAACGTTTATGTTATGGTAAAACTATATGTATCAACTATAACACACACTACTCATAGGAGTAATAAGGCATCTACAAAAGGACCTGTACACATTCCACATAGTGTCCACATAGCATAATTCATTGACCACTCAGCAGATCTAGCTTTGAAAACACACACACACCTTGCAGTTTGGCCTCAGCTGCAATCCGCCCACTGTCCACAGATGTTCCCTCTCAGGGTGATCTCCAGGATTTGGGGAATGTTTTGAAGTATTGGGCCAATGAGGCGCTGCAAAGCCCTCAAAGACAATCTACCCTGCATGTTGAACTCTGATGCTGAGCTAGTGTTGATCGTGGTAAAACGTGTGTATTTGTGGGTGTAAAAAGTACAAAGACAAACATTGTGATGCCTTACATAACACTGAAATAACAGTAATTGAACTCCTGTTATGTCTCCTTTTTTTAATAGTTGACATGGCAGATGCTGCAAAACACAAAGAAAGAATAATCCCAGTAACATTCACAGTTTGAAGAAATGATATATATACACACATACTGGTGTGTTTTTCTGCAGCAGACATTTAACTCTTAATCAAATTTTTACTATGCTTACAATAGTTTTTTTATGACAAATGCCTTGAGTGGTGTAAAAAAAAACATGTAGCTCAACAAAACTGGCACAATTTTACAACTGTGCTCTTTCTACATGTTCAACCGTTGTTTCTATTGGTGAGTTACACACGAGATGTCTTAAATAAGTCCAGACTCAACGTCATAAACATTTAACGTAATCCGGTCCTGAAAGACGATCTATGAATAACAGCACAATGTGTTATAACATAGGTAATCTTACTGAGACAAAGATAAGCTGTTAATGAATCCCACTGATCATCAATACCCAGTTCCAGTTCTTCAGCAGTGATGGAAATGTGACAGACATATATGCATGATGATTTTTATAAAAAAGGACTATTTTAAAACCCTTAAAAGTCTTTATAAATGTTAATCCTCGTCTGATGTCCCATCTGACATCAGACGAGACCCCCACATCCCTGGCTCAAACCTTCTGGCCATGAGGCCACTGTGCTAACCAACTACATCAAACTGCAGCCCTATATATATTTAAATAAGTCAGTAATATGAATTGCATTTATAGTACTAAGTAAATAAATATGTTATATATACTATATTATGCAATAATATCCTTCCTAACCTTTAACCCCATAAATCAGGGCAAGAAATTAAACTATTCTAACAGGAGACGGCTGTGAATAATAGAGCCATAAGACTGTTTAGTCACTAATAAAAATAAGCAAATATCGTCCCAAAATTAAGATAAGCAGGAGCATTTTGTTGCCCTGGGATTCTTAGTTTCGCAATTTTGTTATGCAAGTCCATCTGATTCAGCAGCGCTTGCTGCTTATGAAGAATGTACACAAGTAAAGGAGAGCTGGAGCTGTACCGACGTCTCAATATGTTTCCATTTTGATCCTCAGAAACCACACTGGAAACACTCAGCTCTGGCCAAGACCTCTTTTGAAACAAGCGCATATGAGTAAATGTTACATCCTGCGAACACGTTTTTGTAGGATGAAATGGAAAAAGGAAAGAGCAGAGCACTTCAGGTCATATTATCTAATGGCTGTCTTTAAATAGACCGTCGCATGGCTGTTGCTGCTCAAAAACAACACTACTGGTCATGGCAGCTCAGCAGCTTTTTGTTTTGTTCATTAATAGAAAATCTCTCTTGGTGTTTATCTAAATCTAAATGTAAGCTTTCCCTCTTTAAATTCCTTTTTTCAACACCTTATACTGAACTAATATGCATATAAAGTAAACCGCTAAATGCAAAAATAAAGTTAAGGTTGCTAAATGTTCAAGTACATGTTTGATTCCTACAAAGTTCTGATCCCTGATTTTAACAAATACTTTTGGGTCATTGCTTCTAAGATTTTCTATTAAGTCCACATAGTGGAACTCTCTCTCTAAGCCACGCTTTTGGAGGATGGAGGATAGGATTCATTGAGGTTTGAAATGGGAAACATGCTAGCAGAGGGATGATTATATCAGTGGAATAGTGGGGTCCATCCAAATGTGTGTGGTATCTTTGTCTGGTTCTTTAATACCCCTCAGGATGGCAGATGAATTGGAGGCTGCAGGCCTGATTTTTAACTAGCATATCGTGAAATAAGTCACTATAATGCTCCATTGAACAAGCATTTTTCTTATGGAAGGATTTGGTAATCCGTTCTATCATGGTCAGATACAGTGGTTTGTTTATGCCTCACTGTGACAGGGAAAATGGACTGTTTAACATCATAAAGCAATGACTTTATAACTAAGATTATCTGAGAATATAATAAAATGATGACGTGTTTTAAACAGGCTTGTTAGTTATTTGTTTTAGTGCAGAATAAAGATTTCCATTACTGTGACCTGTGATAGCTTTCTGGTGGTTTTTGTTTTAGGGGGACTGCAACTTCCTCTTCAGTGATTTTTTTCTTTTTTTCTTGAAAATCAGAAACAGGCTTCATTCTAGTCTGCCTTTACCCCGCTCCCTATAGACTTTCCTGCTTGGATTGTTTCAAGATGAAAGTTTATGCCGTTTTTCTTTTTATCTATTTTTTGTAATGCATTAAAAACTGCAGGCTAAAAGGAGTGTTTGCACCCCTCCTACAAAACCTGAGTGATAAAACTTCATTTATCAATGATTCTGTCATTTATTTTCTGCCCTACTTGCAAATATTACATTACTTATTAAGGTCGCAGGGAAGATGGAGCCAATCCCAGCAATTAGTAGGTGAAAGGCAGGGTTCACCCTACGCAGGTCGCCAGTTCTATCTCAGGGCTGATTACCAAGGATGAGATGTTCAAACAAGAAATCTACAAGTAGAAAATACACAATTCAAAGTCCAAATTTCAGAATTCCCATGGATTGTTTTGGGGTTAGCCCTGAATAGCCAAAATAACACAATCTTATGTTAGTTTTTAGGGTCATGGCTGAAAAAGTTTGGAAACCACTCTAATATGCTAGCTATTCAAGCTAGCTCTGGCTCTTGTTCCGTTTGTGTGTGATTCAGCACACGCAGAGTGGTTAAAAAAGGAGGAACAAAACAAACATATCACTGTCCAATAGTTTAGGGACGTGCTGGTAAATGAATGTTTTCAGTCCTGTAACAGGTAACAGAGTTTTAACATTTTTATAGCACATAATTAATTGGCTGCAATCAGAATGTGAAAGGAATTTTATGCAGTAAAGTAAAACTTATTCTACTTTATATTTCCCTTTAATGATGCAGCATTGTTGTTGGCTGGTAGGTGGATTTTGTAGATTTTGTTCGGATGTGGGACAAAGATAGAGCTGCTCCACCTCACCAACAAGTACCGACTTCAGTTGGTGAAACATGACATTTACGTTGCCTCTGTTGCTTTCATTCAGCGTACAAATGCCACAGACACTCATTGATTCATGTGTTCAATAGATTTATGAGCTGCTTTACATTAAATGTGTATGGTAGAGAGTGTGTGTGATGTGAGCCAAATGAATCTGCACAATCTTTTCTGCAATTGTGCGATTTATACAGGGGAACTGTGTGCACGTGTGCATAAGCAGAGCTTTTTAAAACCACACTTTTACTTTGGCATAGCAAGTTTTTTTGTTTTCTTTTTGCTTAAGTACAATTTTAGTAGATTTTAGGCCCCGGGACTTGGGTGTTGTGATGATGTGCTTTTCCTCATGAAATGCAGACATCTGAATTTTGCCAGTTTTCTTGAATCACCACTGTTTCTCTTTAGGAATTTCATGACGAATCATAATCTGTGTGAGAATCTTGGTTCTTTTTGCCATCCTTTTTACTTTCCTCCTTCATTCCAACTTCCTCTCTGTCTCTTCCTGATCCTGCAGATGCTTTTTGAGGAATACTTCAGCATCTTGTGTGTACGTGGATATGTTTCCGTGTGTATGTTGCACTCCGGTTTCTCTTCATTCAGCACATCTGTGCAGCAGCTGAACGCTCCTTCAGGCAATGTCTGCACTTTTGGTTTTCAGCGTTTCTCATGTGTGTGGATATGTGAAAGTGTTTATGTATGCTATAGAAGATAAGATGACCCTGAACAGGATAAGTGATTTAGAAAAGAATGGATGGATGCTTTTCATCTCTTTCCATGTGTGCCCACGCTTTGTTCTACTTTGCACAAGCATAATTGCAGTGCGTTTGAATGTGTCTGAGCACATATGTACATCGTGCATGCACAATGCAAGTATATATATAATACCTGTGCAGCCTGTTTATCGTTCCCGCACTTTACACTGATTTCTTCTTAGTGATAAAATGGAGCAAGTATGGGTGGAGTGTACATTTTGAACTCTGCAGCCTCCTTTATTTTTAGCTCATAGATAAGACTACAAACAGCCGTAATGGTTTTTTAAAGGTTCAATCTACAAACCTCTCATGCAAGCTGGGAGTCTTTGGCAAGCGCTAAGGCATGATCCGAGCCAGGTGATTGGCTTTTCATCTGTGTGTTTTCTCTCTGTACAGGTATAAACATTTATTACACAGAGAGGCAGAACAAAAGGGGATTGTTTGTGTTTATTATCACCATATCAGATGACATGTGTTACAGATTTTACTTGATAATCCAGTTCTTGCATGCATGCTGTTAAAATGTTAGTTGCGAGACAGAAGTGGGGTCTTTGCTATTTTGCTCTTTGTTATGAATTTGTATATGATAAATAAACTTTTTTGGTGATTTGAGAATCAATGCAATGAAATTGGCAGTGGCTGCATCATTGTAGTTGTTGTTGGATGCTCAAACATCCTGACTGAATTAGTGACATGTTTTGCACAACCAGTGCGTGATAATTGTGATTTGTCTCAATTTTCACACTTTGATGTTTGCTTTTGGATAAATATCAATCCTCCTGGTCTCATCTTTTTGTTTAAAGTAAAAACCGGGAACAAAACAAAGCTGCAGCAAGAACGCACATGTATTTGGCAATATCAGATCTGTGGGGAGGTTAGGGAACATTGTTTTCCATTGTAGTTTTTCTTGTGTACCACTTGTCTGTTTCTTTTTTAATTAACTGTAATTCAAATGAATCTGAATTGGTACTTTTATTTGTGCAACATCTTTGTTGGGCACTAAACAGACTTCCAGAGCAGAAGCATAATGAACATTTGAAATGTGGTAAAACAACCAGTGCCATAGCATTTCATAAAAACATTATGAAATGTTTTGATTTGTGTTATAAGACACTATCATAACCACTTGTTTTCATCACTGGCAATGGGAAAACAGGCTGGACACAGCAGGGCCCTGTTCTAGAAAGCGGGTTATGTAACATATCCGGGTAAGCTTAAGGGTAAGTTAGCTGATAACCTCAACCTTTAGTTCCAAAAACAAAGGTGAATTTCAGAATATGCAAGTAACTATAGCAACTTACTCTCAACATAACCTGCTCCAGAGCAGGTTTGCTTCAGAGAGCATGGCCTGCCCTGTGGATGGTGAAGAGCAAATTATCTGAGCTTTCTTCACTATTAGAAGGTGAATAAAGTAACGCATCAATGAGCGGTTTAATCCAAAGGAGTATTTAAAATACATTTTTTTAAAAGAGTTTTTGATTTATTTGGCAAAGCTTTTGAAACCTCCCATCAAATGTGACAAACCATGTGTCAGCTCTCACCACAGAACACATTCTGTGTAATTCTCTTCGTTTTGATGCAGCAGAGACATTTCTGTACAATGTAGGTGATGCAGAGTATGTGGGGGAAGTAATGGTGTGTAGAGCTGTTTGTACAGTCTGTCTTGCACTAAAACGGCTCCTACATACATTTGTACAGTTACCTGGGGACAAATAATGTACCTGGTGGTCTTAAGCCTTGGATTGAGGATCCGGCACACTGTATTTCTAGTGGCTACGCAGAATGACCCAAATCCCATTAGGATCATTTACCCTGTTAGGCTAAAAGCTGACCGTGTTACCGAGTGTAAATCATATAATGCTGTTTTTCAAAAAGACCAGCCCGCAGCTGATCAAACTATAATACTTAGTCAATGTGTTAAATATGATTTTATAATTAAAATTTGGTAGAACATTGACTTATATCATTGTCAGTATCATGTTGATACAGTACAACCAAAATAAGTTGTGTGCACACAAATTTGTGTTTATAAACGATTTAATTTTGCAGAAAGAATTTCTCACACCGTAACCCTACACTCACCTCAGAGTTCATGTAGTCTGCGTCTGTTTATGGCACCAGTAAACATCTGGCCCATAATTTTAGGCACTGTTGTTGTTTGCAACACAGCAGCCGTGCTCAGTCCTTTTCACAGTAAACATTATGTTGTGGGTGACCGTGTGTGTTAACAAGTGGACAATCCAAACAGTCTTTGTTGTATCAATTATCCAAAGTAAGAAGCTCACAAAGCTTTCGGCATCACATTACTAATGTGTGAAATACTTTTTACAGTTTGTGTGTGTGTGTGTATGTGTGTGTGTGTGGCAGAGAGGGAATATGTTTTCTCCAATGTAAAATAATTGCCACAGGTTTAATCACTGGACACACA
>JBAMIG010000018.1:7854255-7866669 GCA_037177335.1 Kiunga ballochi | reverse complement strand
TCAGAGGAATGTGCAACTCAGTGAAGGCTGTAACACAAAAGAGATACTGATTCTAAGTCTAATCACAGTGACATTATACTGAGCATGTCAAATGAAGAAGCACACATGTGAGACAAGGGAAATTGCCATTACAGCTCCAAACCCAGCAGCGGCGGCAGAGGACCCAAAATGCAGTAGAGCACAGCAGGTTTTCCCTTGGCCTACACCAGGGTAGACATGGTAGTGTCAACAGCTGAACAGCAGTCAAGGATGATGATGAGGCAACTCATTCTGACTTTGTCATAAAAAAGAGATTTAATAAACACTGCAAGCAGGCACTATTCCTGACACTCAACTGGAAGCATTTCCAAAAGTAACAAAATGGAAAATTAATCTGCTAGACCAGAGGTGGGAACCTTCCAGTGGGGGGCAATTTCAGGTCCAAAAAGTAAAAATCCTGTCCAGCGACTGTTTCCACCAGTTACCAAACCAGCTGAAATTAATGAGCACAGTTCATCTGCCAGGTAAACAAGCCTGTTAGTAAATGGTCTTGTACTTGTATAGCGCTTTTCTACACATCAGTGTACTCAAAGCGCTTTAACACTATTCGACACATTCACTCACACATTCACGCACCGGTGACGCAGCACCAGGAGCAACTGGGGGTTCAGTGTCTTGCTCAAGGACACTTTGGCATGTGGATGCCAGAGCCGGGACTTGAACCACTAACTCACTGGTTACGAATTGACCCACTCTACTACATGTGCCACAGCCACCCCGTTAGTGAAAACACCTGTTCTAAATGTACAGGTAGATTCAAAAACATGGCAGGACTTTTACTATATGGCACTTGGATTTGCCGCCTCTGGAACCCTGGTCCTCAAGCAGAGGTGTTTTATCCAGGAGAGGAGGAAACCTCCTCTGTAGGATGTCAGGAGCTGCATCACATCACAGATGGAAGATCAAAAAAAGGTAAAGTCTTTCATAGTTGTTTGTAGGCAAGTAAAGTAAAGGAGGATGAGGGGGTGATTCTATAATCCAATTTGTATTTGATATGAAAACACCTTGCAAACTTTTTTATTCAGACAAACCTATTAAACTATTTATTTTCACAAAAAAAAAATTGACACCCATGAATTACCTTTGCTCATTTCTGGAGCAAAGTGTCTGCCACTAATATCTAACTGCAGTGGTGTTTTTGGTTAAACCGCCCAGATCTCTCTGTTGACTTTATTTATTCTAACCTGATTGTTTGGGTTTAGGGATTCTGTTGCTCCTGAAGTGGAGGAAATTGCTTCCTTGCCTGCTGGTTCTGAAATAAAAAATGAGTTTTAAAATTATAACAAAACAAACATAAATACTTCTCTTTCTATGTCTTTGTTTGTGAAAGATTGCCATTCTTGGTCTCCTGTCAGGGCCCGCAAACCGAGTCTTTCATTGAGAGGGTAAAAGAAATGTCATTCAAATTTAAAGCTGGGGGAGCGATAGGGTGATCAGTTGAGTTCATACTGTATGTACTGGTGAACAAACAGGAGAAGTACAGTGGCAAAGATTTGTGTCTGGACACATTTGTGAGATAAATAAATAAAAGACCTAGGGGAAGAAGTTGCTTTTTGGATCTTAAAACAGCTTCATAATCTGATAGACTACCTTTAATCAGAGAATTGCTCTTTTAGGATTCCCTTTGGTAGACATTTCAATCTCCACAGTGTTTCCTTTGGGCTGCAGCAGTACAAACTTTTGTGTGCACACAAAATGCATTGAAAGTTCTTCTGTTTAAGAGATGGCAGCACTGTTATACTCTGGAAACAATTACAAGGCAATAATCTTCACATTTTTTCTTCTCACCACCAGCTCAGCTGATTAGGATATCCACTGGTATGCAATGCATACCTCAAGCATGCACACACAATCATTTTTCCCATTTCTGCCATAAAGCACTAAGTCCTCTCATGCTTTTCCTTGGTTGCTTTCCTTACGCATGCACACACATACCTGACATCTGATTCACGACTGATGATTAATAACCATCAAAGTCTTTCAGCAGGGACCACCCAGGGTCAAAATAACCTGCCATAAATACAGAAGCTTCAAAATACCGTTCATTCGCCACTCTTCTATTTGCACATGCTGTACATTTCACATGAGACTATGTGTATGGACACATATTTCTGTGTCTGTGACCTCCATCCCTTTTTTTTCTAGCCTGGTAATCGACAATGTGTGCATATAGGAGAGTAAAGAGGGAGAATTACCCTGCGGTAGCCTTTAAAACTGTAGGAACGCAAACCTTTTCTCTTGTCTTTCCCTCCAGTTTTCCCTTACGCAGGTTAACAGAGGGAAGAATTACCCCAGCTGTCCTCTAATCTTTATGGGAAGCTTTTTCCCAGGGTGGAAACACTGTCATCCTTTTTCTCTGAACTGTCCCCCTCCCTTTCCCCTTTTATCAGTGTTAAATGATTACCCATGGGGAAACTGAGCTCAACAGCAAAATGTTTTGGGATAACCAGGGTGCATTTGAGCAAAAAATGTCTGATCCTCTACCTGCTCCCTGCATCCATCCAGACTTCAATATCCCTTCTCGTCTCTTGTACCTTTGCATCACCCTGGCTGCACTCTCGGCCCTTCATGCCAACCAAAGGAGCATTGCCCAAAACCCATTTTAGGGGAATTTTCCTGCTGAAATTCATACCAATCAAATCAAAGAGTCCAAATTTTATCCAGACCAACTGAACAGACCAACCTTTTCTTGCTTGTCCATTAGCTTACCTAAAACATCTCCTTTTTTCCACCTCTTTCCCTTTAAACCATCGTTTCTTTTGTTTTCATCCTCTCTTTAGAATCCTCTTCCCTTGCCAGGCTTTTGCTCTCCTTGATGACCCCGTGCAGCCACAACCTGGTGAATGCCAGGCATTCCTTTGTAAGGTTAGAACAGACAAAGGTGGACCACATCACGTGTGAGAAAACAGTCCTTTTGAGTTGTCGCCCACAGGAAAGAGGCTGATGTGTTGAATACGAGAATGACTTTCAAAGCAACAGAGAAAAGAAGGAAAACACCTGTTCTCTGCTGTTTTTAGATGAACCTTGAACTCTGACCTTTGTTACTTGATATTGACGGCTTCTTTGAATAAAACTAAATCCAGAGTTGAACCATGAAATAGACAGAAAAGGTGAATATGAAAGCCTTGTAAGCTTAGGCTAGCAGGGTAGCTACTAGCATACAATGCTTTACTCAGTAAGTGACCACTTAGTGGAATAAACAAGTTCATATTACAACCCAAAACTTAATTCCAATCAATCTCACAAACAACTCCACCATACAACACACTCCAGCCATTCACACAAGCCTCTCAAAGGAAAAGACACAGTCAGTGTACCCCCCAAACAAACTTCACTCCACCCTAAACACACACCCTCTCAGGAGAACAAACCCCTATACGTCAAGGCATAGTGGGTCTATGTTTGGTGACACCGGGTGTGGAGCCGGGTGGGGTGTATCTGTGACGCCAGTCTTCCTTTCATGGCTTATTTTTGGAGCTTTTTTGACCAACTTCAATGGCAAATTTGGGTAAATATGATGCAATGCACCAGTTTTCCAGTCAGTAAACTGCGTCTGTTTGTTTTTATTCTTACTAATGGAAGGGAAAGAGGGAGAAAAGTGCTTAAAAAGAAGAAAAAAAGAGAGAGAGGAGCTTATGACAACCAGGTGCTTTTTCCCTTTTCACGGGAATGTTTCACCTTGTAAAAGCAAGAGAGTGGGAGGGGATTTTTCTACCAAGCTGAAGTGAATGGCTTGGGGATTTTTCAAGCAGTGTGCGCTGACCAAAGGGTATGAGTGAGCATAAATGTGTGTTGTGTGAGAGTATTAGGGCTGAGATTTTTGAGGAGCCAGCGGCTGAATTCTTCAGTGTAACTGTAGCATAGCCATGACTGGGAGAGGCGGAGGCTTTCTTGTGTTTGTGTGGGAGAGTCCAACAACCAATTTTTTGCCTGACTGAGCTACAGACAACCATTGCTTGTGTGGTAAGGTGTGATCAACAACAGCAAACTCACGCAGAAACACACACCTGGTGGATGCATGAATGGCAAGCCAGACTGCCACACAGGGCTCCTATTGATGACATCATCTCCTGGCATCTGGTCACTCCACCCTTTGCATGTTCATAGAGCTTTTCAGTTGACCACCTCTGCACCATGGCTCTTTCACCGATGGGACGCCTGCTGCTTATTTTTGTAAGATTGTGCCATATATTTGGCTCCACTACTGAACAAAATAGGTTTTTAGAAGCTTTTCAGAAAGGTTAACGTTTCAGAAGAACAGCAAAGTTTATGACCTTCCAACAGTAAAAGTCACGTTTGCAAGAAAATAGGTCCCGAATTCAATTCTGTTAATGTTTCTTTAATCCCTTTCCTACATTTATGAATGTAGAATTTGTCAAAGCAGTGCAAATAAAATGCTACAAATGTGCTGTAAATTTGACCATAATGGCAATCTTCAAAAAGCCGGTCCCCTATAAGAGACATTATCCAAACAAGTCCTTATTTCCTGTAGTTCTCATGGAAGGAAAAGCTGCGTTCAGCCCAACTTTGGTTCTAATGGTTGGTAGATTATACAGTCTGGGGATGTTTATTGCTCTTCCTGTGCAAAACGCGACTAAAAGAAGTGCCCCACGACTGCCAGGTTTTGATAACTGGCAGGAACTTATTTGCTGATTGAAGGAATGAATTGGTGGGTGTTGGTTTAACTGCAGAGCCTTAAATAAACCAGTACCAACTGGCACAGCTTGACAATTATTAAAACTTTAAAATCATAGGCTCTATCTGATCTTTGACCAAGTGAATGGCTTATGTCCCTGTAGGTCTTTCAGGAAAGGGCCTGGCCTAATCAGAGGCCCAAAAGAGCATGGCTTCAAGGTCTACTTGCATTGCACAGGGCCAACATACAGCCAATTAAACTCTGAATGCTATGGCTGTAGCGGTCCTGTAACCCTCTGCTCTGTTGGAAACTACTCTGATAAGGAACGACTCTTCATCCAGGCTTTAAGCTAACAGAAAAAACAGTTCCCAACAACCCATTTTGTTTAAATTGTTCTCATTTTCCAACAAATCCTGTCCAATTTTTAATGGATAGACTGTTTTTATACTTGTAATTTCTATTTTTTGCAGGGATGCATTTGCAAAAGATGAGACGATGCACATTCATATAAAACAGAAAGTACACCATTTTTTAGTTCTAGGGTTTTTTAAGTAATGACACTTTGTCAAAATGAAATGTATATACAAAATCATTTTAAATAATACAAAATAATGTAATCTTTGCCATTTCTGATTAATGTAACTTCAGATATATAACATCAGCTGACAAAGCGTGTATTCTGTTAAAGCAAAACTTTGCAAAAATGAAAATGTACTATGTGACAAATGAAGTTAGATTACTTTCAAAAGATGTAAGAGTGCTGATGTAAAACTTATGAAAGTTTGAAGAACATTTTACACATTGGTGACCTCTAACTTTGGCTTACTCATCAATTGCCTTGCATCCTCTCTCTCTTTTCTTATTGCTCTCAAGCAAATAAAAGTCTCCCCAGTGGTGACTCTGGTCTTAAACTGTTTTCCCTCTTCCTTTGCCTCATTTCCTCTTTTGATGTTGTTTTGTGTTTCTTTGCTGAATCAGCCATGGTGCAAATCAAAAATGCTTAGTGTATTAATATCATGGTGTGGTGAAGTAACATGCAGCAGTAACATGATGCTCTGTGTTGCATCCTAAAGTTGTGATGTGTTGTTTCTCGTCCTTGGGTTTATGCACTGTAATGGCAACCTTTAAGTATTGCTTCAGGTAACAGTCAGGTGCTGCAAATCAAATGCATTTCATTATTTAATCTTATCAAGTGTGAGAACCTGTGTAAAAGCAAAACTAGTCTCAAGTTGCTGGTTTTGAACATTAATGCGTGTGTGTGATAACACAATGCCAAGGAAGAAAAACATCAGTGAAAATCATTGAGGAGAAATGGTTGCTGCCGCTCAACAGGGTTACACAACCATTTTTAAACAATCTGGAGTCCATCATTTTACAGTTAGAAAGATTATTCTTAGAGAAAATGTTTTCATCACTCTCCAGTCTTTCCAGAACTGGTAACATTATAGCGATCAGAGCAAGCCATTCTAAAAAATCTGACACAGAAACCTAAAATAACACAGAAGTTACATCTCAAACTCTACAGACACAATTAATTGTTTTAAATCATGATGTTTATGATAGTACATTTAGAAAAAGACTCATTAAGTAAGGCGTGTTTGGAATGGTTACTGAATACAGAAGCATGAGCCGGAGCTCAGTAATTAGCAGCCAGGAAGCGGGGTACACTGATGACAGGTCATCAGTCCATCGCAGTGATATGAAGACAGTCTTCTCAGAATGAAGGATAGTTGAACAGCTTTTAAAGTTGCTTGTGAACAAACCACAAGACCTCGGGAACAATGCCTTCTGTACAGATAAAATACAGGACAACCATTGGTTAAACCCGTACCGGAAGCATAAACAAGTTGCACTTTGTTCAATACAGATCGGAACCCTGCGTTGGGTGTAGCAAATAAACAGATGGATGGAAAACTATATTTAATGGCAGCTTGTAAAGTTGTAACTTATTCTGATCAGCTGACTTGAACTCAGGATTTAAAGGACACTTGATAAAGACCAACCTGATTTCTTGGAGGCAAATTTGAGAAGGAGGGGAGAGGGGCAGGGGAGACTCCTTCAAGTTCCTTCTCCTCATCCTACCCCACCCCTCTCTGTGCTGCTACCCCACCCCATCCTGCTTACTCCCCTCCTTCTTCTTCGCAGCCAGACACAGACACTTGTTTTTTTGTATGGAGGGAGGGGGGCAATGAACAATCCTGTATGTCTTTCCCAAAATAAGCCAGTGGGAGAGGGATTGCCGTGTAAATCAGGGAGATTGGAGCAGCGAGGTGCACTGCCCCTGGTTATAAGTCTTGGGAGAGGGGAGTGCATGCTGTTGGGACGCACAGCATTCAGTTCCATTCTGTCCTGCTGCCTGCCTGACCAACCTGACTGACTGACAGACAGACTGAGTTTTCCTCTACTGTTATTCACTCCCTCTCTGTCCTGCTCCCTTGCTCCTGCCCTCCTACTTTCCACCCTGGAGAGTGAGAGTGCACAGATTGGGAAGGTGCTCCTCAGACCTGCGCCTGGACGGCTTGAAGACGGCACACACAGGATTTTCCACTCGTCCCTCAGTTTAACCCCATCTCTTGCTTTTAGAACCTCTTCCAAAAAAGCCCACCGGTCGACTTTTTTAGTTTTTTTAAAAAAAAATTATTTTTATTTTAGCTTTTTTCTCTTAGCTTTTTTCTGCTCCACCTGCAGCAAAGAATATTACAATTTTGATGTTTTAATTAGCTTTTCTTTAACTATAAGTCATATTTCCCTACTCTTGTGAGTAGCACTGGATCCGCAAAGTGCCTGCTCTTTGCCCAGGAGGACACATTTCTTCATTTTTGGCTGCATGTTTGCTAAGTACCTGATGCTGTTGCATCTCATGGGAGACTCGCTTGGCTGAAGCAAGAAGGGAGGTAGAAGAGAGAAACCCACCTGAAGCATACATCTCCAGCTTTTCTTGCTTGGTGCATCCCCATTCCAATCTGTCAAGCTACCTGAGGAGACAAAGGTAAGCTCACTGTTGTCTTCTAGCATTGCCATGTCCTGTCATCTTTTTGCTTGAGCTGAATCTGTCCAAAAGAAACAGAAGGGAGGAACATGTTTAAGAAAGAATTCAAATTCAACATCTGAGTCATGAGACCTGTGTAATTCCCCTCAGCCCTAAGCTAGTGCACATAACAATGTGTGGATTAAAAAGAACTGGCTGTTTGTTTAAACTTCTCCAGGAATCATTTTCAGAGAGTGCCCCTACTTTCTCTGTAAGCACTGGGAACCTCTGGAAAGTGATGGCATGGATGGGAAGTGTGATTCCTGCTTTGTGATTGTGAATTCCTGATTTAGGGTTTGATTCTGTTGATACAGTTGTGCTCACACATCTTGGATTTCAGTGGTGATGTTGAAATGGGCGTGGCGTGTATCAAGAGTGCGTATCTGGATAGGGTAGTGTGGTAGCAGGTTATGTACAACAACTGACGTAACAACAGTGTCTGCCATGATGATGCATTGTGTGTTTTTATGTAATGCCATTCTCTCTAATTTGGCACGGGCTGCAACTTATTTGATGTATGTTTTATCCACATTGCGAGTGTAGCAGGATAAAGAAAGAGTGCACATTGACTCATTTCCCTTCCTTGTTGGTTCACTCCGTCCATCCTCTCTGACGTCTCTGGCAAGCGACACTGCATTCCTCCTGTAACGACATCCCTCCATCGAAAACAGACAGAGGACAGATAGTCATGACTCCGTGTCCTCAGGTATCCCAAGTGACATATCCAGAACCAGAGGAAGGAAAGTGAGGGGCATTTTTGTCAATGAAAAAAAATGTAACTGCAAAGAAGGATCTAAAATGATCACATGTGTTTCAGCGCAGTAGCAGCAGGCTTTCAGAGCAGAGAGGGGGAGTCTGGAAAAGACAGTGGTCTGGAGTTCTGAAATTCAAAAACATTTGGCAGCATCCCTCTGTTCTGCTGGCTTGCGGGAAGAAAATTCAAATGCATCTTTGTGTGAGTGTGCATGTCTTTTTTTTTTGCATGTGCAGCCCCTTATGAAGCTGGGTGACTTAGTTTGTGTCAGAATTGAAGCATTCGGTCTTCAGGATGGTAACATACACAGTAAAGTTGGAATCCTCTCTCTTGATGAAGCACAGCATATGTTGACAGGTCTGCAGAGCTGATACTGAGCTCCCACATGCTCTTTGCTTTGATTATTTATCTTTTAGATGGAAAAATCTACAGTTTGGTCCACATTTAATTAGTTTTTAACAAATTTTGGCACTTATGTGATGGTAACTTTCAGCCTAGAGCCACGGTGAGCATGTACCACTGATTTTCACAGATTTGTGTGGGAGCTGGCTAGTGGTAAGTGGCTGACTTGTGGTCACAAAAAACCTTAGTGTGAGCTTGTGTGAGCAGTACACTGTTTAACCATGTATACCAAGTTCCATCCGGCTGCCCATTAGGGCTCTGATACAAAGTGCCAAAGCGTGACCAAGCATAAACAACAGTCACGCTGGATACACAAGGACGCACATGGCATACGTTACACATTGTGCAATGCAAACAACTACATGGTTTTACCAGTCCACGTAAACACATGTGCAGATTTCAAACAGATGACCTTACTTTCACTGTCAGGGCCTCTCATGCTCCAATGCTTTCACTTCACGAGCCAGAACATGACTTTTTATGTTGCAAACTCATCACCAGCTTGATTTTCTCTCATTTTAATTTACTGCTCGGGAGAGTAATGGGAATGATGGGAAGGGTGTTAATTACCTGTAAATGAATCTGGGTAGAGAAGTTGCACTAATGCACCCTCTTTCAGGTTTGTGAAACAGGTTACAATTTTTGGCCACAAGAGGGCAGAACAGCAGAAAGTTCACTGCTGAATACAGAGAGACAAACATGTTGTCTAAATAAGAAAGGTTGCATTTTGTTGCACAGACACACATATAAACGACTAACTGTGGTGGTTTCCTGGATGTTTTTACACTAAAAATGCTAAATTAGCCCATAACACCACTAATATTATAACAGAGGCCTTTTTTTAATGTAATGATTGAGGTATTTTTACTATCTACAAGCTCTCGCTCCATATAACCCGTCTTTTCAGTGTCCACAACCAGTCAAAAGTTTGGACACACTTTCCCATTAAATTCTAAGTGAAAATGTGAAACGTTTGCTACCGTTGATGCACATTGTAGTCACACACTGGGTCAGCATATGTGGCTCTCTTACTTTCAGCGCTAGCAGGAAATGAAGGCGAATGCCACTCATTCTCAGGCAAAAGTTAACGCCCATCTATTGCTCCACTGTACGCAGGAACACACCAGAATACACACACACTTGCACAAAAAAATGTCTCTCATCAGAGACTTTTGTTTCATAAAGTGAAAATTGGGAACTCCCGCTTTTAAAGCTCTCACTCTCGTTTGTTTTCATTAAAGGCTCTCTTTGGCCGGAAGCTGCGATCACAGCCACTCACAAATGCTGTGTATTCACACAGTCTTAGGCATTTATTAGAAGGAATGCTAACTGGTGCCGTTGATATGCTGAGGGAGGAACTGCAGTGGAGGGCGATGGAAACAGAATACAGGTCCTGGTCCTAATCAGAACTTGGACCAAAACATTAAAGACTAATAGGCTGGATTTGTTTTTTGGCTTTGAGGGGAATGAGAAAAAGATGAAGAGAATAAAAATACATAAACTCATTTTTTGCATGTAAATGTATAAAGACTTACACCTTTGATTTCTTTTAATTGATGTGTTTATTATTTATTTGCTTGTTTGCACACTACCGGTAGCCATCTTGGGCACTTACCAGTAGATAATATGTGGAAATCCATCAGCTATAAGTCAAGACAGTAGATCTGCACAAACATAAGACCCTTAAGATTGGATGTGACAGCATTTTATTAATCAGACTAGTTGTATGGACTGTTTTGGCTCAGCATTAGACAGAGGACAGGAAGAGGAAGGAGGGTTTTCCATGATTCAAAAGCTTGCATATGAGGATAACAACTGTGGAAGTTTCACTTTCTTGTTTTTCTCCAATTCTACATTCTGCTTTCCTATATCTCAGTTTATCAACATCCCACTTGCTGTTTCATTCTCTTATAACTGTCTGGACCAGAGGAAGCTTTTCCACTGGGCTGGCAGCAACACGATGAAGAAAGAGAGACAGGGAGAGTGAGCTGTGGGGAGGCTTGGCAGACGCCCCTTGTTATTTTTCCTCTACCTCCCATTGACTCTGTCAGCGCTTGGTTTATTCGGAGGAAGGCCCGCGATCTCAGAATGGCTTGACAATGGCATTCATCAGAGGGCTCTTATCAAAACCACTTAGTAAAATAAAACAGGAGAAAAATTGTGGTAAAGATAAAGCCAACCATTAATGCACTGTCACAGTTTTCCCCTGCGACATTCCCTCTTGTCCCAACTTCTTCCAAAGTTTTAGCATTTTTTAAAATGCTCTCAAACTAAAAGCATTCTTTTTGAACAAAATGAACAAAATAGAGCAAAAATGCAATGAGCGTTGCTTTCTGGAGTCAAATCTCAACTTTTCCAATGATCCATTAAAGTTTTTCGGAACAGAAGTTTATGTTTTCAAACAGAATTGAGAACGGGAACGAACAGCAGTGGGAACGCCGCTACATATTAAGCATCGTCGCTTCTCCCTGTCAATGAGATGTGACATCTGCTCCGAGCTTTCCTTTCATTTCTTTCATTTTAAATCTGGATGAAAGGATGCAAACATATCTTTCTGCATCCCTCCAGAAAGTGTGGGACAACCTTTCACAGTGGTCCCAGTTTAGGGGAAAATCAATGGCAATCCATAACACAGTGAGTGCAAATGTACCCTGCAGTGCAGCACGTGTTTGAATGTTCAGGTAGTCCCGTACAAATGAGTAAAGGCATACAGTGCATGTGGGTAGGTTTATTTACTTTCAGTTTTTGACTCTGCTACCTCATTGCCCCTTTGTTTGCTGTCTGGCGAACAGATTTTTTTCTGGGCTTTTGAAAGCAGGACATCAGGCCGATTCTGTACAGGGTCATTGCCTGAGCATAAAACTCTTTTCATCATTTTACACACAAACTTCCCATGCCAAGTGTTTATTTTTATTATTTCACTTCAGATGCATGATGAATATATTTCTCTCTGATGGGTTAATAGTGAGTAAGAGGTTGGAAACAGCTCCTAGGAGACCATTAGAAAAGCTCCAGACTTTGTTATTGTTCAGTCTGAACTTGATTTAGATGTGCGTTGGTGTTCGTAAAAAGAGAAAAGAGACTGGGGTTATTGTGGTGTTATGATCCCCTTGGAGGAGGATAATAAAACGCATTTTATTTCACAGAGACAGATACGCTGGAGTAGGAAATGGTAGCTTATAGTGCCACATGCATCATATTGCTTACACACAGAGGAATTTTTCCCACTCTCCAGTAGCAGGCAATAATTCAATATATCTGCAGTTCCACAAATTACCTCAGAGTTAAATCTGCTGCCTTTAATTTCTCAATACACCTAAAATCCTTGTCAATGAGCCTGTCCCCTGGGAAAACAAATAAACAAAACACAGAAATTGAAAAAGAACGTGGAAAAAAATCAGGCCACTTATTTATAGGTCTCTAGAACAAAATCTTTGATGTCAAATTTGACTGTTCTTTGAAAAGATAGCATACTTATAGCACTGAAACAGCTCTGGTCAAAGTCCTAAACGACATTAGGATGAATACTGATTCTGATAAAGTATCAGTCCTGGT
>JBAMIG010000018.1:7809757-7841197 GCA_037177335.1 Kiunga ballochi | reverse complement strand
GATGGATGGATCGGTGGATGGATGGACTAAATAGTTTTAAGTGCAACAAACAAACAAAATGGTAAAATTGGATATCTCGCGCTCTAACTGGACTACTACTGAAACATGGTTTATTAAAGGGGTAAGAAACTGAATTAAGTGCATATTATTCACTACTATTTGGGATGGCTTCTGTCATTGCAATCCATTCTGCCCAAGGCGCTCCCAGTCCAGACTGTTCTCATTTGTGGTTCAGTGATAGTAAAACAAGCTTCTTAATCTGTACAAAACAATGCACCCCTGCATTAAACGCTCTCTTGAAGACTTATCACTTCTGAGAAAATCTTTTTTCTAATATGTAACATGCCCAGATTACTTCTTCACACTGTTTTACATATTCTTGAAACCTGACCAACTGCTTTAATATAGTTTTTGTTGGCTCAATACCAACATCATACTACACTTGAGTCATATCTATTTTATTTTGTTTTAAAAAAAACTCCTATGGATTCATATAAAACAAAATAAAAACACAACAAAACTTTGAAAACACGCACTGAGTAAAGATGTCCTTTAAATAATACTGAATGCCTCTACATAACATGAATAAAGTCATTCCCAATGCTACTAAACTAAGAAGACTCCTGGAGAATTCTGCGAGTTATTAGACTGTTTAACACGCTACTGTAGCTCTGTTTATTTATTTTTCTCCATTTTCAGTAAGCGTCACATAGAAATGCTGCCCATATATACACAACGCACAGATGTAGATGCATCCATCCATCAAACATGCTTCCGAAGCGGAAACCTCATGTTTACAGACCGTTTAAATGCTATTGTCTATGAGCTTTACCCAGCACATGTTGGTCAGTTCTCCTTATACCTAACTAAAAACCTACCGGACGTGTATCACTTAAACCTCAAATGCGGGTCATGTTTATTTGAACTATTGGTTTAATTCAGTATTTATTCACCTTCACTCATTTAGTTTTGTATAGGCTAGAAAATAAAAAGGGGTAAGGACACTAAAACATTACTGGGGTTTTTACTCTTATAGTCCCCAAACCTAAGTAAACACACACACTTCCAAACCATACACAGTATAAAGAGACGCGTCAGACATGGCCCTGAGGTTATGCTTTCTCAGCAGCGGGTGAATGATTCTAAAGTAAAAGAAGGTTTTGTGGGTAATTTCCATACGTTGCACTCAAAGTCATCCTGGGGTCAGTTGTGGGTTGCAGGCAGCCATTCTTTGTGCTCTGGACATAATTCCTCTTTTCGATAGCTATCATTCTCACATGCTCTGTCTCTACTTTACTATTACACTCGCACTGTTTAAGATGGAAAATGGGGGAAAAAAGATATTAGCAATGATAGAGAAACAGAAGGGGAAAAGGGGGGTTGTTGGGGGCATAATAAGCACATGAGAAGAAAATGATAGGAAAACAAAACATTCCCTTTTAGCACAGATTTTATGTTTGGTGGATTTCATGGTCACCGCTCTCCCGTTAGCATCACCCCGCTACTAGCCTGTGTTAGCCTATTGCTCAGCTGAAAAACAATGGCAGAAGCCCTCCATCTGCTTGCACTTTGGATCCTATGCCAGTTTGAGTGCGAGTGCTACGGAGACTTCCAAGGGACTTAAAACAACAACAGCTCACAGTCGAGAAGACTGGTCGCATATTTCCAGCTACTGTAGCAATAAACATGCTCGCTGAAACACACACACATGTCCATATAGAGACACAGCAAAATACGAACTGAATATCAGGAGACTAGTCACATTCTGGAGGATGTCAGAATGGGCATGATTAGTTTGAAATGAAAAAGAAACAGGGGATATCTGATGTATTGATCCCCAGGCAGGAGAGGGATGGAATGTCCTGGATTGTTTTTAATGAAGTTTGTCTCTCCACACCTGTGGAACTAATAGCGAGCCACTGAAGTCATATGTCCTATGAAAATATTTGGTGAAATGAGAAAGAGGGGAGAGGGGGTGTGGATCTGTTTGGATGTTCATACCTTAAGACCAGCGTGTAGTTTGGCTAAGGCCTAAGATTTCCATGAAACGGTAGGTTTGGGGAACAAGATAATATCTTCAGCAGAGTCTCCAGAACTCTATCTCCTCCTCTGTTTCTCATCGGAGAAGTCCGGGCAATGTGCTGGCCAGTCTCGCAGAGAAAAAACAAAGTGTGTATGCAGCAGGAAATCTGTTGCTGTTTTAAAGTTGCTAAATGTTCATCTTAATTAAGACAAACCAATATGCAGCTGTTATTCTTGCAGCACACTGCATGCCACTAATCATTTAGAAGTGTTTATGTTCTCACTTGTGAATAAGAAAAAAGCAAAAACAAAACATGCTGGGAAGTATAATATCCATGTATAAATTAAATAAAGAGTTACAAGTGCTTTTGTGGACTGGGAAATGTGTCTTTAGTGTCCATGAATCACTTGAAGAGACAACTGAAGTGCTTAAAAAATGAGCAGCTTTTTTTGCTAAAACATCTATTTTTTTCCATCTTTTTGTTCTCACCCGACAACAGTGTTATGCCAAAGGGTTTTTTTATGAGGACAGTGGGGATGAAAAGCCAGAATGTGGTATGGAAATGGGCCTGGTAGCATTATGGGATTGGTTGAGGCTTTCCACTGATGCAAACACTCCCCTCTGTTGCTCTGTCTTTCTTTCTTTGAAGTCAGGGATGATGTTCTCTTTGCCTTTTGCTAGTGTGGACCGAGTTTCAGCGGTTAAGCCTCGGACTTGGTCTTTTTTTTCTACAGTGTGAAATGTGCATGGATCTGATTACATCTTTTGTTGAAAGTCTGTAGAAACCATGTGGAAAAACATTCTAAAAGGTTTCCTGTCTTTATTTTGTAGTTCTCCTTGTGTTTCCTGTTTGTTCACCTGTGTCTTGTTTGGTTCTGTTTGCATGAAGTACTTTTTTTTATGATAACTGAAGATATGATGGTAAATAACTAAATAGATCTGACTATTATATATACGTACATATATGTGGAATATTGACTGCAGCCATACGGCTTGATATAAATGAATATATTCGGGGTGGGAGTTAATAAGATTATTTTCTTCCCACTCCATTTCTAGTAACAAATATACTAAATGTACAAAATAACAGATAACAAATACAATACTGAAATATTATATGAATTATATAAATGTGTATTGGTGTAACTGTATATTATGTGGATATGCAAATATGTGTATGTTTGTGTTAATGTACATAGGTGTGCACAATTGTATGTCATGTGCTGGAAGACGGCATACATTTTGGGCATGCTGCCCAGACAATTATTCATATTTTTATTTTATTTTCCTTTTCTCTCCCCTGCAATGCAGGGGGTATACTGTATACAGTTTGTTTCTGTTGCTCGAAATAAATAAAAACCAATCAATCAATCAATCAATACTTCGGTTTTCAGTTCAGGTCACTGGTGCTTTGAGTTTGCTTGGTTTGAGGATTTCTATTTAAGATGTTTTCCTGTGTTCCTGCTGCCTGCCTGCATTTGGGTCTACACTTCCCTACCCCTCCTCAACACAACATGCTCTTAGTTTTGTCTTTCTGGGCATCTACAAGGAAACTGGTGGAATGGCAATTCCATTTTGACCAGCATCCAATACCTTGACAGGTTGATTAGCCATGATATTTGGAAAATTGCCTTTCCTGTAGCACACAAGTGTCTTGCCTTTCAGCCATATCCAAATTATTTAACTAGACATTGTTTAACAGATAATATATCCCACATTCCCCTGATTTTCTGTATTTTTTAGCCTTAAGATAAATGATTCTGGTTTTGACCCTTTTGTCTCAACTTTAAACAAATTAAAGCATCAATTCAGGAGATCTATCTCAACCAAAAGCACCAAAGACAGAAACCCTTTTCCTCTTTCATTGAGGTTTACCTTTGAAACACTTATAGACTTTTTACTTTTTTTTGTTTGTTTTCTATTTAGTATCTTTACAGACTGACTGATGATGGCATGCATGCCGGACTTTGTGTTGTGTTTGGAGGTCAGCATTTTTCACAAGACATTCTGAATACTGGATTTTAGTTGAGTGTGACAAAAAGGAGGAAATAAAAGTTGCTAATGCTTAAAGAATCACCATCAAGTAGTTCGAACATTTTTCACAAAAAGCATTAGAACAAAAAAGAACATGAGGTTTATTTTCTGGGTGTCTGCTTTAAGGGTGTAAATATTCAACCTGATAAACTATTGTTGTCACACTGTGGCAAGAAACCAAAGCACACTGATCCAAAACCAAAGTTTGGAGTCCATAAATTGACTCATAAATCTTATTTATATGGGTAAGTAGACTTGAATTTAATTAGTTTATATATGTGGGAATGGTTTTTTTCATAATAAGATGCATTTTTAACTGTAGTAAAAGCAAACAATCACATGCAGTTGTCCTTGTTCCTTTTTATAGTGCATAAAATGTGCTTGTTTTTCTCCATTAGGAGTAAAATTAAAAACAAAAAAGATAAGAATACAATAATATATTGAACTGCTTGCAGACAGGTTAAAAAGAAACAATGCTCTCTCTGGGTGTGTTAAAGGACCTACACAGATCAGCTGTATAACAAGGCTAACAAGCCTGACCCTGAGAGGTATCTGACATGAGATCAGACCCTCTCAACCCACCATGAGCTTTGTAATTGGTTACATTTCCTGGGTCAAGACAGGTCAAAGTGCACTCACAGTTAAAAGCAAGGAGGCAGTGATGGTGTAGTGGTGTTTGACTGACAGATGCTTAGCTGGTGGGCAGATGTCAGATGAAAAATGTGAAGGCAGAGAACAGACTGAAAGTTCAAAGAGAAGATTAAACATTGCTGGCTTTTACAGTTCTACTAGGTCACATTCTTCCCAGAGGAAGGCTTTCAAAGTACTGTGGTTATGTTAGCAAAAAGGTGGAAACAGAAAATGACGGTTCTTGATTTAATGGATGAATCTTAATGTAGAACTGTCAACTCATTCTCAACCAGTCCAAATCAGCGGAAACACAAAGTTAGCTTGTATTTTCCTGTACACTTCCATCGGTATAGCTATCAGTGGGCACACAGAGGGCACACAGAGGGCACACAGCTCTGTGGATCGTGGCAAAGTGCCAGGCTCCTCATACCATGCAACTCTTCCCCTCACTCAGATTTATATCTTTATTTCCCTTTAAAGATGAAAGCCAACAATACTTATGTGGGAGGAACTGAAGGAAGAAGTGGAAAAGTTGGGGAAATAATTGCAGAATATATTTGAGAGACATATTCAGGTCTGGAGATCAAACAGCGTGGAGTTTTTTTTTCGTTCTCAGACTACAGAGAATGAAGGGGCTGAGGTTTAACGCTGCAGTCTGCTCTCTGTCATCCAAAACAGTTCTGCCTTTCTGCCTCTTTTGCTCCTGTCTTTTGTCATTAAGTCACTGTTTAAGTTTCTGGATGCTTAGTTTGATGGACGCAGTTCAAGTTCCTTAATCAGCAATCAGATGTCGTCTGCTCTGACAGTTCACCCTTAAAACCTGTCTCCTATCTTTTGCTTCAGAGAAAGAGAAAGAAGACAGACAGTGTCAAAAAAACATCTGATAAATCACTGACATAGTTGTTCCCTCTGGTGTCGAGTATTTAACAGGACATAAAGTCTGCTGTGTGTTAAAGTCAACAGATCATTAACAGGAGTGTTTCCCAGAGGAAATGACACATTTTCTGATCTGTGATCACACCCACATACTGAAACCGAGTTTGGAGGCATCTGGCTGGACAGGACAAGATCACAACCTCATCTGGCAGGCGGTTTGTTTGCCGTCCGCAGCTCTACCACACTTGAGCTCTTTTGCTCCACTTTGCACTTATTTGGCATCTGACGGTTTGTAAACGAACTCAGTGGAAGAAGCTGCTTCACCCTCACTTCTCCCTGAAACCCGTTTTTATGCCATGTTTTGGCAGGTTGGTCATTTTGGTTTGTTTTGAGTAATAACACAGCTTAAAGAGGTTTAGTTAACTGGAAGCTCTTCATATGACTTCATGAAATTTGACCTTTCAGCTTCTTTTTTTTTCTTTTTAATGTTCCATGTTTGATCCTGTAAGTGGCATACGACACAGTGGAGTCATTGTGTTGAGTACAAGGTTTTGTGATAGATGACAAATCTGGTTTTTTTGGTCATTTTGGGTCAATAGAAAGTTCTGTTTCCAGCACAGGTGTACTTCAATATATTGCAAACTCATGTTAGAAAATCCTTGGATGTTTACTTGATTACACAGCAAACAGTAATAATATCAAAACCTTTGACATGTATAATAAGCAACACATCATCATGCGTCATTTTTGCTGCAAGTGACTTCATCCAATCAAAGTTCATTGGCATGATGTAATTGACACACTATGTGACCAATCATGCACAAGAACTAATTAGGCTCACTCTATTATGTGAAATGCCCCAGAGACAATTTGTGTAGGTAGGCATAGTTAGAGGTGTTCAGCTCTAGTCCTTAGGGCCACAATCCTACATGTCTTGAATGGTTTGCTGTTCAAACACCTGATTCAAACAGGTCTCTCCAGCAACTTGTTTACCCAAACATACAGACCCATTGATCTGGGCTTAATGATGCAGGCCAAATAAACACAGTGACAGAGAGACCGAAATTGATTTAAATATAAGTGCAAGAGTACAGAAATTAGTGCATTAAAAGTGTTATAATGGTAAGAATTTGGTCTTCATAAAAATGATTCATAGTTGTTAAATTAGGCTAAAATATTATCTCAGAGTGGCTGTAAATGATGAGCAGAAAGATCCTCTGAATAAAAGCTGAATCTTTAAAAAGAGTTGGAAGACAATAAGCCCAAAGGAATTATCACTCATCCCATGGTACCAGAAACTCCAGGATACTCATAGGTGTTGTTTTTGCATGCCCTGGCCTGTTTTGTTTTAATAATAAAGATCTTTTAAAGATTGCAATGAGTGATCATAATGTAATGCCCAATGGCACACTCAGGATATGTTTGGACCACAGAGTTGACTCCCTGATGGAGAAACATCTTCCATCTCCAGAATTCAGACCATATTCAGTTTATATAGACTTAACTAGACAAAAAGGACAGAAATTGTGGTGGTGGTCACAATTTCATAGTTTTGCAAAATAGGGACAAAGTTCTGACATTACAGGAATGAAGCATGCAATGAAAGCTTGAAGCATGCATTCAGCGCTGTAAACACTGTAGCTGGTTAGTGAGGCGGAAAGCTCTGCATTGACTGGTCGGGCTTATTGTTGCCCATCACAGCTGATGTAATCAAACAAATACAAAGCAGTGCAGATTAAGGTAAAACTATAGTTTGTCTGTGAAATCAGTTTGATATCAGAACTTTGACAGGGCTTTAGTGAGTTAGGGATAACAGCAAGGTTTTTTCTTGGAGAAATATGTTGTCTGTAAAGTACCTGGAAGTAATCAGAAACTAACTGAGTTCAACATAGGAGAGAAAACATGTAAGGTTCAGACAGAACAGCATGCCCATCATCCAGATGTTTGAAAGGTTCTTATACTATTTTTTGAACATGTGCACCTTGTACTGCCTGCAAAGGCAGTAGCACCAGTCTGTGTCTGTTTTGATTTAATCGCTCTGCATAGTCTCTGTTTAAGAAGCCTGGCTTCTGCCGCCTCCACATAGCGCCATCCACCCCCACAGTAACTTTGGCATCCAAGGTTGCGTCTCATTCTCATGTCTGTGGTGTAAGTTTTATTCCTCTCTAACTCTCATATTCCTCCCACCAATCCTCCCGTCCTTTCCATCTGCCAAGACGAGACAAAGAAGCTGCTTCAGCCTTCCTTTGGTCTGGTGATTATCTAAGTGAGGGCCCATCAATCTAAACGAACTCCAGACTCTCAAGAATGTCCCCTTCGTCTGGCTGCCAGGCCTGAGATAAACAAATCTGATCTTGAGAATCACCCTTTAATGAACCATTAGATGTGTGTGGATTGATGCAGTCTCTTATCATAAGCTCCCAATCCGTGCTGCTAGATACACTGAAATAACCTAAATAAACGACCAAGCATATTTCCTGTCATTGAAAAATAAAGAAAAACTCTTGTTTTGTTTCGTTCTTTGGTTGTTTTTTTTAATATTTACACTTAAATTCAACCATTAATGCAGGATATGACGGTTATTACTGTGTCTGGCCCTCACAAAGGCTGAATGTGCTGTTTAATTGGCTCTTGGCAGTGCTGCAGGAATTCCATGAGACAGGTGAACAAGGAAATGGACTTCATTCATCACTACTCAATAATCTGAATGTTTGTTGTCTTTAGAGGCGTTTTTTTCCCCCGTTGGTCCTGATGAACTCTGCCTAGGTTCGACATTCTGCAGAGCAAAACTAGACACTTTTATAGCCCGTTTACGGTAAATATAACCTGTTTTTTCTTTTATTCTTGAGCTATAACAGACACTATTTATTGTTTTTTATTAACTTAAACATACTTAAACAGGACCAGAGTAATAATTTGTAAAAGTCATAACCAAATGATGTAACTTTGGGAACGGTCGCGCAGTAAGTTATCCATCCTCCCTGAAGAGTTCCAGACGGGCGATGTTGCCCGCTGGTGCTTTTGATCTTCATCGTGCCGTCCTCTCCCATAGAAAATGGAGAATTCCGTTGTGTGCATGTCTGATCACATACTGATGGCTGGGCTGAGGAGATAAGGGAAGAAGGATGGGATCTGCTCTTACTATGAAAAGAAAGTCTGATGTAATCGATCACACAGAAGAGGGAGTGCCTCTGACTGCGATCAGTGTCAGTGGAGAAGCGTTGACAGCACAGTAGGGAAGGTCAGACGGAGAGGCCGTGTCAAAGAGAGGGAGACAGAAAGATAAACGAGAGAAGAAACTTTCTCTTTCCCAATGCATCCTAGGTTTTTAGGGAGGAAATGCAAAGTTAACCCAGGTATCTAAGGGCCATTTCTCTTGTCCTCCTCCAAGCTTGTGTTGATTTATTCCCATCCATTCTACAATCCAAAAGCTATTTTTCCTCATGTCCCTTACTCGCAGTTCAGCTTCAGAGACTTAAATTAAGCACTGGAAGGCAGAGGAAAGGATGAGAGGCAACATTACTAGAGGCTGCTTTTGCAATAGAGCATTGTGGGGAAGTCAGACAACAGAAATGATCTGCAGGGCTGCTTTGTTTATTTTCTGTTTCTGTTTTAATGGACATTTTATATCTGTTGTTTTGGGGTGAGTACAGGAGTGCATCAAATTGTCATTTTTCCTTCCTTGCTATATAGAGCCTTTGCAATGGTTACCAACACTGGGAAAGTCAGCTATATATGCACGCATCCTCTGTGGAGAAAGCTTTTTACACCTGTCTTTACTCATTGGCAAAGTTCAGCTTTATTGTTAAAAACAACTAAATGGAAAGTATTTCACCCTCTGATTGTTCCTGTTATTTAAAGAAGCTAGTACTTAATACAGAAACGCACCTACCTGAGCCGTATTTGTTACAAAATTGGTTTACAGACATGAAGCCCATCCAATCCACTTTATTTATAAAGCACTTAAAAACCCAAACGTCTCCAAAGTGCTGCACAGAGTTAGGCATCACTAAATAATATATAATAAAGTAATTATACAATTTAATGAATAAAAACAAGTGAAACTATTTCAAATGATTAAAAAAATAGATGACTAAAAAATGGTCTGGCTTGCAGTGGTCTGATATTTACCTTTACCTAGAAGGTCTACAAATCACTAGACTAGAAGATGTTAATTTTGTGCTTTGTGAACTGTAACGTGTGGAATGTCCGAATATTATCGCTCATATTTATGTCACTTTATTGTATGTTTACCTATAATATTGACTTAAGTAGCTGCACCTGTCCATATATTATAACAAGACCTAAAAGTCATAGATCTACCTAAATATAATTGTATCTACCTAAAAATAAAATGTGCACTACATAGTCTTGCTTTTTTTTTTTAGTTCAAATGGATGAAGATGTGGATTGTCTTTACTCTGATTTGTGCATCCCACAGCACAGCAAGATCCCATTTAAGTTTAGAAAACTTTCTCAAAATCTCAAGTTTTTTGCATTGGTCCTGCTGTAAAACAAAGCTGTTTTGCACCATGACACACACATCACTCACATATATAACTTGCAAGGCATCTACATTGCCTGTCAATAGTTTGGACACACTGTCCCATTGAATTTAATGGGACAGTACGTCCAAACCTTTGACTGGTAGTGTATAAGAGATGCTTGTGGTACCCAACTGGATTGTATGATTGACATCTATGTTGTCTGTAATCAAAGGTTTTTGTGGTTAAAGGTGAAACACTGTGCACAACAGATTCAACCTAACTCCCTTCTGATTTACCATTTTAAAATCAAACATTAAAATTCCCACTAGTTTACAGAGTGATTGCTAGCTGCTGTTTACATAACCATGTGTTGAATACAACGTGCTTGCTCATATATAGGCCTACTGTGCCTGCAGCTGTAATCTGTATAAAATCACAAACTAAATCCGACTTCTTGTAATGTGAAGTTGTGTGAAATGAGACTGGGAAAGAACCCAAATCTTGGCTTGTCATGAGTGTCTGACATGTCCCAGAGTTTCGTATACTGTGTACTCTGACCTGTGCTGCTCTCTGGTGGCTCTTATAACCTTCATAAGTTCTGTCCTGGACATCTCCTTTGGGATGAATCACTTGCTTTTCTCACCATTTTTACGTGGTCTATTATTTACATTTCAGCTGCCAAAACACTACTTTTTATGTGTTTCTTGCTTAAAAAAAAGAAATAAAACCAGACTGACTATGACTGCACAAATCTATGTACAGTAAAAATCCCACTTATCACATGCTTGCTTCACTCACACTGAAGTGTTGTGTCAACAGATGGAAACTCCTTGGCAAATCTCTAACATTGATGGTGTTAAATGCCAAGGATGACAAATTGCTAAAGTTTACTCTTTCTTTCTTTTCTATGTTATAGACAAAACAAGCACACACACACAGACACACACTACTTGCTCACAGACACTGAGCAGTGTTTATACAGCCCAGAAGTAGATTTTGGGAGGTGTGAGGCCAGAACTGGCGGGGTCCTCTTACACAGCCAACACTCTAAGCCAGCTGTTAATAAAGACCTGCATTGATCCTGATGGGTGGGGTTGGACTTCACCAAGGACCACAGTCAGAGGGAACTATGAGCTGCATGCTGGTGGTCTGGAGATATGCATGTTGTGTGTAATTTGTGTGAGGTGCTTCTGTGTGTTTTTTTGGATTCTGAAACAGCCAACTGGGACTTTAAGTGATTAATCATTCCAGGGTCAATGAAATGTTAATCACTTACAAATGTTAATGGAAGTCAACTTGGATTCAAATAATCTAACGAATATCTTTTGTAATGTTGAGGGGTAGAAAAAATAAAGGAAAAAGAAAGAAAGATTTCTGAAAAAAATGCAATGGTCCCAGTGTGGTTACCCTTTTTACAATGGCAGATAAGCTGTGTGGGTGTGGTCCCTGCTTAGGTCCTAATGAGTGAAGGAGGGGACTGTAAGCAAACATACGAGTAGATATGCCTGTATGTGTAATGGGTGTCTGTGAAAGAGAATTCCTGGCTAATACAGAGATGATAGATAGATAGCATAGGGGGGAAGAAAAGAATTTAAATAGGAGCAATTAAAAAACACATGAGATTTTTAGACCAACATGTTCGTTCAATGGCGGTTCAATGGAGGAACACGTAAACTTTATAACCTTTAGAGGTCCATTGCTTAAAAACCGTTGGTTCTGGAATTTTAAAATCAAAACATCCTTTGATATAAAGTTCATGCATGTGCGACGAATGCTCGGGTCATGAGAGATATTAGTTTGAAAGAATTTAAATTTTCTTTAAGGGAAGATTTGGAGTGCACTATTGAAGAGAGATTTGAGCTGATTTTCTCTTTTTTTTTTCTAAAACAAAAACTGATTGTTTAAAAAATCAACCAAGGTTAGAAAATGTCTTTCGAGGTGGTAAGTTTAGTCTTTTGTGACCCGTTTAAACTTTAAATGTTGTTTCTAGGTAATAGTCATGCTGAACTGTAAGTCCCCACAGTGCGCTGGTTCTTGGGCTTTTTTTTGGCAGTGCTTCATTTATTTGCAAAGATGGGAAAATTAGCATTTTTAATAGGAAATCCATCAAATTTATAAGACTTTTATACAAAAAAAGTTATGACACACACTTCCTGATTGAAATGCACATTAGGTATAACTTAGAAAAAAGTAACTTTTTCTAAACTTTCCCGACATGATTTCACAAGTAACTTTAATGCCAGCGTGGAAGGGCTTTGTTCTTGATATCTGACATTTTTTTGTCTAATTAAAAATAAATTTAATGCACAGAGAATCTGAAGCGTCATAAAAGTTTGTGGGACAAATGGTTTTAAAGGAATATTTTTGCAGAACAGCTTGGATTAAAGAAAGATTGAGGGCTGATCAAGGCAGTGTTTAATTATTCAGCAAAAAGTATATATTTTTATCTTATTCAATGTTGGTTATGGCAATTAAGAAAACCTCACATTATGAGTGGGACATGTATGGTTGCAGCAAGCCAGAGAAAGGGAGTGGAACATGGAGCCAGCAGGAAGTGGAACTGTTTTTTTTTTTTAGGGATCAAATCAAAACATCAGAATTGCAAACATGTACTACAGATTGATTTCATGCATCAGACAGTCTCAGTGTGCAAACTTTCCGTGCTTAACATCTGAATGACATTCTAAAAAATGCATGTAGAAAACGCTTGTGTGATTAGTTTGTGAAAACTTTACAGTACCTGCAGTAAAAAGGCTGTCATGCACTAATACATTTCATCAGTAATCTGTTGGGGAGATGAATCAGATTCCAATACCTGCAGGACACCAGCCCTCCAGGACCAGATTTGGAGAGCCATGTACTCGATCCTGGAGTGACATTGCCTGGTTCTGTGTAACAAAATATCATCTGGTGTGTCTGGTTAGTTTTGCACTACTAGAACTATTTAATGATTAGCAATGCAATGTATTTATAAGCAATGCATTCACTGACCTACTCGGGTCTCAAATAGCAGCTCGTGCTGCTAAAGCCCCAGTGGGTATACAGACAGTTTCTCATGTCCGCTGATCCAACAAATATGACAAATCTAGAAAAACGTTTTGCCAAGCATTGTCACCCATATTGTAATTTTAACCCCATGTTTTAGTCCAATATATTGATGTAGAGATATGTCCTACACATGTATAAGCTATTAGATTCTAAACACGATAATAATAAATCCACAGTGTCTTATTGTGGTTTATGCACTTTTATTTTTTATATCTTTTATTACATTGATGGAAAATCCAAAGATCCCCGATTTTTTTCCTCTTCTGGATCATGTACAGAATTTTACTGAGATCAAGATGTATTTTTGATATGTAAAATCTTTTGGGGTCTTCTGTATATTTTTTACCAGGCATCCTGCTCAGTTACTGGCGTTATGCGCATACAGACTGAAAACGGCCGCTTCTTACAATAATAAAGAAACCGATAAAAAAATTCCTTGATCCACATGGTGACTTTAATGATTCAATGAATTTAATTCAAGACCCGCTCTTAAAATAAAAGATTTAAATACATCCAGTAATAGTTACACAAAGTTGCAAACAGACAGATAAAGACAAACATCAGATTCAAAGAGTATCATGGTATGGTCGGTGTCAGAGATGGAGTCAGATCCAGTCTCAGGTTTTGGGTTTGGTTAGTTGTTTCCTAGATTAGGGGCGATTTATGACAAAGCAATGACAAAGCAACAGAGTTGATCATTTTTTCACCACTGATCACTTAGAGGTGATAAGGAACCTCACGTTCACGTTGTATCTCATGTTTTTCTGTGTGCTAAATCAGCAGGGCATCCTCTTTCTTGGCTACAAGCCATTAACCAAGGAGATGATAACAGCATATCGTGTTCTGTTAGTCGTCTCCTGGTGTGCTGCTGGGAAAATGCCATCTATTTACATGATTATAAATTCACAACAAAACTAATCTGTGGGGAGTTTTCAGAAAAACCCCTTCCAATTCATCAACCATGTAAAGTCCAACTAATAATAGTTCAATCCAACTCAAATGAATTTACTCCATCCCAGTCTGATTCAATTCAGTTTATTACTGTGGTTTGCATTTGATTACAATTGATAAAACTTAGCCTAGCTGAGGTAACTTTAGATCTACTTTAATCTTCAATAAAGATAAAGCACAAAGAAAAAAGGCATAACTTCTCCTTAAGAAGATCCTGTACATGTTTAATTGATAAAGACCAATCCGCTTGATGTGTTTTTGGACTGTGGGAGGAAGCCGAACTTCTCAAGTATTTATGAGAATAACATGCAACAAGCTCCACAATAAATGGCCCCAGCTGAAGGCTGAAGTTTGAACCAGGAGTCTTCTGTCTGTTAGGTGATGATGCTGTTTACCACAATACTCTGCAGCCCAAGTTTAATCATGTAACCCTAAATGTTTTAATATAGATGTACAGGAGGAGTTTACTAACCAGGGAGTTGTCATAAATGGGAACAAAAAATCTAAAAGGACAAAATAAATTAATACAATTAAAAAAATTTTTTTTTAAATGTTTGTATAGTTGGATTTTTGTGGGGCTTGATTACTGTAGCTTTTGGAGGAGGCACGGGATTATTTGCATATTTTGGATAAATTTACTCTGTTAGCTTCTTTTTCTGAGTTTGCTGCTTGATTTCTCTAAATATTACTATGATAAAGACAAAGCTTTTCTCCTCCACCACTTTGCACACGTGTTTGAATGGAGTCTCTCGTCATTGACGGAAATCGGTTTTAGCTGTTTCTTTTATAACCAGACGTTGCACAGTTTGACTTTTTAAAGTCATACAGGTGATATTGGAAAACCGACAACTCGCTACTGTTTTCGCCCTGTATTTTGAAGGCCTTTCTGAAATGAGTTCTTATTACAGGACAGCATGACCCCACACAACATTATAATGGAATATCTCTCTTCCTCATTGGCTTTTTGGTTGTCTGTGCCAGAAAACCCCATTCAGATGTACGCTCACTCTACCGTGCAAATGCCTCAAGCATGGAGGCATTTCAACTCCTTGAGGGAGATTTTACCAAGATTTCCTGCCCCTTATTAAATTATAATCTCCCTTCAACTTTTTCTCTTCATCCTTCCCTTCATTTTGGACAGAAAAGTAGGCCTCCCTCTGTTTTTCTGCCAACCGATGTGAGTGTTTGTATGTGTGCACCATGTGCATGTACTTGTGAAGCTGTTATAGCAGCCAGAGGAAGGAGTTTGTGAGATGACTGGCAGTGTGCATCTGAAGTAAGTCAACGAGGAGATCAAAACCTAAAGCTTCCCCTTTCCTTTTTCCATCTCCATGTTTCTCTCACAGCCTTTTGTAATGACTTCATGTCTTCGTACAGTTTTCCCTCCCCCTTCTTGTCTTCTGTTGCTCCAGTCTTGTTTAAATGTAAGGCGTTGTGCTCTTAACACAGGTTTTAACCCCCCTCCCACCACCTTCACCTGCAGAGATAGCCTGATTAGTATTAGCTGAATGTTTTCATGGAATTTAAACTGTGCAATCCTTCGATAGAATCAGACAACTAGAGGAATTTTCTGGGCTTTTCCTTGCTGGAAGGTAGCCCCAGCTACGTGCAGCTTGGGATTTTTCCAGTCCTGGCTAAAAAGAATGGAACAATTGATGATGTGTGATTATTCCGGGTTTAGCCCCCTTATTAGAGGGCCCCAGAACATTTCTCACCTTCGGAGAGCTGACTCTTAAATAGAGCCATGTGCTCCTGCTCCACATGCGCTTTGACTCCTTGCCACAACTGGCTTTGACTTTGGATGACCTGCCACCAGGAATACTTTGACACACAGTTATGGGATAACAAACCTTTGATGCAGAAAGCGCACAGCTGAACTCGTTCTCTGGGAAATTGGGAATCATTTTAGTGGTGGCTTGTTTTAAGCCGTTTTCTTTGTTTATCATGTCAGTTTTTCTCTGCATTACTTCTCTGTATTGTACTTTGAATTGTTCCTGTTTAGGCCGAAGTAAAGCCTACCACCCAGTGGGTGAAACTGAGAATCATCAACTTAAAGAAATGGCGTAGAAAGAGGAGACATAACACAGATCCGCACATTAAGGCCACACATTCAGGCTGTGATCCTGCACAACATTCTG
Organism: Kiunga ballochi; assembly: GCA_037177335.1. Taxonomy (NCBI): domain Eukaryota; kingdom Metazoa; phylum Chordata; class Actinopteri; order Atheriniformes; family Pseudomugilidae; genus Kiunga; species Kiunga ballochi. Next base: position 7,825,010 of record JBAMIG010000018.1, on the reverse strand, counting down.
ACTGTTCACCAAATCCTGACACTGAACAATAATGATGTTGCAGTTCCGGTAAAAGCACTATGGTTATTTGTATAAAATGCTCTAATCTATAATAAGGGTAAGATAATAAAGACTGGGAAAAAAGAATCAATAATGTTAAGAATCTATTGGCTCTTTTATGTTTATGTAATCTGACATTACAAGTCAGAAAGAAAGCAGGACTATTTTGCGCTCTGTGGGAAGGTTTGGTATAAACCCAATTGCACTTTACTGATTTTATAGGTGAAATTGTTTTATTCTTTCTTTGTTTATACCCTAAATAAACATTTTTCACTATCCCACATCTGTAAACAACTTAAGGAAAACACACCTCTTGTAACTGCTTTTACACTGGAGGATATATCATTATCAAGTCTATCGATAAATGAGTCATAAGGTCTGGTTAAACGGGAAGAAATGTGATGTAACACCACTAAGGTAAGTTCAAATTCTAAACTACTTGGTTTATATTTACTGGGCTCATGTGTATGGAGAAGCTGTAGTGCAGGAGTGGTCGACTACTGATTGGATGGTCGTGGGTTCGGAATACCCTTTACCATAGATATTGAAAGGATACATTCTTTTTACAATGTGACTGTCACCATTATGGATTGCATTTCCTGCTTTTGCAATTAAGATGTGTTGTAGTGGTGCTGCACAAGGCTAAATAACATCACTATATGTTAGCAGGATGGATCTCAATCATCAACACTAGAACAAAAAAGTACCATTTTTGAGCAGATTTAACATCCTAACATTACGTCATATACTGTTTCCACAAAGACAGGTAGGACTTTTTTATTATTATCTCTGAGGCTGTATTTATCAAGAACTGTGCAGCTAAACATAATATCTGCATCACATTTGACTTGCTTCTTCACTTTAAACTGCTAAATCTTCCAAACGTGCATTTCCTCTTCCAATTTACTCATTCCCGTTCTCCCACCTACGCTCTTTACACTGAAATTAACAGCAGGGAAGGATTTGCCTCGCTTGGTCTCGCTTTGGCAGAAAACAATAAGACTATTCACACCAGCAATGAGCAGCACAGAAAGTAGGAGGCTTAAGAAAGAGAAAATGGGGAATTGGGTGGGATGGGGGTGGGGGGGTGGGGAAGGTTCTTTTGAGACCTGCAAGATGGCAAGACAGAGTGATCATTCTGATTTACAGGAGCTTATATTACTGGACTTCCTCAAGGTTTTCCTTCCGAGGTGAGGTCATCTCCACTGTGCCCTCTAACAAACAAATCCCTTTATAGCTACATGCCTTACCTCGATAAGTCTCTCTATTCACATTCTCATTTTCACAAGATGAAAAAATGCAGTAAAGCTTGCAGAATGTACAACTGGGCTTTCACTAACCTGTCTTTCAGCCTCGAAAAGCAGAACATGTATTGCTCTGGAAAGGTGGAAGCTGACTGCCCTTTTATAAGATTATTTTTCAACTCTTTCCTTTCTATTACCTAATCAGCCACTCGTATAGAGTTTAGGTGCAGCGGCAGGGCAGGCGGAAAGGTATAGCTGTCTGTGTCTGTCTGCAGACTCTCCCTTTTTCACATTCAGCTCCCTCTGAGCTGTAGCTCACTTTCTGGCAGGTCAGGGGTATCTCTGGATGTGTTGCAAACTCTTACAAGCTCTGAAAAATGTGACCTGATGGAGCATGAATTGACCAAGCTGGAGGGGATCAGTTGGGCTAATATACTGTAACTGATGCTTTTTCACTGATCTGAAACTGTTTCTGCGCAGAACTGTAACATGGAACATGTGTGAGGGTCTACAGCTTATGTTTTCTGTCACTAATTAGCCTCACATTGACTTCTTCACCTTTTGTCCCTCACACAAGCACTTTCATCTGCACACTGCATCAGCCCCCAATTTATTATTAGCTAGTCTGCTTCTGCACTCAGCTACACTCCCGAGGGTGTTAAACGTGTTTCCTTGAATGAAATCATAGAGAAATTGAAAACCTCCTATCTGACCTCCTAAGTCCTTTCCCCTCCACACAACCTCTCTCCCTCTCTACATTGAACTGGATCATCCATTTCCTTTTACTCTTCCTTGTTCCTTATTTATCCAATCCATCAATAGAAACTTAAAGTCTCTCAATGCTCTTTACACCTGTTTAACACACAAGATGTGAGGAGACCTGTCCTTTCAGGCTGTAGCTTCCAGACTGTAGAACGTCCTGCCTTTGTCTCTCAGAGAGGCCGACTGTTCTTTTAAAAAGCAGCTGAAGACACTTTTATTCAGACAAGCTTTTAGTTGACCTGGTTGATGTTTTCAGTTTTTAGTTTAGTTTTATTTTGATTTTGATTTTATTTAAATTGTTTCTATATTTGATTTTATTGCACTCTGTAAAGCACTTTGTGATTTTAATCTGTGAAAAGTGCTATATAAATAACATTTTCTTACTTACTTACTTACAATTTTCACAGTTTTTACCCTTTTGTCCTTAAGCGCTCATTAGAAAATGTGCAATAGGTAGATTTGTTAGCACATTCATAAAACTTGCCTTGTGTTGAAAAGTCCACGCGGCATCATTTATACATTTCTGTCCTAATTTGATGCTTTTTCATTACTAATCCTAAACACGTGCAACAGCAGGGTATAAAGTCAAAAGAATTGTCCCCTTGGGTTGGACCAAACCTGCAGTTTTACTAGCAGTCAACATGCAGCAGGTACGATACATCTATATAATGTCATATAGCAGCATTAGAAATGAATCATCATGCTGCAAGTGTAGCCAATAAACTTCACCATGTAGTGAAAATGCCGCGACCCCGTTAGGGATAAAGCGGTAGATAATGGATGGATGTAGTGAAAATGTATCCAGAGATCAAGAAATAAGTGGGAAACTTTTATTTTACCATTCTGAAACTTATGAAAACTGTATATTTTTTTGGTAAACCTGCTATATTTAACTCCCATTTGAAACCAGCTTGGTAAGGGGATCTTTATGCAGGAAAGATGACTTAAAGTAGCAGGGTGTACAGAAGTCTCCATGAGTGACCCCTTTCTGAAGACCTGTAGGCTTAGCCAAATATTCTTGTCAGAATCCATCCATTATCTTCCGCTTTGTCCCTAACGGGGTCGCAGGGGGGCTGGAGCCTATCCCAGCAGCCAACGGGCGAGAGGCGGGGTACACCCTGAATGGGACGCCAGTCCATCGCAGGGCTAACACACAGAGACGAACAACCATACACACTCACACTCACTCCTATGGGCAATTTAGAGTCCCCAATCAGCCTATCCCCAAGGTGCATGTCTTCGGAGAGAACCCACACTAACACAGGGAGAACATGCAAACTCCACACAGAAAGGTTGGAGTCCTGCCAAGGCTCGAACCAGCTAACCACTGTGCCACCATGCAGCCCCTTGTCAGAATCATCTTTGCTTAATAGGTTTCAGTAAAAAGTTTGTTGCACTTCTGATGTTGAAAGAAGCTCATTTTTATTTTGATAAATGTGTGTAGGTATGGCATTACTAATTGACTGCTTATTCATTTTTGTGAGTCGTAGAGGTGGCTAAAGTGTTAAAAACTCTTAAAACCACGGCTACATTAAAGTTCATGATACAGGTAGTTAGAGTAAAAGCATGTATTTTAATGCTGGGAGTCTTTAATGAATGCTACAAAAGATATATATTTCCTTCCTAAACATGCCACCATAATATTTTTCCCCATTTCACATGAAGAGTAGTTGGATAAAGCTTTCTTCTACAAGCTAGGCTAGAGTATTGAAAGAAGCTATCAACATGTTATTATAATAACAGGAGCTTGTATAGCTGTTTATTTGTGCCACAAGTTATGAACTGCTTGTGAACAATCTTTTCAGAAAATCTTCTAGAAAAATAGTGGAAATTATGACAGGTTTTATTTTAGGCTACTTCTTCAGTTCAGGTTACTACATTAGCTTATGCTAAGCTAACAAAGAAGGTTTCTCTAAATGGCTCTGTTGAAATTAATCAGAAATCTCCCAGTTTATCTTGTACCAGAAAGTAGGATACACAGGGAAGAATGTTAACACTTCATTATTTTGGAATAAACTGTGCAATTGCTTTAAAATATTTATAAATTAGTGGTTGTTTCAGAGTAAATCAAACATGGACTTTAAGCTTTCTAGTTAAAACCTCTTTTTCTTTCGTTTTCTATTTGATGGTTTTATGTCGAGGATGTTGGATTCTTTTTTGGTTTGGGCGATTGACATGTACAGATGCTTCAGGGCGCAGCGCCTGTTAACGTGACTGTTCAGCTGACAATCCGTTGCAGCTGTGGATGAGATCCATATCAATGAGTGACATCCTCCTTGTGACCACATTAAATATGCCTACCAGTAAAATTAAACAAGGATGCGACTGCTTCATCTACAGGTTATATGTTGGATGTAACTTTCGTCTTGAGTAAAAAAAAAAAAAAAACACCTCTGAGTCATGTCATGTCAAAACTTTACGTTGTTTTCAATTTGTATGGTTGCCATCTTGAATAAATTCTCATCAGCAGCTTTGAAGCTTCTTTCACTTAATAAAAAAATAGGGTAAAACCTCTATAAATGTACTTTGTTCAATATTTTATTTGATGAAAAGTTACTCAAGAGTGTATTTCTGGTAAAAAAGAAAGCCAACAAGCCTTAACATAGCTGCAGATTAAGAAATCCCATTCCTGATGACATGTTCTTTCATTTTTCTCCAGTTCATATCAGATGCAGGATTATGGATTTCTGCCTAAAGATGGATTATGTTTGTTTGGCTTTGGTGTTATAAAATCTTTTCAACATGCTCTTTCATTTTAGTCACTTTGTACTTTATGTGTATGTGGTTATAAATGTGCAAAAATAATTATGTCTCCTTAAGTCAACAAGGATATTTTACAGAGTTTCTCATGACAGTTCTGCTGAACTAATGATTTATTTGAAACACAAATAAAGGAACACTGGACCTTGTATTGTAGTGGAGCAGGTGGGAGCAATTTTTTCCTGAAATGCAACCAAATATAACCTGCAATATTCGTTCCAGCTGGTGGCAACTAAAGTAGCAGATGTTAACGTCTCAACTCATATGCAGGGAGTATAACTTTGCGTCTACGTTTGTACAGATGCATAGGCAAAATATAAGAACAGCCATTCTGTTTCTTTAGTGCTTAGTTATACAACATTGAAGAACTCAGTGTGGGTTAAAGCCACCAAAAGTTGTGGCCACAAATGACATATTTATGCTATGAGTTGACGCCTCAAAGTGGTGCTCAGAATGATGGAGGGATTACCTCATTCGAAAGGCAGTGATTCCTATTAAAAAAACAACATAAAAGTCTTATATCCTATATTCTACAACTGCTCTGCTCACTTTCCTTGTTGCTCCCTCAGTTATTTAAACACCTTTTCTCAAAACCATGTCTTTATTGGTGGATCTACAGCCCACTGCATTGATTTTATAAGCAAAGGGTCTGGGGAAAAAAATGTCAGAGCCGGTGCTGCTAGTTGATAACATAATCGATGCAGAATGTGCTTGTGAATGTTTTTTTTAATTAATAACCATTTGAAAGACCATCCATTTTTTTCTGTCTGTTAACAAGTGGTGTTGCTGGTGCATAATTTACAATATGTAGATGTTGATCAGTTTTTTTTTTTGCATCATCATACATGCATTCCTATAGTAAATAAAGCTAATTTGGAGCATATTCAGCCTGGTTGTATAACTTTCATTAGTCTTTTTTACATAAAAAAATGCTCACTATTGTAAAATACAATTTAAAAAAAAGACCTGTTAATATCATGTCTTGCTGCTTACAGATTAAACTACGAGTCCTTATAAATCTGTGTGCCCTCCGTCTTTTTACTGCTTTATTTACTGTGCCTTTATGGTACTTTCCAGCTTTAACTGGTTTAATTCACAAGAGAGGCGTTTGGTAAGGGAAGGTGGTTTTGGTTGAGTAACCCATATGGGTTCATGGTTAGAGTTAAGAACCATTATGGTTAAACCTGTGGCTGCGGTTTGTCAGAATTGGATGAATCAGCTAAAATATATGGTCAGGTTTTAAGAGTAGCTCTTCGCAAGGCCTGCGGTTGTAACCAAAACTATTTCATCATTATGGAACTTTACTGTAGCAGATCCACTTGGTGTTTTTATAAAGGTTGAGTTTACGCAGTACATGATGTTGAGGTGGTGATTCTCCCACTTGAACGCTAGTTTATATGTTGCCCACAAAAGGAAGTGCCTCTTCCTCTGAGCATGACAGTGAATCCTTGCATTTGAGCGCTCCAACAATCTCTCTGTGGCATGTTGTTCAGGAAATCTCTGGCTGTATATGTGTCCACACATATTCAGCTTAAGGGAAGTGGAGGCAGAACTTATTCAGACTCACCTCCCTGGCGCTGTTAATTTCATTAGTGGGTAGACGAAGCAGTTAGGGAAGTGTGTGCTCGGCTTTCTCTCCGCCAAGCTGTCTATGTCTCTTCAACGTGTCTGAGCAGGCCTTTAGAGATTATGCTGAATTTGGGTTTGGAGGCTGTTGTATCTCTTGAAAATTGCTGTTTTGGCTATATTGCATTTTTTTTCAACACATCTTCAAAAAATGTGATGACAGCGGGTTTCTTACAAAGTTGCATAGAGATAGATGTTAGGCTTTTTGTGAATTGGGCCAAAAAGATTCTGTTTTGGTTCAATATGTATTCTCTACAACATGCATCTCAAAATTATACTTTACCATGTGAAACAGAGACAATTTTAATATGTTGTATAAATATTCTGTGCCTTTTTAGATGGTCCCTTTAATAAATCAAACATGACATTTTTACTTAGCCTATATAAAAACACCCTGGCATAAAATGGGAGAAGCCAACATACCAGGAGTATCAACGGACCACATCACGACTAGAACTCTGTGGTACATAACATTGACACAAAACAAATTAAATATAAATGTGACTATTTCTTCTTGGTGGAATTTTGCATATGAAACAATCATAATAGTTTTTCTTCTATTGACAGATGTTTTACATCATAGATCAACGTGTTAACCACAAAATCATGTCAAAATAAATCAAACTATCATCTCTTGACTCACAGCAGAGTCGCATGTATTTATTTTCCAGATCGTCCCAAGAAAGGTTTTATAAAAGTACCAAAGTAAAAATATTCTCTTGTCCCTGCAGGAATATACTAAATGAATTTACTGAGGAAGCAATGAATGTGGCTACACCTTCACTAAACTATACTAGAAAGCACTGTGAGAGCGCAGACCTCCGCCAAGAAGACCCATAATGTTACTGAAAATGTCAAAGTGATCCAGAATCCAGGATCTTTTCCAGATCTCCACCAAAAATTTATCATTTGTTCCCAAGGACACTCCAATCATTTCCTAAAAATTTTAAACAAAATTCATCAATAACCTTTTAAGTTATGTTACAGACAAACAAGCAGATAAAGTCCGGCGCAAACATAACCTCCTTGGTGGAGGTAAATATACACATATAAAAAACACAGTAGTCCAAGATGGTTAACTCAACCCTTCCATCTATCAGGTATAAAACAATTTCTCAAAGCTGGTGTGTTTTCAGATTATGTTGCATCTTTGTAAAATTGATCTTCTACCTATCACTGTTTCTGCACACTTAAATGCTAATTCTGGCATAATCTGGGTAGAATATTTACTAACTAGTGTCTAATCTGAAGCCAATGGATTGTTACAGAATGTCCTGATCAGCTTGGCTTGATATACTTGATATGTTCCATCCCATAATATCATGTTAGACATGCCTCAAAAATACTGAACAGAAATTCAATAAAAAACTATGTAACTCCATGATTCGGTTTGACATAATTCTCCGGCGTACAATATGCTTAAAAGTAATTCTGCTTTGACAAATAGAGTCTCACATAATTTTTTGCTATGACCTCCTATACATTGTTACTGTGTAGGTATAGCTACAATAGTGTGAGGTATGACAAATAATCTAAGTTTTAGATTTTATATAAATGTATGTATAATTTTTCTGATAGTTTGTTTTGAGTGAACTGGATTTATGAGATAATGGGTGAAGGTTAACAAGTATTTTAGAGACACTTTTCATCACCATTTACTGTGTTCTCATGCATACCAAGACTGTGTATTTGTTTCTTGGGTGTTCCTGTGTGCAAATGTGAGTCCCTGTCCAGCAGCAGCTAATAGTGGCCAGCCAGAAGGGATTGTGTGAGATTCTTCTCCTTTTTATTATTAATATTTTTTCTTCAAACTTTGTCTGCAAAGCTTTTCAACAAAAACATTGACAAACACAGCTTGGAAGACTGTGTGACAGATCTCTGCTCATTGCACAAGCTCCTGGTTTTGCACCAATTTGGCTCCTTGGTGCATGTCGATGCACGCAGGACAGTGGGCATCCAGACCGGCCTGTTCAATTACGTCTACACCAAAACCGCAGACCCCCCCAAACCAGACAAACTTCCCTGCCAGCCAGCCAGAAAGTCGGCCAACGACACAAGCCTGACCAACTAATATTCTTCTCTTTTTTTCTGCTGTTTATTTTTCCTAACATCTCACTCATTGCTTCCCTCGTTTTTCTTAGATTAGATGCTTTGATGTAAAAATGTTGGCAATCTCTGGCTCTTTCTTGCAAATACTCCAGCAACATAAACAAGCAGAACTCACAGGCAGATGTAACAAAAAAAAAAAAACCTTCAAAAACACCTTAGTAAATGGCATTAATGCAAAAATGGGACTATCTTGCTACCAATGGTTACAAAACGATCACAGACAACAGCAAAAGCAGAGCTGTGAAACTAAACTCAGCACATCTGGTGGCAATGAGCACACCCTTCTCTAAGTACTTGTGATTTAAAGTCTGCTGTGAATTCCCAGATGACTCCCAATCCTGCTGCTAATTAAGCGTATTGTGTAATGAGATGTAATTTTCAAATTAGAAAATGTCATGTTCGTGTAAGTGCTCGGTAAACTTGCAGAGCAACCCTTTTTCTCATTCTTGCAGCCCGAACATAGTTCATATCTACAGAAACATAACAAGGCGCCCACTGTGCAAGACACAGGATGATAAATACATAAATGGAATAAGGTTACAGAGGGATATTAATCATTGTTTTCAGATGAACAGACACAAGATCGAGTTATTTGTCTAGAATGAGGGCCCAATGGAACTATGAATATACAATGCTTAATGCTAATTTGAAAAGAGTGGGTGAAAAAAGAAGGTACCTAGCAGACATTATACTTGTGTACTTGTCATTTAGTGCACAATGTTGTCCAAGAACAACACGACTCCATATCAGATCAGCAACGAATCTGGCTGTGCAATGAAAAGTAACCCAGCTTACAGAGTTTCCATGCTTAATAAAATTGTGATAGGGTTAGAGAGCCTGAAATTACATTTTGCATCCCACATCATTGCAAAAGCAAATCCCCAGTCCGAAGAGGGATGAAGAAAATAGCTCAGAGGACAGCTGGAGTGGAAATAAATCCTTTCTTCACATCGTTTCCCTGGTCAAATGTGCACACCTACAGCTGCTTGCGTACGATTCACAAACGTGTCTGTTCTGGCGGTTTCCTGTTTGCTCTCTGGTCATGGCTGGGAAAAACATCTCGCAGAGGGTTGTTTCTCCTTGAAGTAAATTTAAAGTAAACAAAAATATATGTTTGGCGATCTTTTAAGTGCTGTTGACCTGGTGCTTTGGGTGCATTCGACCTCTATTTGCACAGTAGGTAAAGTTTTATTAGCTTGGATTGATTTTGGACACAGATAAAACTGTAAAGAGAGAAAAAAAAAATATATTTGAATAGATAGGACCAAAGTCAAGACTTTAAAAATGTCTTTTCAAAAGCTGTTATATAAATCTGTATCAGTATATCTATTCTTCAAGCAATTTGATGTGTTTGATGCTGAATCAACACCCAAATGTGTCCAAGTTTAGACTCTAACTGCTTGAGTTTGCAGAATGGTCTCTAAAGGTTGTCCTCTGCCAGTGTCTTGTACTCTTCATGCAATCTTCCAGTTACAATAGCAGCCCAGATCATAATACTATCTCTCTCATGACCAGAACCCTGACCCATACAGAGATGTTATCCTATTAAATATATTTGTGGTCATTTGGCTTTCTCTTTAAGCATATGGTCAGCTCAGACACGTAAGACGCCCATAGCCTTCATGTCTTTGATGAGTGTATAATAAAGTGTGTATTTATTCTTTGATAATGATGAAGATGATAGTTATCCTTTTTTTTCCTTTGATGCATGTGCCAAATAACACCAAAGAAAGGGTTTCAGGTGCTTTAGAAGAGCTTTTGTTCATATCAAGTCTTTAGGTTAGTCTTACTTGTTGATAATGGATAAAATGTATAAGGTCAAATATTTGTAACATCAGAAATTTAATAGCATGGAAACAAACCAGATCAAAAACCATTGCTGCTGTGGGTAGAAAACAAGTTTACCTTTCCTTTTATTCTGTTACTTGCAGTTCTTTGCCTGTAAGAGAAGTCTGCGATGCTGGTGACAATGCTGTTGGTTCCTGTCTGTGTGCTACTGATGCTTGGTGGTCATGTTCTTGCTGGAGGCTACCCCCCCGTACCCCACATGAAGTACATGCAGCCCATGATGAAAGGACCTATTGGACCTCCATTTCGAGAAGGCAAAGGACATTATGTTGGTGAGTGATCCATGTGGTGCAGTAAGTCCCATTCTGTTTTTCTAAAACAGTTTTAAAAAATCTGCAGGCTAATAGTTTCACTCTGTCTGAGCATCAGTCATGTAGGTATATGGAAGCATATAGTAAAGTCATTTAAAATGAGTACTATTAACCATGTACACAAATGTTCACAATGCTGGCATTCTGCAGCTAGGGTGTAATGGAAGCCCGATTGCAAATGTCAGCTCAACTCCACAAGGCTACTTGCTCCTTTCCCCATCTGGATTCTGTTACCCCACTGTTTATTACATATTTTCCAAGAAAAAGTGTGGAGCAAATCAATGTAGATTACATTTTTTTAAAAATGTCAACAAAGTAAATTTGTGGACATCCTTCTCAATTTTTTTTTATTACACGCTATCATCCTCTATTATTATCAAATGGCATGTTTTACTACACACAGCAAGTCAATGATCATAAGCAAAGTGCCTTAGAAAATCAGAGGTCATGTCTCCAATATAAATTAAAAGCAAAAACAACCTTGATGACATGAAATCTTGTTTCACACAGAAAAAGACAAAGAAGGAACCACATAGTTTGATGCTGAGAAAAATGTTATGTTTAAATTTGGATAGTTTTTGCCAAGCTTTATGCATATGAGGCCTGTTTTGATAATTAAGTCTTTTCTTTAGTTTCAAATTTGTCAATTTGCATGTAAATGATGAACCTGACAAAAAAGGTGAGTGTGAGGTAAGTAGTAGAAACAAAGCAACTGAAGAGAAGAAAATAGGGATAAACCAGAGAGAACATAACAACTGCTGTTTTAAATCTAACCAGGAAAAACCAGACAACGTGCTACACCAGAAGAAAACAGAAAACCATGACATTTTTAAGCAAAACAATCAATAGAAGTGCCCATAAAAAGACAGATAAGCTGGGAAAATGTCATAAATCGCAACAACCATGTGACATACCCACATGGGTGCCTGAACACTATGTGGTACAATACTCAAGAGTTATGTTTGTGTGGCATCAGTACTGTTCTTTGTATCTCATTGACTGTTAAAACCGAGGAGCAAGCCATCACAGGGAGCAGCGAGTAAGACCACTTACAGTAGATGGCTCCATTTGAAGTGTAACTCAGGTTCCACCTCCAAAAGCATCTGGCTGTATTTTCCATGATATACATACACTCACACATGTGTACTCACTATCTTCCCTATTCCCAAACAAATCCCATCTTTTATATCCTGGCACAATCAAATCCAGCCCTCTCCTCCTCCTTCATACCCAATCCCATCCAGCCAGGGAGGAAGACATCATCTTATTTCAGATGTAGTCTAAAATGAGATTTCTGAGTTGATTCATGCATAGATTAATGAAAAAGCCATGCATTTTATTATTGAGATGCAGTATAACAGGAGCAGATGAAGTGAAACCAGTTCAGTTCCCATTGCATTCAATTAGTTTGCTGCCACTCAGTGGTCATATATTCACATTACATCAACAATTAACTGATCTAATTTAAATCTATATGAATGTGAGGAATTAATACAAAAGGGAGTTTCAAATGTGATATTTATTTTTTATTTGTTTATTTATTTAATAAATTGTTAATGTCAGATGAAAATCATTTGATGTTTTTTTTGGCTTTAGGCAGGAATCAGCTTCCCACCTTTCTGTGTACTTGACCTAAAGATGCCTCTCGTTGAACACACTATTATTTCCAAACTGGTAAACTAATGTAAGGGATTTTCAACTTCTGCAGCAATTTTTTCCAGACAATTACCTCCCCTGGATGCAGACGTTTCCACAGATCCAACCAATGTTACTAATCAGTTTGTATTTCATCTTCAGTCTCTGGTTCTGATGCTGCCGTCCCAGCAGATGGCTGCAAAGTCACTTTCCCCAACAGGTTTCCTTTTCTTTCCTTAACCAGCAGAGTCTGCTGCTTTCCTTCCTGTAGAGGGCCTCAGTGTTACATTTCTGATCTGTCTAGTTGAAGTCCTTTGTATTGATATTCCTTCAACACTTCCAGCTCTTTTCCAAGAAGCAAACTATGTTTTGATTAACTTTATTAATATGTGTATATGTCTGTGATGTATTTTTTCCAAGATGAGTTGATTTATTCTGCACCATACTAAATATGATTTACCACTACTTAGCATTTTAAACTATCCCTGATACATTTCACAAGTGCAGTATTTTTGCAGTACTTTGTATACAGTATGAAGAGTTGAGCCTTGTTCTGAATTGAACTTGCTGAACATGTCCAGTTGTTTTCCTCTGTGAACACTTCTATCCATCTGATTTGACTTGAAGCTAACCATCTTTTTTAACATAACCACTCATCTTAAGCTATTTTGCATGAGTCAGCTTTCTAATATTTTCTTGAAATACTCTTTTCAGTCTTAAAACTTTGTTAAAAACTGTTTTTGTGTCTTCTTCAGAAACTCTCCATCTTGTGACTTGTGTACATTTCCATGAAACACCTTCTATAAGTTTTCTCTGGTTTAGCAGAGAATTATTATTATTATTATTATTATTATTATTATTATTATTATTATTATTATTATTATTATCTTCTCTTAATATGCTCATTATTCTTTATTTTTTCTAGATATGCCACCCATGGTGAAGGGAGAAACAGGTCCTCAAGGGAAACCAGGACTAAGAGGCCCTCCAGGACCACCAGGACTTCCAGGAAAACCTGGAATCGGGAAACCAGGACAGCCTGGCCAACTAGGCCCTCAGGGGCCTCCTGGTTTTCCAGGAATAGGTAAGCCAGGACTTCCAGGCCTTCCAGGAAAGTTAGGGCCAAAAGGGCTTCCAGGACTCAATGGAGATGTTGGACCTCGTGGTGAACCAGGTCCCCGTGGACCGCCAGGACAGCCTGGTCTCCCTGGCCCAGCTGGTCTGTCTCTGAATGGGAAACCCGGACTTCCAGGAACCAGAGGCCCCCCGGGGACTCGTGGTGAACCAGGGATTAATGGTATCACTGGGTCACCAGGTGAGCGTGGGCTTAAAGGGGAGAATGGAAATGGAAAACCAGGAACTCCAGGGATGAGGGGACCGCCTGGATTAAAAGGCAGTAAAGGACAACCTGGTCTTCCAAGTATTGGGAAACCAGGACCAAAAGGTTTACCTGGACCTCCTGGTCTTAAAGGTGATTTAGGGCTTCCAGGAGATCGAGGAGTACCAGGGGAGCCTGGGACACAAGGCCTCCAAGGTCTCCCAGGACCATCTGGGATAGGAAAACCTGGTCTAGATGGACTTCCAGGAGCGCCAGGTCTAGTTGGTCCAAAAGGTGAACCAGGACCCAGAGGAAATCCTGGACTTGCTGGGACTCCTGGTTATGGAAAACCTGGCTTCATTGGGCCAAAGGGTGAAAAGGGTCATAGTGGATTTCCTGGTCCTCCGGGGGACAAAGGAGATCAAGGAATGACGGGCCCAAATGGAGAAGCAGGTCTTGATGGACTGCCAGGACCACCAGGACTTCAAGGCCCAATGGGGCTCCCAGGAAAATATGGACTGCCAGGGCAGAAGGGAGAGCTAGGCCCTAAGGGCCCCCCAGGATTGCCTGGCCTTCGAGGTGATCAAGGCTCCATTGGACCTCCTGGAAAACCTGGTAACTCTGGGGAAAATGGCATCCCTGGACTCATTGGTCCTATAGGGAAACCTGGACCCAAGGGTGAGGCAGGGAATGTTGGCTTGCCTGGAAATCCAGGACTGACAGGTGCTCCAGGGCCAAAAGGAGAACCAGGGTTTATGGGGACTCCAGGTCCCAGGGGCCAGTCAGGCATTCCTGGTCTTCAGGGGCCAATGGGTCCAATGGGCCCACAGGGTGTCCCTGGTCTAAGAGGTGAACCTGGAGTTCCAGGCCCTCCAGGGCCAAGCAAGATTGGTGAAAAGGGAGGAATAGGTCCTCAAGGTCCTCCAGGGAAACCAGGGCCTTCTGGACTTAATGGTAACCCTGGTCCACCTGGGCCCCCAGGACCCCCTGGACCTCCAGGAAATGGCCAGACAGTTTCTTTGGGGTCAACAGATACAGGGCTAGTTGGGGAGGAAGTACCAGGAGGCAGGAAAGGGCCTGTATATAGTGAGGTTCCACTCTCTGCCTCCTTAGCTCCAGCCTTTACAGCTATTCTCACCACACCATTTCCTCCATCTGGAATGCCAATCAAATTTGATCGGACCCTCTACAATGGGCAAAATGCTTACAGCCCTACTACTGGGATGTTCACAGCTCCTTTGTCTGGTGTCTACTACTTTGCGTACCACATGCATGTAAAGGGAACTAGCCTGTGGGTGGCTTTATACAAGAACAATGTACCTGCCACTTACACCTATGATGAATACAAGAAAGGCTATATGGACCAAGCATCTGGTAGTGCTGTGCTGGAGCTAAAGGAAGGTGACCAGGTATGGGTCCAGATGCCCTCTGATCAGGCGAATGGCCTTTATTCTACCGAGTACATTCATTCTTCCTTCTCAGGATTCCTTCTATGCCCCACATAACCCTTTTCTTTCCATAAAACACGTAAAACATGTTCCTGTATGGCACCTCAGAGTGCCCCTAAACCTAAGATACCTGCAGCCATGATAGAAAACATA
>JBAMIG010000018.1:7792165-7805653 GCA_037177335.1 Kiunga ballochi | reverse complement strand
CTATCTATCTATCTATCTATCTATCTATCTATCTATCTATCTATCTATCTATCTATCTATCTATCTATCTATCAGACCCTTGTTTTTTAACTTAATAGGAAAAAAACATGGGCGCATGGATTTTGTTGGGGATTTGTTAGTCTAACTTTCTGGAACAGTCGTCACCATGGTGAGCTGTCATCGTACACTCGGATTCTTCTTACGTAGATTGACGCCAGACTTTCTGTGTTACATTTGGGTAACCACGGTAAACTGACTGATTTCATTTAGTCATTAGTTAACCCCATACACCAGAATTTTCTTAAGAGATATTATTTGGTAACGTTTTTATGAACAACTAATTAAACTAGACAAATCCAAACAAATAATAATTAAAAAAAAACATTTAAGGAATAGGCTACGTCCGAATAGAAAAATGAATAATATGAAAACACAGAGGTTAAATAATTGGGCTACCACAAAACTTTATTCTAACTTATTTGGCTAAAATCACTTATGGGACATGTACTTGTCGAACGGTTTAGTGTTTTTTCACTTTAGTTACAGTAATTTATGCTTCAGCGTAGATCCTAAAAATGTCACGGCGCTACACTCAGCTTTCCTCACAACTTCTGCATTATACATTTCCTGCAGTCTGTGAACATCTCGAGGAAGAACCGAAGAGACTCCTCCCCTCCCACAGAGCCCGACCTCCAACGAGAATCCAGTCTGCCACATTGAAGAGGAACAAAAAGGCGACCTGACAGCAGTGTCTGCACTCCCTCCACTTTCTCCGGGGTAGTCACGGGATTTCAATGTTTAGCCTGCTCTTTGTAAGTACCTTTATTGAAACGAAGTATTTTGGTGTGATTGTACACGATTACAATATTAATGACTACAGTTCGATCATAAAGTCGTGTCTCAAATTGTAGGCTTTCTGTACAAAGTAAGTTACATGAGGTATCGTCTGAGACGACAAACCATTATGTAGCCTCGCTAGCTTGCAAAAGACAGTTTTGAAGAATAATTGCTATATTGTTTAAATCTCCGCCGATTGCGGATGTTATCTGATTAATGTAGTCTATATTGTCCACCTTGAAGTGAATTAACTGCAGTATATCGAGTTACATATCTAAAGTCTGGCTTTAAAACGTTCCCGGTAAAGGCTGGCAAAGTGCGAAGCAGAGCTAACCTGCTAGCTATAATGGCAATGTTAGCTTGCTACTGTGCCTGTAGCTATTCCCTAAAGAAGAAAATCTGAAATTATCTTTCATTTTTATCCGCTTTTGTTTCAAATTAAGTCACACTACTTGCAAGTTAACGCCACAATTTTGTCCAAGCTGAGCGTCTCCTGGAGTTTCTTTGACTCAACGTTACCCTTAGCTGTACAATAAGCTTGTGCATCTGTGCAGGTAATGTTAGCATTTTTCTCGCACAATGTCTAGCTTAATGTTGATTAGTGCTTGAATTAATATTATAACGGCGGTTGTAGCTCTCGTTTACGGGAAAAGTACCATGTTTGTGTTGTATATTTTTTTTTTATTTTTCTTTAGGTTTCTCTGGCGTTTCGTGGTGGTTTCGACCATCGTGAGTTGTATTGAAAAGGGTGGCTAGAGGTAACCAGATGGCGACTGAGCTAGCTAACAGCTTTCCGCCCTTTGTGATCAGTTTTGATCCACATCATGGTTGACTCAAGAATGTAATATGTATCGGACGTTTTGCCTTGATAAACAAACTGGTGTGTGAAATATTTTATCGTCAAAAGCTCCCGTTATACTATTTAATCCCCGTCTTTACATCTAGTTTTCCTTGACCAGCATACATGGACATCTGTTGCTAACTCTGAGGTTAGCTGGGTCTGTAATTTATCCTTGTCTGGTTTCCTAAAACGGAAAGCGCTCGACCATTTAGCCATGTGGGTTGAAGTGAAATGAGGAAATGCACTTTGGGAGGAAGTTGACTTGAGCAGCTGTAACACTAAAGGCCGCGGTACATTCCCATGCCTATCAGTTTTCAATTTATGACCTCCCAATGATGTGAGTTTCTCTACCGGTTGTAAACAGCAGTGTGCCGCGAGGACAATAGAGTCGCTTTGAACATTCTTGCTAACATGGGCGGATGAGTCAATGAGTAACTGGTGTAACAGGTAAGCTAATTATAAATGCCCGCCTATGAGTCATAGCAAGGTGACCCGTTTTACTTGGAGATCCTATAGAAAGTGAGGTATATTGTAGCAGTTGTCAGAACAAGCATAAAGCATTAAAGTCTTAACTTTACCTGGTTTTGCTTTGTTCATTTTAAAGAAACATCAAGAAATTCCTGGAAATGTTCTCACACCTTATGTCCATGACGGCTTGTCTCCATGAATGTTGTAGATGTAGGCCATTCCTAACGGTGACCTGCTCCATCATAGAGAAATGACACATGATGCACTTGCCAATCTAGAAATAGCATTTAGCTAAGCTGTCCTCTTGCAGCACATTCTGCACATGAAGGCAGTAATTCATTAGATGCTTAATACGTGTATTTGCAGCATTTTCAATGCTTTCTATGTTAAATTTGTATAGATATAATGCATGGCTATGATTAAAGGGAACTAATTTAATACGTTTAGCTTCACTTCAATATTGCGTGCAGGACTGACAGGATTTACAGTATATTGTCCTAAATCAGTACAGAGAATATAGTGTAATTTGTTTGCATGTAGCTCTGTCTGCATTCTGTTTACCAGTAATGAAGGGGTTGGATACTGGCAATATAAAAATACGCTTGACAAGAAGGGAAGTTCTAAGCCTTGGTTACTGTAACTGTGAAAGGTGAACCCAGTGTACTGCAACATGATGCTAATTTATAAAGGCGGGTTACGGGGAGAGAAGAACACCTATGTTGTTGCTGAATGCTAGTCGGCAACAACATATCTAGTTATGGGGTTCCCTGGGAGTGAGGAAGGGTTCAGCTTGAGGAGACTTATTTAAAAGAAATGTTGCCAATTTAAAATAGTTATTCACCCGGTCACTTGTTTGTGGGTAGAACATGTTTTTTTTTACTGTGTTAGCTTGCTTTGACACCTGGTTCCATAGAAATTGTATGGAAATCAGGCCAAATGATGGAGTATATGCCCAGTCTTGTCTCTCTCAGCCATTAAGTAAGAGTCTGTGTATAATTACGCAATCGTAGCCATGGGCACTGTTTGTGCGCATCTCATGTGTTTCTTGTGCGGCGCGTTGGGTAATGAATTGGGCCCTGGTCGGCACGGTGTTCGTTTACAGTTGTTGCCACAGCGTTCAAATAAAGCAGAGACGTGGGCCTCTGGCACCAGCAGTGTGTGACAGACTGACATTGCTTGTTGATGCTGCCTGCTTGTAGGAACAGGTAGGGCTAGGATCTTTATTTATGTACAACCTCATTGTCTTTGCTTTACATATGGCCGTGCTGCAGTTTGCTAGGAAAATGCTCTGTTCTTTGCCAAAACTTGCAATAGCAAGGATATTTTTAAAATCTGTGGTTATTTCTTCATATGCAAAAAGAAACTAGTTTTTTTTTTTTTTTTTTTTTTAAAGAGTAGAAAATGCTGTTTTTTTTTTCCCTGCAAAAGAACTGTTTTTCTCATTGCCTCTGCAGTCTTAGGCTTATTTTCATCACTTCCTTAAGCAGCTTATTAAATACTGTAAATTACTGGTCGTTTCTCACATGACTCCGAACCTGCATGTTCAATGTGGGCGTAATCTTAAAAAAAAAAAGAAAAAAAAGATGAAAACCTTTTATTACAAACTAATCTGAGGTCGCACATTAGTTTTAACTTGGTGGATTTGAGTTTATGGGTTTAAAATGTCATTTAGTGTCTGTGCAACCATCCTGTTTTGAACCATGGCCCTTAACCTGCTCATGTCGTGCTGCTTCATCTTTCTTTTGCTTTGGGGAATTTGTAAAAAAAAAAAAAGCACCGTTTGCTCTGGTGTGATCTGCACAAGGGACACAAGAATTCCCAGCTGAAGTGCTTGTTGCTACCACAGAGATAACTGTTGATATGGCAACAGACCTCTCCTGATGCCGCTGTCAGAAGGCAAAGTTTGTCTCCAAATGTCAGAAGAATTGATGTTGCGGTGTGACTGCACCTCCTGGCAAAAATGTCACATTCTCTCGTCTGGGTCTGTCCGTTGCCATGCGTTGGTCACTCCGAGTGAAAATGCATTTCTGTTTTATACTTTTACAGATATTGGCACATTTTAGACTATATATATATATATATATATATATATATATATAAGTATTAATTCTTCTGTATAGTCATAATATCAATCATTGGATGATTCTATAGCCCACACAGTAACAAATAATTTTCCTCCTTCAGTAAAAGCTGCTTTAACGGCGTGCACGGACACCTGCCGGCTTTACTCGAGTCTGTTCGTACTACAGTGTTGCTCAGCGACAGCTGTTCCACACGTGCATGTTGGATGGGAAAACAGCTTTTTTTTTAGACACAAATAGGATCTGCTCTGGTGATTTGCAGAACAACCAAAATAAAGAGCCTATTAACAGTTTTAATTAGACTTCCTCGTGTTTAGTCAAAAGTATATGCAGATTTCACAGGTCGGTCCTCCTTTACCATCAGTTATACTTCAGGAGTAGCAGTATCGGTATCACATTTTCTTGGGAAAGCATTTACAGGTGAGTTCTCCTGGGCGATCGTGACCACTATAGATGTTGTTTTAGTGGACTGGTATGATCGTGGGTTTGGCTTTGCAAAGTGTCACCGCCATGTGTCGACTTTATCCGCTATAGAATGAAATGTTTCCGATTTGCAAAGCTGTAAAGAATAAAGCAAATATTGGAATGGGAACAATGGGCCTCCGGCAGCCTCATTTTTCTCCCAGTTATCTTGCTTGACAAGATGACGCACTAATGGAAACCTGTTGCAAAAATTTGTGCTATTTGGAACAACATGATTGGCTGGTTTTGTTCGAATGTTAAGAGATCAACAGGTCTGAGCCAGGAAGCTCTAAACGACCATAGAATAAGAAGCTTTTTGCAGTGGCTTCCTTTGACGTTTTAGCATTTCAGTGTAAATGTTTCTACTTATTTGTTTTGTATTTTATACTGCACATATGTAACACGCTGATGTAGAAATGTTCATGCTGATATTTCTTAATGATATCTACTTTGCATTTATTGCCTATATCACCCTCCCCTTTGCCTTAAAGACCATTTAAACCACTTAATACATATTTAATGTTGGCATACAGGTAGAGGTATGGCTTGTTGCCATGGCACTGTTGCTTAGAGATGTTGTCTAGGAGCAGATTTAGGATTGTAACGAGATTATGACTCATCAGAGGAGCTCACATGTCCGAATATAGGCTCCTGACCCACATTTTAGATTAAAGCAAAGTAAGTTTTCTTCTCTGTTGGAGTTTTGTTGCTGTCTTTTCTTTTTCTTGTAATCTAATTATTTGTTCATTATTGCCTACCAAAACAGGTTTATGATCGTTGGGGTTAAATTGAAATTGGACGTGTGTGGTAATATAAGGAAAGCCCTGCATTCTTCATGGTAGTTTTATAGGTTTGAGTTCTGTTCTGGTGAGATTACACGTGGTCCAGTATGAAATGCTGGTTTGAGGGGGGAGTTAAACTTTTCCAGCTGTACCCTCTGCAGCAGTGTTATATGTTACTGTGAGTTCATTGCTTCATCTCTGTAGTTCTGAATGGATTACTTTGAAGAACTATTTAGTGATTCATTGATGCTTAAAGAAGAAAAATGTTCATATGCTTTGAGCTCCAACAGGTTAATATTTAAGATGTTGCGCTTTGTGAGGCTGTCTTGATGAAATTTGTATAGTTTCAAAAATACCTTCGTGTTAGCGCGATCGGCTTTGTTTTTATAGCTGAAAATAAGTTTTTTTATCTTGTGCCAGCACTTTTGCACGCGTTAAAAATAAAGCAAAGCTTAAATGTGTTTTCTTTGGTAATCTTTAGATGTAGGTGTTCACTTTTGTGGAATGTCTAGCAGTAATGCTAGGTTAGCTTTGTGTGAAGACAGTTCAGACCTTTGTTCTTGTTTTGCTCCCTTTTTTTTCTTCTTCTTCTTTAAAATTCAATTTCTAAAGGGTACCGAGCTATGGTATCTTCCACTCCTCTCCAGACAGGATCAGCTCTTGCCCCCCCTCCCTCTCGTAGGGCTGTGATCGTCACATTGTTTATCTGTGCACACTCACAGGCGGCAAAGCAATGTGATAAGTGGGCTTTACCATGTGCAGGGTATGTGCAGTGGGTGTTGTCTTTCTTTCTGTGCATAGAAATAGAAGTTTCTTCACCTCTACACTAAATTTTGGTGGAAAAAAGCCGTTTGTGGTTCTGTCAGAACAAGGACACCTGAGGAAGGTTAGCTTCTGTCCTCTTGGAGTGCAGAGAAATAACCTGTGCTGGAAAAGGGAATGGAGTAAGGATGGCCATTTATCAAAATGTCAACAACAGTGTGGTAGGCAACTAAAAACAATGTTGACAGTTGCTTATATGTATTCTAAATAGTAACATGACATTTTCAGCTAATTTCAATTTAGCTAAATTTGCATAGAAATCTAGATCAAACTAAATCCAGGCTTAACAGATACTAAATGTCAGTAACATCATAATTACTCTACAAATAGACGGTTTAGAGTTAGACCTGCTCATATTGTACTGAACTACCAGTAAAGTGTCTATCTATGATAGAAAACAAAGCTCTTGTAGCTGCTTTTTAATATTTTCTTTCAAGTTGACATGGACATATAAAAGTATTAGACATGTAAACCAGAGTGTGAGTCTGAACAAAATAATTGGTTTGGATCGGCGCATATGTACCAGCCCCAATAGAGCAAAATGAGTTTGTTCCACATCAGACCACTAAATTAACACCAATTGTTATCCATATACTTAATTTGTCATTCAGTGAAAAGCTTCAGTAACTACAAATAAAGCAGCTCATTGGGAATCTATTTCAATTTATGATCACTTTAAACGGTTTAATACTGTTGCACTGATCTAATAAGGTCATGATTTTATAGACTCTGCGTCATCAGACTAAATCAGCTGCTAGTAAAAGCTATGATTGTTTCGGTTCAGTCACACTCGCTTGTATCTCCAAAAGACAGAGTTAGAAAGTGGCAATATTTCCTGAGTGGTTTCTCAGTGTTGCAGCATCAGATGCACTTTGTTCAGAACTTTCTGCTCTCATGCATGTATACTGAGATGGGCACCGTGGTCCAGTTTAATGGCTAGTTTTGGGTCAAACTTAGGTTTGACAGCTGTTTGTGTAATTGGAGTTTATACACAATGCAATGTTATGATGTCCTCCTGATGAATGCAGCGATTCTCAATAATTTGTTTGAAATTCATTAAGTCGTTTACTTCCTGTGCTGTAGTGTCATGGTAAACTAAATATGGCTTAAATACAAACAATATATACATGAATTGAAATTGCATAACTTTGGTAGCCGTTCTATGTCTTTTAATATTTACACGAATAACGGGACATCCAAGACCTACGTGTGCAAAATGTTTAGGAGTCATGTAGCGTTTGGCGATATGACCAAAATCTAATATCATGATATAGCTTATTTTATATCCTCGTAACGACATGCACCCCGATGTATAGAATTATTTTTGTGATTTCGGTGAAAGCATAGTTTATATAAAATTGCTAAGTGAAAATGAGATGCAAAAAAAATTGGTATGTACTTTTTCCAAACCAGATGTGATCGTCATGGTAACACCTGCCATTAAACCTAAACGTGTAGCATTAGCCTGTTGCAGCGTCTCTATCAGGAGTTTATTATGAGCGCGTACCCCACTGCTTTCCCGGCGGGTGATAAAATAAGTTAGTCATGTTGGAGTTTGTTGTTTGGAGCAGGAGCCGAGATACTTTACCTGTTCCGCATCAGACCTTTTTTATATCCAATGCGACAGAAGTTGCTCCTGGGTTTGGGTGGGATAGTGTAATATGTAGTAAGGAAGCAAATGGGGAAAGAGTTTTTTTTTTTAAGGCAAACTTTTTTATTCTGAAAAGGAGGAAAAAGGAAAACAAAGCAAAACCCTCCATCCACCACAACAAACCAAATAACTGAGGCAATTTATGTTTTCTTATGATTTAATCAGTCTTATTTTTTAGGATTGATTATTATAGAGCTTCTTTTTTTTTTTTTTTGTTTTACTTGTTAGCCATGTTTGATTTATTCTTTTATTATGTTTAGAAAAATTGGTATGGCTTCTTAGGAAGAAATGAAGAACACACTTACCCACCCTTATAAATAGTCTCTGTTCTGGCCTGCTGTGGCATGTAATTTTTACCATTAATAAACAACATTTCCATTATAGTCAAGCGGACAAGAACGTTGTACAACGTTGTAAATAAAGTGATCACACAAAAAAGACTCATCAAAATGGAATGCGACATATTTGTTTCCCCAGCCTCCTCCTTGATTATCTTGCAGCTGAAAGATACTGTGTTCAGAAAAGTCACTTCCCAGTTTCTTGGAAACGCAGCCAGTCGGTCAACAAAACATGAGGTTCTGAGTTGGTCCCCATGAGAGGGCAACTCATGGAGGAGCACAACAACATTATGAGAGATCTGGAGTTTTGCATATATGCCTGTTTCTCAAGACCGGCTTGTTTAGTCATGTCAGGGGATTTAAGAGTCTTTCTTGTTACACTCGATAAACTGATGAGGCTCAAAAAAGGGTAGAGGCTTAAGCACAGTTGCTTATTATAGTTTGGTGTTTGTCTTCTTGCTTGCCTGTTTGACTTTGTCGTTTTGAGCATGATTCATGGCAGGGGAGGGTTGTGTGTACATTACTACTTTTTGTGTGTGGAGTGTTTGCTGAATGCTGTGGTGACCTGTCACCATACCCTACATTGATGGACCCTTTTGCGACACGTTTTTTTTGAAAACGCATCAACCAATCGAATCAGACGATTTGACATTTTTATTTCTTCAACTTCAAGGGAGGTGAAGATGAAGTCTCTCTCTGTCTGTCTCCCTCCCTCCCTCCCTCCGAGAGCAGCCTTTTCCGGTGTTGCATAGTAATTAGTTTACATCACAGAAGTGCACACACCTGAAGACGGTGAATTTGTTGTCACTGTTGGCGTTTTTCTGCTGTATTATAACCTAAAATGGAGCCGGTGTTCTTGTTGCATTTATTACCTGAGATCTGACGTTTTTATTGGAGAGCCTTCACCAAATGCCTCGGTCATCATCAGAACAGTGTTTTTGTTAATCTTTGGGTGATTTATGATCATTTGGTCTGATAACCGTACTCATCTCATTCTTGGTCTTTGTAAAATGGATAAGTAGAATAGTTGAAAACCAGCACAGTGTGTTACACAATGTTATTTCACAAAATGTTAACCAAGATGCAGAAGCTATTTCCTCAATGTTAGGAACCAGATGTTTTTCTTTTTTTCTAATTATGATAGCTATCTCTGGAATACAGTGAATTTACTTTAACATGACTGTTAGTGGCATTAAAAATTTACAATGACTAACATTTTTACAAGTCAGAGGCTCCCAAAAGACGGCGTTCGTGACATGTTGGTGCTTTAGTTTCCCTTATTTTGGTAATTAGCACTCCAGTTAAAGGTAATGCGTGGAACAAGCTGCCCTAAATGGACCAGTCGCCACACAGGTTGGACAAAAAGCATCCAAAGTGTATTCAGATTTGGTAGTTGAAGAAAAGGAGCCATAAACATGGTTGTGCAGGTGCTTATCTGGGCTGCTGCTTTAAATTTGGCTTCTGTGTTTACTTTGAAGAACTGGAACCCTTTGGCCTCTTTCTTGTTGACATGGATTTAAAATGAAAAGGTGGTATGTGTGAACAGGAGAAGTTAGTTTGGTTCCAGTTTTGAGGTGAGATCCTCCCACTCAGCCTATCTGCAGTAGATGCGTCATGCAGGGACCAGCTGGACTATCAGGCAGGTGCGATCCTCGGATTTATCTCTGCTATAGTTTTTTGTTTTTAAGCCTTATCGCATCTTTTACTCTTTCCTCCATTTTTTGTCTTTATGCAAACCTGTTGTGTCCTCTCTAGGACATGACTACATGCTTTCCTCCCCATTGGTACTGTTCTTTTGTCCTTACTTGTTGTTTTCAAGCATATCAGTTATCTGTTTGTTTAGTTTTTACATTAGCCACATAAATATGTTTCTTTCTTACTCCTAGCTCCAAGTGTGTTTTTAATTTTTTCACACTTGTGGTTCACCAAAATCAACTGTTTATATTCATAAAGATAGACACGTGTAATCTCTTTCACCATAGTATGCAGGCAATTATCTCTTTCTTGCTGTCCTGCTGCTCATATGTGGAAGAGGGCCTCCTCTGGCCTGTGTTATCTCCTCCCTCATTGTCCATCCTGCCATAGATGACAGGCACTCCCCTTCAACTCAACTCTGATCTCGCACAACTCGTCCCTCAGCTGCTTCAAGGCAGTACAATCTGGTCATGCCCAGTCTGGCTCCAGACAAAACATCAGTGAGGGACAGAACCTCCAACCACCAGACGTGGATGCATACAATGCTAACATTATTCACAAGGAGGAATAAGATGGACTCAGACGTTCCACTGTTTGTAAAAGTCTTTGCCACTGTCCCTTTCCACTCTGTGTATTCAATGTCCAGACGTTGTAGCTTCCTTTAGTGTCTCTGTCCTTTAGTGGCTCCTGAGTGATTTTTTTTTTCTGTCTAATTTTAGAAAAACACGCTTCTTCCCTCGTGGCAAAGACATTAACAAAGCTAACTTGTTGCCATCTATTTTGTGTATACACTAGTGTTGCATAATACATTGGGACGGGCCACCTAATGCTTACTGGTACTAGTTATACTCCATTTTGTACACTGACTGCTTAAAAAACGATAAGTAGTTATAGAACAACCATGTCCTGGTTCCCTTTCTTTTTCCACATTATCACCTGTTTAGGTTAGCATGTCTTTCTGTTCTGAGACACCACTGTGCTTATCAGTAAGTACTACTACTCCCTGCTCTCTCACACTTTGCATCTTATTCTGTCCTCAGTCCCTTTAAAGCTCAGATCGTCACTTTGCCTGCTCTTCACCCTGCTGTAGCACTGCTTCATCAGTAGAACACAAAACGACAAACCGGGAACAAGGAAGTCCACTGCATGGGCCTCTGCTTCTATGTTACCTTTGGCCCATTTGTGCCATACATCTTTGTACACAAAGAAGTCATGCACAAAATAGCAGCTGTTGCTTAATCTGTCTGGCGTTTCTCATCTGCAGCTCAGTAACTATCCCGGCAAGCCGAAGCCACACGCCTATAGCTTTGGTGGCCTCTGCTTCAGCATCATGTCATTTGTCTTATTTCCTCCACCCTATTTTATTAGTTGACCAGGTGTGTGTGTTTGTGTGTGTGTTGGGTT
This sequence comes from Kiunga ballochi, assembly GCA_037177335.1. Taxonomy (NCBI): domain Eukaryota; kingdom Metazoa; phylum Chordata; class Actinopteri; order Atheriniformes; family Pseudomugilidae; genus Kiunga; species Kiunga ballochi. The sequence goes on along the minus strand of JBAMIG010000018.1, from coordinate 7,794,272 downwards.
GTCTCTGAGGTACATACAAGGTGCAAGACAATGGTCACGTGCATGGCTTTATGGCTTTTGTATCCTTAACATTCCCAATAAATAACACCTACCAGCTTGTTTTCACTTTACAGCTTTCATTTCTGTCGTCTACACCGCAGCCTGCTTCCTGTGTGGTTAAACATGTTTTTGCTTCTACAAACAACTTTGTGCGCGTGTTTTTGTTCTTCCTATTTGTGTGCAGAGTATAACTGCAGAACGAGTTTGCAAATGTGTCATTTGCATGCCTTCCTGGCACTGCTGTGATGGCAAGCAGCTGGTCTGGTGTTACCACACTTTACTCACTTCTCCCTTTAGGGAGTTTTCTCCAAACTGCCTTAATCTAAAGAAGTTTCTGCTTTAAACTCCTCATTTTTGATTGCCACAAAAGAGCCTTATGTTTAATTTCTTGGTAAGTTACTAGATTAAAGGTTTTTACAGCGGTGTGTTTAAGGCTTAATTTCTTTGAGAGACATTTTTTGCTATCAAACTAATCCATGAAACTAGGGATTTGAGTGGTTGGCATGTAGGAGGGATGCAAAGCTTTGAGCCAATCAGACTCCTGCTTTGTATTATAAACGTTTCTCTGCTGCTGCTGCACCTTCTGCCTGCCAAACCCAGAAAAACGGTATCATTCAGTCTGTTTTTGTCTATCTGTAACTTTGTCATTTCAAGCTGAAGCCACTTTGTGCATATGGGCAGCTCTCCACAGTTGTTTAATGTTTCAGCAGAAGCTGTCATTGTGGTGTCCTTGTTGTGTCTGGTTCTTTTGTTAGACTAAAATTGCAGGAAAACGCATTGTGCTCTTTTCTTCCACAGTTTGGTCTTGCAGGTGAAAAGCCCGTGTTAATCGCCTCTTTTTGCTACTTGTCCATCATTTTCTGTTTGTGGAGGATCAATAGATGATCGGTTTTCATTTGGACACAACTATGGCACACTGTTTTGGTGCAGCTCTGAGGTGGTAATTAAAGGCATCGCAGAGTATCTCAACCATCACAAAGGAAAGAAAATCAAAGGGGGGTGGTATCAAAGCTACTTTTAGTGCTCTAACTGTTGCTGGGCATGAAAGATGGAGGCAGGAGGGGGAATATAGAGTGGGTTGGCAGCTAACTGTGAGAAGTGTGTTTTAGATGTTAGGAGTAAAGGAAAGATGAGAAAGCTGGATGCCTTTATAACTTTTTTGTTTTCTTTTTACACCATACATTAAAGTTAAACAAACCAGTGTAATTATGGTTGAATGAAATGGAAAGGTGTGACAGAGAACACACTGAATATCAAGTCATTTTTAAGAAGGCAAGAAGGAGCGCAGCAGGACTGGAATACAAGAGCTGGTTGAATCTTTTCCCCTTTCTTTTAATCCTCACCTTGTGACTGCTGCCTGTGACAGGAGGCTAAAGTCCAGGCCTTTAACTGCCCAATACTCTGTGTAGTCTATGTTGTGATAGCGCTCTCTCTCTCTCTCTCTGGCCACGCTACACCCCACACCCACCCCTTTCTGTGTTGCTCAGAGACGGTTCCAGCCAGTTTGTTGCGGCTGGGTTTAGATTAGCAAGGACTTGGCAACAGTTTGAGTGACTGCTCTCTGGCTAGTTGCTACCAGACATTACCTGTTCTGACAGAGCAGTCCTTATGAAGCCTGTGTGTGCGTTTACACTTCCTGCTGTGCAAATTATTAGTTTCCATTTTGGGGACAGGTGGTGTGTGTGTACAGTGATGTAATCCAAAGCTGTATTTATTTGAGTGCCAGTGGAAAAAATCTGTGTTAGAAAAGACATCTTATAAAATTGTCAGCAGAAATTCTCGTACTGCAGTTTGAAATGAGTTTTAATGAAAAATTTATAATTTTTTTTTAATGATTATTTAAGTGCTGCACAAACGGGGCTTGTATTATAAGTGAGCTTTTGTCAATGCAGGATGTATTGGTCATTGGAAAGTTATTGGTGTGGGAAGGGCACACACCTGTCCAGACATGGTAGCAGTTGGTCATCTTGCTATTTATTTATTTACCTTTATCTTTTCTCCTCTCTTTGCAGGGTTTCTGTGTTGACTTTAGCCGTACCTATATGGCGTGTGTGACCGGGGAATTCTG
>JBAMIG010000018.1:7778115-7790694 GCA_037177335.1 Kiunga ballochi | reverse complement strand
GAAAGTTATTGGTGTGGGAAGGGCACACACCTGTCCAGACATGGTAGCAGTTGGTCATCTTGCTATTTATTTATTTATTAATTCATGAACAGTATTTATGTCAAAGTGCTCATACTGTAACTTTGTTCCTGATGTAGTGCAGCTCAATGTGTGTATTGAGTAAAATGAACACATTGATTATTGTTGTTGGGAAATTTCTTGGTAGATGTGATTTTTCTTAAATAAAAATTCCCTCTTTTCTCCTCTCTTTGCAGGGTTTCTGTGTTGACTTTAGCCGTACCTATATGGCGTGTGTGACCGGGGAATTCTGCCAGGCACAGCACCTCACCTCTGTGGAGAAGTGAATCGGCCGCCCCCCTCGGGACTACGCTACCCAGAAACCTCCTTGACTGCCAGTAAACTAGGAACTGCTGAGTTTTCCAAAAGGCCTTCTGGGATATTGCGTAGTCCTTGGCCTAACTGCCCGCCCCAACCAATACAGAGTCTTTGCTTTCTACTTTCTCCTTGAACAGCCAATCAAAACAGCTCTCCTGAATGGGGTAAACTCATTGGATGACTCCTGGATAGTGTCATTTTTCTTTCTTTTTTTTTTTTTCTTTCTTTTTTTCTGTCTTATTATTTTAAAGATTTTTCATTCTGTATAGTTTTTTTTTTTCTCCCCCCCCTCCCTTTTTTCACATCCCAGAGTACTGTGGACTAGTTTCTTTTATTTTTTCCACCCTTTTCTGTGTGCATCATCCCTCAGTGAAGACTTGTTCTCCTGACCCATCTTTTTTCCACGTGTTGTCATTTTTTTATTTATTCAACCCTTCCCTGAAAACATAAATCTCCATCAGTCTTTGCTGACTTCTGAGCCAAAAGTCGCTTTTTGTTTTGTAAGAATATTGTATTGTAATTGTTTGTTTTTTAAAGCCGTCTCGCCAACATGAACCGCCCCGCTGCAGTTGAGATTGCCTATGAATGCATGAGGTTCCTCATCACCCACAACCCCACCAATGCCACGCTTAATAAGTTCACCGAGGTACGCCGCACCCCAGCGTATTTAATAACTTATTCACATTTATTATTTGCAAACTTTTTATTTTGGCTGCAAATAAAAAAAGAAACTCTTGTGTTGCATGTCTGCCAGGAGCTAAAGAAGTTTGAGGTGAACACACTGGTGCGAGTTTGTGATGCCACCTATGATAAGGCGCCGGTAGAGAAGGAAGGGATTCAAGTCGTGGTAAGTCGACCTGCTGATTTACAGCAACGTGCTGAGGTGAGGCGTTCCCTCATTCTGACTCTGTGCCCTCTCCGCTGTAGGACTGGCCCTTTGACGATGGTGCCCCTCCTCCCACACAGATTGTGGACGACTGGCTCAAGCTGCTCAACACCAAGTTTCGAGAGGAACCTGGCTGCTGCATCGCTGTGCACTGTGTGGCAGGACTGGGCCGGTACGCATCATTCATTGTTAAACCCACCCCACCCACTCTCCTGCTCTTCTAGCTGCTTCTCTGTGGTATTTTATGGTTAGTGTGGATCTGAACAGGAGGCCGTTTCTTCTCTCTCCCAGTGGCTTCATTGAAATGAGGTCGGCAAGTTTGCAGAACCACAAAGTTTTTTTGTTTTTTTTTTTTGTAACAAGAGTACGAAAAGTCCGCTGCTCTGCAGGTTCCTCCTCAGCTAATGCTGATTGGGTTTAATCCTATCTGCATACCGATGCGGCATCTTTTAAAGGGAACTTCAGGTTTTATCTTCACCCTCATGTTGGTGCTTTGGAAACGCATCAGCTGATGAGATACTGTATCCTTGGTTTCAGCAGTCTGTAGGCTCGCAAAGGAGGCGATTACTCGTTCATGCAATCTGTTGGTCACAAGGTTGCAGGGGCGCTGCAGGGATGTGCACAGTCATATTCGCAGAGTGGTGTGACAGCAAATTACAGAAGTTATGTTGAATAACAAGTGTGAAAACAACGATGGCAGAAGCACATGATGTAGGCGAACTAGTGCAAAAATGTTTGTTCTGACCACAAGTGCTCAGTAATCTCATCAGTTCTCTATAGCTTTGAGCACATTCCAGAGGTTGGATAATTCCCAGTATTGGTTGGGCTGGCATTTGTGAACCTTTTTTTTTTTCATGCGGTTTTTGAAGAAGCAGCTGTAACATGTCTTATCTGACACATCCCCAATTTGTTCTTTCTTTCTTTAAATCCTGCCTTGTTCACATTGTGTTCCTGCTGAAATCCGTGCAGGACGAGCCACTTCCAAGTGCTGACATCCGACCTGTCGAGCGGTCCAGAAGTCTTGTATATTTATTTTTTTTTCTCCCTAAATCTCCCGTCTTGTGAGAGAAGGCCGAGTTACTGTAACTTATCACGGGTTATTGTGTGTTTTTTGTGGGCGATGCTCGGAGTGTGAGCACAGGTTCCAACAGAGCAGCACTGAGCTTGTGCACCCCCTGTTGATTTCCCAGGCCCGTTTCCCAGGTTCAACCTCCCTCCCTCCCTCCTTTCCCCACCTTAATTCTATGGAGCCATGTGAACCTTGGCATTTAATCTTCTCTTCTCCCTCTCTCCTTGCTCTCACCGACTGCTCCATCTGCTCCGTTGGATTTCTTCACATTTCTCAGAGCTCCAGTCTTGGTGGCCTTAGCCCTCATCGAAGGAGGGATGAAGTATGAGGATGCCGTTCAGTTCATAAGGCAGTAAGTATTAAGAGACTATATTGGATAGAGGGATCTAGTTAAGATGTTACCATGTTTAAAAAAAGTTATACGAGTTGATTTAAACATCTTTTAGACTATCTGGTTTATGAATTAGACGCTAACTTTAGCAGATCTTCGGTGCCATTATTTTCACTTTCTGCTCTTGTCCTGTGCTTTTCACAGGAAGAGACGTGGAGCGTTCAACTCCAAACAGCTTCTTTACCTCGAGAAATACAGACCCAAAATGCGTCTGCGGTTCAAAGATACCAACGGCCACAACTGTTGTGTGCAGTAGGCTTCCTGTCGGTGCATCAGTCTAATGCACATCTAGTTTGGGAATCTTCCAGTGTGGGGAGGTTTTTAAAAAAAAAAAAGAAAGAAAACAAATTGGAGAGTGCTAGCAGTAATTATTGTGATGAATTGTTAACATTGAGTCATGGTTAAATGATCGGAGAGCAATTGAGTGATCAGATGAATGAATCCAGATCTGGGGATCCACCAGCCATACCAATGAATGGAAGGTCAAAGCACACAGATGGGCCCGCCTCCTGGTTCAACCACGGGCCAGATTATTGTTTTTTTTTTTTTTTTTTTTTTTTAAACAATTTTGTTTCCGTTTTAATCATGGGATATCAGTTTCCATTATGTGAATTATTTTTACACATACATGGTGATGAAATATGAAATTTTGTGATTATTCTGATTTTTATTTCTACCATTTATTGATACTCTGATTAGGCCAAAACGATGTACCTTTTTAAACGCATTTTTAAAGTTTGAACACACATCTGTGACTGTCATCCTTTTTATTTTATCTTTTTTTTTTTTATTTGCACAAAATGAGGTTCACCAGAAAATGCAGTAATGTTTTCCTTTTTACCATTCACATGTTTAAAGTCACTTTCATGTTAGGAGATCACAGAGGCTGAATTTATCACTATTTATTCACATGAAATGAATGGCTGTTAGGAGCTTGGTAAGGGCAAGGGCACTTTGTTATCCAATTGTTTTTACTGTTTGAGAGCCATGTTTATTTTCCTCATTTTTAAAAAAAAAAACAAAAAAAAACTTTAGTGCAATAATCCATCCACCTCAGATAAGCCCATCAAACCCTGCTGTGCATTTTACAACACACACACACACACACACACACACACTCTGTAAGCTGCATATATTTCAGACACCCATACAGGTAGCCAAACAGGAAAAAAATCAAAACCAAAAAAAAGGAAAAACTACACCTGGTACTTCTTTCATTCACTCTTCTGATGGGATGTTTACAGGATTTCCCACGATATGCGTCTTTGAACTCGTAGACACAGAGCCTAAGATCCAATCTGACACACGGTGGAGAGGAAAGCAAATGGTCAGTTTTTTATCATTGTTCCCATTTTGAAAACATCCCCAATTCGTATTGGTTCTTTCAAGATAAATAAATTGAAATAAAAAGCATTGTGTGGGTTTTTCTTTCCTGAGGCTAAACGGGCTGTTCCTGACGCGTTACATGTGCACACAAATGTTATTTTAGGAACTAGTAGGAGGTGGTTGTTAAAAGTAAATTAACACTTGTTTTTCTGGCTGGAAGTCCATTTCTAAGAGGCGCAGGTTCTAAGCCGTACAGCCCTTCTGTCATGCTGTCACTTTTAAGCCTGTATCAATAATAGGTTTCATGGTCAGCATGTGCTCATCAAGTGTCTTTCAAAAGTTGTCCTTCATTTTCTTCCTTCAATAGTGACTCAGCAGCACGTGGAAGGCACAGGACACCATGGTTCTGAGAAATGACTCACAGCCCAGAACTGCTGATCACGACTCCCATCAGTACAGGAAACTGGAACTGCGCCCTCTGCTGGTTAAACAATGAGGATCAAATATATTTATAGAGAACATTTCATATATTAAACCCAGCACAAAGCATTTCCGCGTGTCATTCCCATCACAGTACGGCCACAGATTTAAAAAATCTGCAGATTAAAGCATGCATTAGAGTCTCTGTTGGCCTCAGGGAGAAGACTGGTTATGTTCTTTACATGATAAAATCCGGATTTTTCTTTCATGTTTGATATACGGAACAAATCTGAGCACTTATTCAAAAATAACACCCTGACTTTTAACTTGATTCAATGGATAAAAGGTCAGTTTCGCTCCCTGAGCCTTAGGATCAGTAATTAAAACCTCTTGTCCTGGTTAAGCTATGGAAAAAAGGCCAGAAAATGCAAAAGCAACACTTCTGCTGGGCTTCCTGGAGTCTGCTGCTTAGATCTCCTCCACACACTGTTCTAAAGTGCTGCACAAACCTGGTAATGAGTCATTACTTTCATCCAGGAGCAGGAAAACATGTAAAACTAAAAGGACAGTCGAGCTCTGACTTTCCTCCCATCATTTTAGCATTACTTGCAGTGCGTGTTGCATTCATGGTCTGATCATAAGCAGATGAGTAGAGTGCTCACAAAAGGGAATAGCTGATCACTCGAGTGTTGAGAGAATGAGCAGAATTTGTCATTTACTGTGGCTGCTTTCAGTTGAAAGTGTGGAGCAGCTGAGTTCATGTGTGCGCGGCTCAATGCTGCAGAGCCTGCTTTGAATAAAATGAGGGCAATTTACTAAGAAATCTGATAAGCGAAACCACTTATTTGCATTTAGCTTGTTATTCATCGTTTCAGTTGATGTTTAGAGGCTTTGTTGATGTGCAACACAGTGAGTTACAGTGTAACAGCAAAGTAACTTGCAGTGCAAAGGTTCAGGAAGCAGACTGTTTTTAGTAGTTCACCTTGTTGAAAGGCTAAATATTGCCCCTTTTGGTGCATTTAACTAACTGATCATATTACATCCAGGAACAGGAGGGAACTAAACTCCATTTGCGACAGCAGATGGATGGAAAAAGATGCACGTCATCTCTCCTTGTTTGCCATGCTCCTCACCAGTGGGTGTCACTAAGAGCTTGCAGGATCTTTATGGCAGTGTAACTGTAGTACATCTGACTCATACTGAAAGACCACATCAATGACACAGCGTTTTGTAAAGGAGAAAGCAGTGGCTTGTTGTTTCTCCTTCTGCAGGTGGAAAACATCTTGACTTTCCCATCTGATTGTTCTGCTTGTGCTCCTCAGACTGCTCCACAGGAGAGCTTCTTCCATACAGCAGGCATGTGTTACCCATCATGGTCGGGTCAGTCTCCAGACCCAAACAAAGCCCCAGTTTCAACATAATATGAATCCCTCAGAAGAAATGGGTTCTCACTGCAATTTGAATGTCAACATTTTAACCACTATATTGCATCACAGGACTGATGGCAGGTTCGGTTTGGACCTGGTTTCTTTTTCTTTCTTTTTTTTTATAAAAAAAATAAAAGCAAGCAGGTGAAATATTGTGGTAGCCTATAATCCAGAGTGTCTCGGGGAATGACAAAGGTTCAAAGCTCAAAGCCAATATCATTTGTCAGTATTGGCACCCCCTCCTGTGATGATCCCTGCAGGACCTCTTGTGGTTAGTTATGGTATTAACCTGTCTGTTTGATCTGCATGGCTGTTTGGCAGAGTGCATTTTAATCACTATTCATTCATTGAAATGTCGAAATAATCCTGAGCCATCTCCACTTGCTTAGTTATGTAAGTCTATGTTTTTAAGGTTATTTACACACACACACACACACATATATATATATATATCTCAATGGACGTCACAGTGTGATTTAGAAGAACTGAAGCTTTATCATTGTTTAAAAAACAAATAAGTAAAAGCATTTTTGCCTCTATGCTGCCACCCGAAGCATCTCTTCTGGGTTCAAACACATTGTAAGACAACTTATTTATATAAAACCCATTTAAAAACAGAACTTATTGACCAGCTCGCTGTGCCAAAATACACAAAGGCACAAACAACATGTGAAGAGAAACACAAAAAAGTAGTAAAGACAAAACTTAAAACAAAGTGAACTGATGCACATCAGGAACGGCTTATAAATATAAGTGCTTCTTAAGAAAACTGTCCTGGTTTGAAGCAGCGCTAACATGAATGTGCAGGTTTTTCCAAGGTTTCTGGGCAACAATCATATCAGATGGAGGGTTAGGGGTATGGAGAGACTAATGACATACAGCATCAGCTATATAAGAAGGGGTTAAACCATGAAGTGATTCTAAAACAAGCAAATTCTTAAAAGCAATCTGCAACTTGATGGCAGGTCAGTGCAAAGAAGCAGGGATTGATGTGCTCATGTTGCAGGATGTGCAGCTGGATGGACATCTGAATTGTTTTATGTTCTGTGCACTTTGTTCAGGGATTACTGTCAGGAAGACTGTTTGTAAATAAAGTTGGCCTGGTTGGATTAGATGATCCAGGCTCCTTTTTCTGCTCAGGGGGGTCTAAATACAGAATTTACAGGCAGCAATTCAAATTTTGATTTCTTTAATGCACAGAATAGTTTTCTACTCCCCTCAGGTGCATTTCGGCACTTAGTTTAACTTAAAGAGATCTGTCCTGTTCTTTGCAACAACTCAGCCCTGATGATACTGGGAAATGAAGGGGGGTATATATATATTTATATTTTTATATATTTAAAATAAATATATATGTTGCTTTGGAGAACAGCATCTGCTAAATGACAATATAATAGAATAAAATATAAGCTCAATTTGTTATGTTTTTATTAAATAAATCAGTCAGTGGAGTTTTCATCTGTAGAACCATTGTTTGCTCATGCAGCCCGCTCTGTTTTAGTTTTTGATATTGTCTCTTTAATATATTAAATTCTTCCCAATACACAGTATTTATAAAGCACATTAAAAAAACTAAACAAAACAAACATCTGCCAAGTAATGCATAGAATAAGAAATCACTCAATAATATATAATAAAATAATTAATGAAAATAACAAAAACAAGTGAAACAATTTAAGAGGATTGAGAAAAATAGATAAATACCTAATAAAAAAATATATATATATATATATATACTGTAGATATAGATATATATGTATATGATTTTATAGGTATATATAAATTTTATATATATATACATATATAAAATTTTATAATATATATATATATATTGAAGAGGATTGAAAAAAATAGATAAATACCAAATTAAAATTAATTTTAAAAAAGTATTTATATATATATATATATCGTTTGTTAGTTCCCCTGTGGTGCATGTCCCAGAGTAATATCCCTATTATCACATTATTGACTTAAAATAAGAATCTGATTGCTGCTATCTTTCTGCTTCCTGGCCATCCTGCATTTAGGTTCAGACCTCTGTATTCTAACAGATGCAGTTACCATGTGAACCTGAAAATGGTTTTAAAATATATGTTAGTCAAATGGGAGATATATGATAGCTGCTTAATTAAGTAATGCTGGGTTACACTCAGCCTAAGCCTCTTTTTCCAAATCACATGAATCACTCATTCAGTGAACCTCAATCGCATTTTTTTATCATCTATATTTAACGCAGCAGAAATGCCAAAGTAGGTAAACTCTTCTACTAGAAGATGTTGATCTCTTGAAGCTCTCTACTTCCTCAGAGCCAATCTAGGCCATGCTACTAAGAATCCAACTCATGATGACATTGTGAATCTTGGCCCTTTAAAAATGCATGTTCGCTCTTGGCTCTGTATCTTTAATGAGGTGTGTCTGAAATATTTGATAGCCTTGTGCTCATTTGAAAAACAAATACGTTTATTTCCATGAATATTTGATACGGAAATGAATATATGTAAAACACATACATTAATTAGTCTGTTTTGATCAATTGTCTCTGTCGAATGCAGAATGTGTGTTTCCGCGCGAGCACTCCCCACAGGCTACAGCGCTGCATATCATTCTCCACTGCTGCAGAGCAAAACCATTTCATTTTTTAAGTGGGATTTAACATCGTTGAGGTTTATGCACACAAAGTTAGACGTTTTCACTCAGCGGCAAGGTGGATTTTTAAAATGGGTTTGTGTTTTTTTTCCTTTTTTTTTCAACAACAAAAGCAAGAAAAAGAAATCAAAACTGAGGCGTTGCAGATAGCAGCTTCCGAAGGAGGAGCTGATTTAACCTCCAAAACCTAAAACAGCTGTGTGTAAATGGTCCCATTTTTAATAGCTGATATCCCAAAGAAATGAAGTTAAAAACAACACCTTTCTGAGCTTGTTGAGGGACGTTTCAGATCATAAACCGGCTGTTTTCTCATCCAGGAGTCAAACTGTAAATCTGATATTTGCCTCCAGAATGTGATGGCTTCAGGTTGAACCCATGCTTCCTTATTCCAGTTCAAAGTTGTGTAACTGTGACAAAACCAGAGATTGTTCGACAAACCTCCGCGAACGACTCTCCCTCACGCGACATTCTCCTCACACACACACACACACACACACAGGTTGCAGATCGCAGCCACAATCTTCTGATTTAACTTCTGCACTTCCGGGAACTTTGTTCCCAGAAAGCATCGATCAGCTGTTTGTTTGTAAACTGCTGATGCTAAATGTTGTGGTGAGGATGCAGCAAAGATTTTTCTGATTCCTCCAGTGCTAGTTGCATGAAAGCACAGCTCTCTGCACACTCCGATCAATCCTTTCTATTTCCTTTGCAAGCAAACGGAGGATTTGATTTCCATTTCTGTTGGTTTTGCTGATCTCCTCGGTGTGAGCATACGTGTTCCACACTTTACTCTCCTGCAGTAATGTGCAAAAGTCTCAAGTCTTCAATTAAGCTTCGGAGGGACCAGACTTTCATGAAATCTTAGGAAGTGGATTTAATCAATCGTTACTGTGCTTTATAAATTGCTTTCAAAGTTACCTGAACATTTTCAGAAGTGTTTTCCAGCTAAGCCACTTTGAACTGACCTATGACCCCTTCAACCCTAACATGGGCATCTTATTTAAGCAATAAACTAGTTTTGTGCAAACACATTTTGAGAAAAATATGAATTAATTGATTTGCTATGGCATCTTTATCAGTTTGGGGTCACAGAGGATGGAAACTATCCCACCAATCAGGAAGCAAGAGGCAGGGTACACCCTGGACAGGTCCCCAGGTCATCACAGGGCTGGTAGTAATAATATTAATAATAGATTTTAAATGATATCTTTTGTTGTTTTCTTACAAAGTGGCACAGGACGCATAATATTTTAGTTGCATTTGCATAAAAAATAAATAAATAAAAAAATAGCTCTGCATTGAATAGTACTATTGCACTAACAAAGACATTCCTGAAAAACAAATATGTGAAAACACAATATTCCAGTACGATGAGTCCCTTATGGATATTTGACAAAACTGGACAAGCGGAGGATAAAAGAAATGCCAGGTCTAAAAGAAAACCCTTTCTGCAGAGATATGGAGGGTTGAATGTCAAAGAAAAGCCTTTTTTAAAGCTATGGAACAGTCTGAGGTTTACCAAATTACACAACAACAATACAACAATAGGTGCTATGGAGAGATGAATCACCCACAGAACTCAAACCTTTTTTACGCAGTGTGAGGTTATCTTGACAGAAGATTGAGCAAAGAAGAATCTAACATCCAGAGAAGAGCTTCTGGGTGACCCTTAGGAAGTCTGGAGAACTATTCCTGAAGATGGCTCGTTTTTTTCTCTAATGTTCTCTATTTCCAGTTATGTTTGCACATGTTTCTATGACTCATTCCTGCTATTTCACACTTTCTTGGCCATATGAGAAATATGCGGCACACACGCAGGAGTTATTTTCATTTTCATCCTGCTGGAGGTGCTTTAGATGAATTTGTGGAAGCAGATTCTGGACTCAGACCTTCAGTTTCTTTTTTTTTTCCCTAAAGTTAATTAAGAGTTTAGGCCTGACTTCAGGTCTTTAGGCTGTTTGCAATCAATGAATCACTACAGAACTATATACAATATAGCTGTATTCTTTTTGCACATCAGATACTTTTTGACTCGGGTAACTATTTACAGAAGCACATTGTTCTTTAAACCAGAGGTTTAATGAATGCACTTTTAATTCTTACCTCTTTTGTTCTCCAATAACGTGCTCTAAGAACAGTGAGATGCTTTCTCTCTTCTTCCCACCAGATGATGCTGTAGACCCGTGTGAGCTGCACAGCAGTGCACACTTTGAACAGAAGGGCGCAGTGCTAACACACCAATGTTTCCTGTGCAGCTTGTGGGCTGCAGTGTTGAGAGAAGCGTGCCGTGTTCTCCCTGGCAGCTCCTTGGACAACACCAACCGGGTGAGTCATCCGCCACTGTATTCAGGATGTGTTTAGATTCAGCAGCAGAGGTCCTGCTGTAATTAATAACCACATATTTGTGTTTGTTAAACAAAACGAGCATGTTTAACTTCTCTGTAACTCAACCCTACCTGACAATTGACTCCGGGAGGAGCAGCTGATGGGAAGAAAATGTGTTTGTGCCTGCACCAACAGAAACTCTCAGCAAATTGACTTGGCATGTGTGTCATCTCCCTTCATGTCTTCCTAACTCCTTCCTCAGTTTGATGTTGACTTTAATGTCATTTGTTTTTCCCATTGATTCTCAGATCCCTCGCCAGAATAACGGGGAAGCCTTTTTGAAAAAAGGGTGAGGCATCGCATGTCCTAAAAGCTGCTTTTAAATGACGCAGTTTGTTTGGCAGAGAACAGCTTCTTGTTGGTGAATGTCATTGTGCGGCGCCTGCTATCTGCCTTTGGCTTCATGGCAGGGCAGCCAGCCAGCCAGCATTGATGAGGATGACTAGATGGCGAATGACAGTCGAAGATGCTGCCAGTCAATCAGCAGCACCGCCTGCCTCCTCCTCTTCCTCCTCTCCTTCAGTCTCTGTGTCATCCTCCTATGTGACATCACACCACACCTCTCTCCTGCCCACACCATACCAAAGCCTCCCTATCTTACTCCACTCCTGCCTTCCAACTTGCCAGCACTGTTCATCGCTATGAGAATCTGTTTATTTTAACCTCCTTCTCACCCCTTTTTAGTCACTCGCTTGCTTAACATTAACATTACTGTTTGCAATCTTTGGAACGCCGCAACCTCCCTCTGGAGCATCCGCTAACTTTTCATTTCATTTTGAAGCTGCAGAACGATGAAACCTGAAGCAAACATGTAGCAGATGGGCTTGTTTTCTTCTTCCCCCCTTTTAAATGACTGACCCTCATTTATGTGCCCACTGAGATGCGAGAATAGCAGAAGAGAGGTGAGGATTAGTTATCTCTGATGCGTTTTGTCCCATTTTTTTAAGCACTTGTCAGCAGACGTATCAATAGCCCCAAAGCAGCCATGAAAGGCCAATCTATCCTGACACAGCACGTGTTAAGTGGCTGTTTTAACAAGCTCTGCAACTAATTGGCTGTGTTTGAGCTCTCTATTCATTAGCAGTTGGTGTCAAGCCATTGCAGCAGACAGGTGTGGCTATTTCTTCCGGTTTTAATCGTTCACGTTTCACTCTCTCTCTCTCAGCTGACTATTGCTCTGTGAGAGCATGCCTTCCACTCCAGCACGGATCCGATTAGCCACGGAAGAAAATGTGCAAAACCACACACACACACGTTCACACCTAATCGGCAAGACTTTATTCCTTTTCCACCTGTATGGATGGAAGACATGAATGAGTTAGTTGTGACCTCACCACATGAGCATGGCCTCGCATCCATGCGGCATTAGCCGGTAAGATGCAACGCAAGTGAAGATGATAATAGTTTAACAAAATAGATAATAACAAACAAACAAAAAATGAGACTCAGTATTTCAGAGCTCAACTGTTTTGTTGAGCAACACTTCATGTGAATAACTGAATAAATATCAATAATCTGAAGCAGGAAATGATCTTTTTTGAGAACGTGAAACCATTAACTAGTACTAGTATCACTTTTATTGTTCATCTTATCCTGAAGGGTTTTTTTTGGTGTGGGTGTATTTTCAGCAGCACAAATCAGAATCAGAATCAGA
>JBAMIG010000018.1:7748270-7767764 GCA_037177335.1 Kiunga ballochi | reverse complement strand
GATGGACTGGCGTCCCGTCCAGGGTGTACCCCGCCTCTCGCCCGTTGACTGCTGGGATATGCTCCAGCCCCCCCGCGCCCCTGTTAGGGACAAAGCGGTAGATAATGGATGGATGGGTGTGTGTGTGTGTGTATGTATGTATGAGAACATACACACACTATTAAGAAGAAGAATTTAAAGTAGAAAGGGGGGAAAAGTTGACTACAACACCATGGTAACCGATAAAAATGTACAAAATTCTCTATACAAACCTTTTCTTACCTTTTAAAGTGCAACAGAGCCAATTAAGATGTTTTTCTTTTCCTGCTGTATCACCTCATATGCTTAAAAAAGATTTGGAAATGACTCTTTCCTGGTGATACTTCTTGATGAATAAAGCCTCAAAATCTACTCCTAAATTGCTTGGAGTGTAAAGTACGAATGTAATTTTGAACCTCATGTTCTGTTGCTGAAACTGCATTAAACGCTGTGCCATGAAGCTCTCATTTTCAGACATTACTTTGCTTTTGGGGACCTATTGTATACAGAATCACTGTAACAATGTGGTTTTTAGAGTAACTCGCCATACCCTCTGTGTATTTATTGTATTGTTTCCACTTTTGGATCAGGCTCATTATATTCTCTCTCTAGCTGTCTTCAGCTGGGGAAGAGAGAAGACGGGAGAGGGTCTTGGGAAAGGTCTGTCAAGGGCTCAGCCTCTTGTAGCCAAGCAGGACTCTTCCCAAGCTGCTTGTCAGTATAAGGGCTTTGCTTCACGATGGCTGTAGATGGGAACTTGTTGGACATAAACTCATGGTAACAAATTGAGATGTTCTCCTTGGCAAACACATGCGGGTAAAGCTTTAAGAAATGAAGATATGCATAAATACAGCAGTATTTCTTCCATTTTTTTCTCTACGCCATGTTTACGTTTTACTGACTAAAAATTATGACAGTTTGGAACAAACTTTGATTGCAACACTTTTAATGATGATTAGAACAGAAAATAAGGACACAGCAGCAGACGGGCAAATTAGTTTAATCAAATTGCAGGGAATAACATCCCTCGTTTAATTTCGTTACAATTTTATAAAAGAACTTCAATCAGATTAAAACTGGAACGGCAAAAAAATGACACAAGTTTCCCCTTGTTCCCTGCAGCCCCTTTGCAACGTGCAGGAGCTTCATAGTCAATAAATATCCAAGACAATCTCCCCTTTCCACCCTTATATCAAGCAGACTCTAAATCCAGTCTGGGATGAATTCACTGCTATCTGATCTGGGTTGTCACACTGCAAGCAACACACACTCACAGCCACATACACAAACCTCAATGGCAACACACGTACCCAGTTTGCTTGGTTGCTTCTATATTTCATAATGTGTCATGTACCAGTGTGAGATATGGTTCCTGATTTCATTTATGTGGAGCAATGGTGGCTGTCTTATCTGTAGTGCAGTGAAATAGCTATGGATCTGTGTCGTTAACACGTCAGTCTTTAGCTGATGGAATGCTTAAAGGTGGCTTAAACAGCGGGAGCTACAGAAGTAACGTGAAGCTGGAGTGATGGTGGAAATGTCTCGGTTCATCCTTCCAGATTTAAAAAACCTGCAATTTTAAGCTTTATTTCCTGAACGTTGAAACTGTGACATCTGAGGATTTCAGCAGTCATTTTTTTCCACATACAAAAATGGAGTCTTTGTACTTTTAGGATGGCTATAGGAAGCAGCAAAGGGGACATTCCAGGAAAAAGCTTGAAAACCACAATTTCATACATGTATGTTTTTTTAAATACAGGATTATTCCTTTAGGGTCCCTTAAATTTAGATTTCCTCTGTGCTTTCATGGCCCCAAAAATGTTTTAAAATTTAATATCAGTATTTATAGGTCTTTGGCTCATCTTCTTTGGAAGGAACCTTCTTCTCGGCTCAAATTTAGAGTATAATAACCTTTTCAGCTGGGATCCTGAAGTATAAGTGCCGAATTTGTTATTGGCTTTATTTCTTTGCTCAGAACATTTTTGCCCCGCTTTTTGAATATTGTTGAGTTCTGCACCCGCTGTTTTTATGTAAATTTGTTTCACTGATGTGATTGTTTTACTCTTTATTCTGTTGTGTGGTTCTTGTACAGTCCTTTGGGCAACTGGGTTGTAGTGTTTTAAATGTAAAATTTAACATGAACCAATGATTAGTGTCAAAGTCAATGCAACACAATTAAGATACTTCAGATAAATAATTGCCACTGTCATCCTATCTGCTGATTGCAGTCAGGTTGACTATATGTCTGTATGGATATTTATATTTCTGTAAATCTCTGTATATGGAATCATGAAAGATACGTAATGTACCTTTAAGATTTCCGCTGGTTAATTGATTTTTCAGTCATGTGATCATTTTCTCAATCTTTACAGAGAAGAATGGCAGGGACCGATCAATATGGATTCCTCTGGGTTGTTGTTGTTGCCTGTATGCAAAACATGATGCTTCCATTGACTTGGGTTTATTGTTTGAAGTATTAGATCTTAAGCTCCAATGACATGCTCCCCCAATAGGAGAAATTCAAGTATCTTGGAGTATTGTTTATGAAGAATGAATGAAGCGGGAAATCGCAGTGGACCAATGTGACGTCTGCAGGTGTGCATTGGACTATCACTATGAAGGTAAAAGCAAAACAAAAAGATACATTTTTAGCTCTCATATTATCATCATTTTACATTCCTAACCTCATCTATGGTCATGAGCTGTGGGAAGTGATGGAAATAACAGGATTGTGGATGCAAGCTGCTGAAATGAGTTTCTGCTGAATAATCATTGGGCAGGGTGAGAACTTCATCCATCTGGGAGAAGCTCAGAGTAGAGTCTGCTCTCAAAAGGAACCAAGTCAGGTGGTTCCTGTTGTTCTTGGCTTTTCTCTCCAGGAGGATGTCCTAGGAAAGACCCACGCTGAAGGGATTAAGTCACACAGCTAGCCTGGGAATCCCCTGGGATACAGGTAAGATAGGAGAAGTGGCCAGAGACCTAGCCTGAACCTCAGTACTAAAACCACCTGGAACCTGACCACGGATTAGTTGTAAAATGGAGGGATATAGTTATATTTGTTGACAGGAAGAGTTGTTTCTGAGAATATAAAGAAGGTCAGCTACTGCTCACATTACTGTTCACACTGCAGCAGTAAAACCATACTCTATAACAGTTTTAACGTATTGAGATTTTAATAGACTAAATGGTTTTTCTAGTTTGGGTTTTATGGACTTGTGGTCACAAATCAGAGGCTTGGACCCAAATGCTGGCAAATGGAGACACAAAAGAATGCAGAAAAATCTTAATATTTATTAAACTGAGAGATTAAAAGGGCTGGGTTGAAAACAAGAAAACTAAAGCAATGAACTGACACCAAGTAGTATAAATACTCTTCTATTATCATTTGGCAAATGCCTTTATCCAAAATGACTTACATATGATAAGCAGTCATTTTTATGTTGGCTAATAACCTAATATGCATGTTCTGTAGGTGGGAGGAAGCCAGAGTACCCAGAGAGAACCCACACATCCATGGGGAGAACATACAAACTCCCCAGCCTAGGCTTGAACCAGTGACCTTCTTGCTGTAAGGCCACATCACTAACCACAGTACCACCATGTTCCTCAGTGTAAATACATGGAAATCCTACGCTCCAAATACATGGAACACAACGAGACACAATGGGAATAGATAATCAAAACCTGGTGATCTAATGAACAAGAAATGAAGCTAGCACATGAAACACAATGAAAACTACAAAATAAAAGAACCACGACTTGAGGACTACAAGAAACCCTCCAAGTTATGACACTTGTGCCACTGCAAGAATTGTTTTTGCTGAACTGACCGGTCACAGTTGACTGACAGTGTTGCTATGACTGAATCTTGACATTTCTGTTGTGGTCTCTGAAATGGCAACATATTTAATAAGCTACTTGTCTGCAGTAAAGTTGCATAACAAAAAGTAGCCTGCTAATGGGCTGTCCAAGTGGTAAATCAGCCAAAAACACATGGTAGCCTTCTGCTAAACCCAAGGCATCAAACATAATATTTCAGTTTTTCACAACAAAACTAGAACCACATTCCTAATGACCTTGATTGGTTGTGTTAGGACAGAAAAAGACACTGACTGGGGTTTAATTGATGGGTTCTGTTTCATAAACCTCACTTGTGGTTAGAGGTTGCCAGCTGCATGACTGACATTACTTGTGTGTCCAAGTGTAGCAGTGCCTCATTATTCTATACTAGATATTCACACGCATGTGTTGAATGAATAAACTCCAGCAGGACAGGAACATGCTATATCTGTGGAAATGAACAGCTCAAGTTTGTTACTTTTGCTTGACAGCATGTTCTAATTAACATCCCTCCCTCAACAATGGTGTAAAATATAATGGCAAAAACTCCACAACCATGCATAAGTCCTTTTTTCTCAGTCCAAGAAATGATTGCAGCTATGAATGATTACATTTTAGCATTTTTTTTATACTTAAAAACTTAGAACTTTAGAGCAGAATACTGTGATGGACTGGCGAGCCGTCCAGGGTGTACCCCGCCTCTCGCCTGTTGACAGCTGGGATTGGCTCCAGCCCTTCCGCGACCCTCTTTGAGATAAAGAGAAAATGGATGGATGGATGGATAGAGCAGAATCTAAATCTTGCACACGTGTGATAAATGTAGCTAATGTGCTAATTGTTAATATCTGTCAATATGTAAGTTTCAGATCCTGTGGAAAAGAGGACACCACAGCAATGGCAGGTGGTTGATGATGCTGGAGAGGAGATATACACCATGACCATGTCACTGCATGCAAATTAAGCTAAATAAGTCAATTAGATTATTTGTAACCCTGCTGGGAATCATTCAGCAATTTCTTCTTGTGAATTGAATATTTGTTTTTGCTCTTTTTTTTTTTAAAAGAACTCGCAATCAGATTTATGAACATGTCTATAGACTGCTAATTTGTTTTTATTTATCTTTTTAGAAGATGAAAACCAGTCTCTTTGTACCTTGAAAGAGTGTGTCAGCTGGCCCTACTTTTCACAACCAAAAACCAGAATATGCCTCTAAACGGTTATTAGACTTACAGGTTGCATTCAGAAAAAATGATAAAATGACAAAAACAAGGCCAAAAGATAGAGAGGAATGACATATTATGAATATGTAGTGAAACTTGTGTGTTATCATTTTGAAAATGATACACTTTGTTATAAATCACGTGATGTTTTTCTCATTATATAAAAGCAGATTTTTACATCAAACTGGCATTTAATGATACAGCCACCTCGCATTGTGCTACCATAACCCTGTTAGGATCTGGCTCAAAACAAATCCCTTCCTAATTTCCCAACATACTTCCTGCAGCTTTAAAGCAACTTGTGACCTGCTCTGTCCAAAGCCTGATAAAATGGATAGATAAGGATAGAAAAAAGATGGTAAGCGGTGTCATTAAGCATAACCTTCATGTCCTAACAAATGAAATCATCTGAAAAATGTCTTGTAATCAATATTAATTATTAAGACCACATTCAGCAGGTGCCTCTGAGTCACGGGGGATTTTTATGGAGAAGTATTCGTGTGGTTAAACCAGGAAACAAACATGTGTACAGCTTTTTGCACCAATGCCATTTAGAAGACTATCAATAGAAATAAATCTAAATGAATAACTTGACTATCGGTTAGTGCATTAAACACTTCAGTCCTTCTGATGGGGTAGGGCACATTTTTCTGCAATATATTTCCGGATCTCTACAGAATCCGTCTCTACAGAACAGCGTAAGCTCCAACATTGCTGGCACACCCTTCTGTTGGTCATCTGTGAATTTTCAATTATGTTTCAGTATTTTCTAGCAGCTGATGCCCATATCCATTTGCTTTTGTGAACAGAATCCCATGTGCCAAGGATTCTTCGTCATGGTTTACAGCTCAGAAACAGGAGGTGTCCGCGTAAAAGTGGACATCTGATCAGCCTAACTTTATAGACAAGACAGAGAAAAAAATCAATGTAAAGAAATTGTTGTGATTAATAACAGAGCAATTATTTATTTTATAAGACAAAGTGTCATTTTCCAGTAGCCTGAATTTACTGAAATAACTAAGCTGAATGAACTAAAGATGCAGGTGTATAATGCTTTATAGAGACACTGAACAATCAGGATGTGCTGGACTCACATCAGACCAAGGTGACGTCAGGGTTTACACACAGTTCAGAATAGATTTCAAAACACATTTCAAAACTGTGTTTTGAAGAATAATTGTCCTGCTTTTTATACTTTGCACTTCATAACCATTGTAATAAATTTAAAAGCATGTCATGAGATTTTTTAAATTAATGAGTTATATCATGAGTTTCTTTTTTTAATCTTCCTTAGTCATCAATACATTTGATTTATTTCCAGCTGTTATGGAATAATGTGCGCACTAATTGATTTTGATGATCTGGTCCAGATGGAGACTTTGTGTGGTGAAGATGCACAAGCTGAGCTGTTTTTCTGATGGGCACAGTCAGGTAAAAAATAACAACAACAATAACGAAACAAACATAGAAAAAACCCAAAACACAGAAAACTAACAACACATCTTGCTAGCTGTGCTTAATCAAAGCAGCAGAAGCGTGTAGGGATTTTTACATATACTGTGTTTGAGTGGGAGTGTTCGCCCTGGTGCCGACCCATGCTGTGTAAACTTACACTAAACTTCTCAGCTTCAACGTGTTGCCTTTGAATATAGCATCTTGCTATATGCTTACTGTCAGAATCGGCAACAAGCTCACATATGCATGAAAATATTTGATTATATTTGACATATAATGAACTGCAGAGCAGCAGGATATGGTAGAAATGACTGTTGTCTCATCCACTGTATACAAAGTTTAGTTAAAGGGCTCTTAGAGTTGTCTCCTGCAGTCTTGGCATCATAAACTTAATCCCATTCACTAGTTGACAGTCTTGTTCTACATAAGCAGTCCACTGATTCCCCAAGGTTCAAGCACTCTGAATAATAATGACTGAATAACAGACATGAAGTTTTAACATTTTAAATTATTCCATAATTTCTGACTAATGCGTGACTAATGGCTTTCTCGCTCTTTCTGTCTTCCTCCTATCTCAGCCCCTCTTTCCTCCCCCACTTGGCTCTTAGTTTCTAAAAGCCTGCTTCCGCTGCTTTTTTTCTTGAGTTTGTTAGGAGATGTGGCCAGGAAATAAAAAAAAAAAAAAAGAAAAGAATCGTGAGAGGAAGGGGATGAAAAGCAGCCACTTTGCCAAAAGAAGTTTTAATTGGGGCCCAGGGGAGACGAGCTCCTTTGCTTTTTGCAAATTCTCGCTGCTCTTTATGGAGGGAATGAGCAGCAATCTGATGCCCATCAGAGAAATGAGATGCAGATATGTTGACAAATTTCAAAAAGAGGACTTTTAGAGAACGCCTGCTTTTGTTTGTGTTTATAAAACAGCTGGGCTTTCTGTCTTACACAAATGATTCAGTATTTTGCTCTCCTGTCATTCAGGATTTCCTTGTGTATTCTGAGACGCCTCGCGGGACTTCAGCATAACTCACTGTGGAAAATTTATTCATGTAAGTAGAAATTAAAAGATGAAAAAATGACTAGATCAAGGCTTTTTTTTTTTAACTACAACCCATAACTCAAATGTTTATGTCTTTGAGATGCTTTTCTTTTTAAGATTTCTTCCTCTGACGCAGATAAAGCTGTTGTCTCACTCCATCATTATCTGTTGCATTATTTCCCTTCACCCTCCTGTTCTTTCTTCAAGTTCATTCATACAAGCAATGGTCCATATTGAGTTTCTGTCCAGATGCGGCCACAAACCACCAACAACGTCTGCTCTAAACTGTAAAGAAATGTCTATCATGAGTAGGGCGAACAGGAGGAGCAGTGCATAACAACAATGGTGCCAAGAGTGACCCTTTGACAGACTGACATCACCAAGAGTAATTGCCTGTCATGCAGTGTACTGTTTCACAGTTCACATTAAAGTCTTCTCTGTTATTCATTTAAAGTTAAGCTGGGGTGGCCAAGGTCACTGCACTCGTCCTGCAAAGAGGGAGGGATAATTGAACACCACACCTTCTCTCTGGACTGCCACCAGATGGAGTGACAGCGGAGGCTAGAATGACCGGAGGTTAAGAGGAGGGTTATTTGACATTGAATGTTGCCGCTTGTGAGATGTGTTTGTGCCGTTGAAGTATTTGCACATTTCCAGATGGACTCGAGGTGACTTGTTATCCTGCTTTGACACGTTTTCTTACTCTTTGCTAGACCTCATATCCTTCATCTGTTTACATGTTGCCCTGCAGATAAGTAAAAGATAAAAAGAAGGAAAAAGTGGGCAGTGTTTCTTGTCAAATCTCCTTTTCCTTTACAGCTGAGCTCAATGTGTTTATGTGCATCAGTTTCCTGTGTGAAAAGATAAATGTAGCATTGAATGGTGGAGTCAGAGGTCAAAGCTTATCTACCATTGATGTACATATCAACTGGCAAGGGAGGAAGCAACGTAGGTAAAATGGGTGACTCTCTGTGTAAGGACAAGCCAACACTGTGGAACTTACCACAAGAATCAACAAATTGGTGTCATTGTTTCTGCCACAATGACTTAATGTGTGCACATTGTCTTCTTTTTACCAATAACGTGCTACTGATGTGAGAAAAAGGCTAAAAAGAGAAGCTGGATGGTCACTGTTTCTCCATGCATTTGCTAATGCTAATTGTCAGATTTTTGTGTAACCAGATTCATAGCATAACACACGTTTCCAACATTAAGACATAATGCTTCTTACTCGTTTGATGTCGCTTCTACATTCATGGAACAATTTTTTGTTCTATAGCATCCTAGAAAACTACTTTCACAACTTTGTGTTTACATGTTTCTCTTTGTGGCACTGCATGGTGTCCCAGCACCTAGACATATACACTGTAAGTGTTACTGAAATAACATAAAAGGAGGGAAATACCTTGTACTTGTTCTAAACGCTAAAATCATGGGTTGTCTGGAAATAATTATTTACAATATGAAAGGGATTTCTTTTATTACAGCATCTATGTTAATATTTTGTTGTAATATTGTTAATATCGCGAGGTTTGGTCCAGAGTATATAAGCCTAAAGCTGCGAGAGTTGGATACGCCCAGATAAGCAATGGACTTGGACTGAGACACGTCTGCAGTCAATGGACAAGCTAGCTTAAAGGACAAGACTGCACAAAGCCTGGTTGAAACCTCCAAAGTGGCAGGCGGCCACAAGGTAGCAATTTGTTTATAATTTTATGTTTCTTGTAATAATATAAGGTGCCTGAAACTACTGTTCTTTTCCTGTAGTTTTCCCGATGTTTGTGAAGTAAAGCGTCCGTCTAAAGAAAACCGCACCAGTGTTGTAATTTTGGAGCCACGTACACACTGGTTATTTTGAATGTGCACTGTATTTTATTTAGCAAAGAAGCACATAAGAACTTTATCAGAGGAAGCAAAAAAAAAAGAAAAAAGAATGAATACCAGTGACAGAGCATGAGATATGATCACTGTTAGCATCAGATTGATTTTTACTGACTGGAGAGGACTCAGAGAAGAAACAGGATGCAAGACAGAGGCTGAATTAGTTGGGGGACATCAAAATGTAACATCTGCCAATGTGGAGTATTTTTAAGTTTTTCTTAGGACAGAATGCTTCTTAATTTCTTAAAGTGTGTATCTTTTAATTCATGTAATCTGAGACGATGCTGAAGTTAGCTTCCGATTGGCTCAATCTGTAAAGTTCCAGTGAATTTTATTTGAGGTCACATTAAATGAAGTCCCAAACTGTGTTTTATTGAATATACACATTATATAAAGTATTTGAGTCTAGATATTGTAGTTTTGTAGCTGGACTTTTTGCATTCCTTCCTTATAAAATTCAGTATCACTCTTTACAGGTACCATGAATAAGAAGCTAACTTCAGCTTCGTTTATCAGAGTTTGTTCCTCCTTTAATTGTTCAGAAGCCATGCTTCAAGAGAACAGAGAGAAAAAGGTTGCTCAATTAAAATATTCCCAACATGGTGCACAGCTTGACAACACATAGCTGCAGCTTGGCAGTTATTTTAGCCACGCCCATCGTTCTGATTAGTCCTCCTGTGGTGCACTTTGGACCAATAACAAAACTGTATTTTTCTTTCACAATATGAATCAATCAGCTCAATGAGGCGGACAGATTAAAAAAAATCCAGACAGGTTTCCTATTTTGCCTTGATGCAAGCAAAAGCCAAGGCTGGATTAATTACAGCTATCACGCTCTGAAATCATCCATCCCATTTACATGGATGCAATATTTTAGGAACACCTCAAGGGGATTTATTTAAGTTTGACACAAACATTAATTTGCTCTGAGAATGAACCGATTAGATCCTGCCGGTCAAATGCCAAGGTAACAGTGGCCGCAACAACAAAAAAAAAGCTTCTGGTCATAACTCTAAATAAGCTCAAAATACTCCAATTACGACGGTACTTGATAAATGTGTACGAGTATAAAATGACGGAGTAATGGCCAGCTTCTCCGTAGCAGCATAATGATCTAATTATTCGAAAGGCTTAATTTAGGAACAGGAAAGATGGAAGTAAAATAAACCTTTAATGGTAGGTGGAGGCATTTTCCACATGTCCTAAATGGTTGCCTTGTTTTGGCTTCTTTGTTTCCCATAATAGTAATTCATCAAAATTATACATGCAGAGACAAAAAACTACAAGACAATAAAAGAGCTGATATAAAGTGAAGCCTGCATTGGCAAGCTGTCTTTGGTTTAGTGCATGGACCTAATTGACTTACTTGGCTGCAGCTGAGAAGGTGTGGATATAAAACCTCCCTGTTGGGGCTTAAATCTGCATCCACTTGATTTAAAACTAATCCTTTTCAACGTTACAAACCCGGATTTTTTATAGACTGTAATTAGTCCTTGTTTCACGCCGCAACTCAAGTGTGAGGTCACAGCAGTTTTCTGAATGTTTTAATGTTCTGTTAAGTCAGTAGCCTGTTCATGTGGTTATTTGCGCAGTGTGATGAAGAGGCAGCAGAGAGTGAGGGAAGGCGGAGAGAGCAACTGTTGCAGAGGTGATGTAATAAAAGATTCATAACACAGCAGATCCAAGGTCATATGGGGCGTCTGCAGCCTCTCCATATCACTGGCAGCAGCTTACTGACGTGTGTGTGTGTGTGTGTGTGTGTGTGTGTGTGTATGTGTGAGTTTCAGATTATTACAGACAGACTATGAAAACAGAGGTAGTGAACTTTTTTCTCTCATATCAGTTTTATTAAAGTTGCATCCAAAAGTTAAAGATGAAGCTTCTGTTTGGCAGGTTTCAGAGTTTTGGGACTTTACGTTTCCTGCCTAACCAGTAGCTTGTGTCGAGTGTGAGGGACGTGAAAGAGTGTTTGTGCTGTGAAAGGGATCCCGCTCGGTACAAGTAGCTGCGGTTAATCCTGCATGTTGCTATATTATTAGTATTGGCTTTTTGAAATGCAAATTTGATATGGTTAGATTCTCTATAGCCTCATCAGCCACTTTATTAGGTGCGCTTGTTCAATCACTTGTTAATACAAATAGCTAATTAGCCAGTCGCATTGCATCAACTCAATACATTTAGCAATGTAAGCACAGTCAGCATAAGTTTGTACTGAACATCAGAATGGGGTGAAAAGGGTTGAATGAGTCTGAATGTGACATGTTGGTTTTTTTTTTAATTTTTTGGTGGGGGTGGGGGGTTGGGGTTACATCTAGTAAACAACAGCAGTCTGATAAAAAATGTTATGTTGATGTCAGAAAATTTGCAGAAGGTTAGAAAATGGTATGGGGGCAACTGAAACTCAAATATCTTGCCACTCATGCTAAGAACAAAAAGCAGAGGCTAAAACTTATACTGTAAATGTTCACCAAAATAAGATGATAGTGTTGTGGATTGATTGATCCGCAGACCCATGTGCGATTGGCAGCAAAGAGAAAGGTTTATTACAGAGCATATTGTTACAGCATAGCTCACAGAGAAAGGCTGCTGGGGAAGACCCCGCAGATAGACAGAGGCAGGCCTTTATACTGTGATGCCAGCTATTCTTAGTTCAGCATCTGCTCTATCTTATCACCGTATATGGCACATCAGACTTGCTTGGCAGTGATTACACAATGTCATGAGCCTGCATGAGGCCGGCAGTATTCTGGGATCCACCTGTTACATTCATGCAGAAGTCACAGTATGTTATGGATACTAATCCACAACATTAGCAGTTTAGAAAAGCACTTTCTGGTGTGATGAGCCTTAGTTTCACAGATGTTATGATGTGGCATAATATTTCTTAATACACTTTTGGCACCTTAATATTATCATTTAAATACCAAAATCTTCTTGTGCATGCTTGCTGGCCCTGTCTATAACTTTGTGACCACAGTATGGTTATCTTCATCCTCTCATGACTACTTTCAGCAGGAAAATGCACAATGTCTAAATTGTTTAAATAAATTTCGAAATGCTTTCTTGAGCATAACAATGACTTCTCTGTACTCCAGTGGTCTCCACCAGATATCTATCCAATAGAGAGACTCTGGGACGTGGTTGAACGAGTGATTCTCATCATGGTTACACAGCCAACAAATCTGCAGCAGCTGTGTGATGCTATCGTGTCAATATTGACCACGTTATCACTGAAATGTTTCCAACTCCTTTTTGAATCTATTCCACCAAGAATCAGGTAATTTTGGAGACAAAGGTGGTTCAACCTGGTAAATAAGAATAAGATCTTGATGAGCAAAATTATGTTTAATCCCCTCTGAAACACTGTTTCCCAGTCTGAGCCGTACTGGCACTAACGTCTCCATGCCGACAAAAGGAGAAAATAGGATTTAAAAAAAGACTTAATTCTTATGACTTATTATTTTGCGTTTTTATTTTCAGTTGATGTTTATTTTTTGTTGTGTAGTTGTGTTTTTACATGTATTTAAGTATGTTTGTACTTTTCAGATCATGACTTTATAGCATGATTGCTTTCCTTTATTCTCTTGAATGAGGGTCACAGCTTTAACTGACAAACTCAAAATAAGCGTGTTTTTGCTTGTGTGTTGTTCTGATATCTTGCTTACCTCTGCAGCCATTCCTTCTAAACACACACATACTCATGAGTTACTGGGATATTGTTGGTGTGGGGATTGAGACCATATTTCTAATTGGGAGCCCCGAAAAGAGAAAAAAGATGGAACATGTGTGGCACACTAGGGGTGCATTTGTGCCTTTTTAAATGTTTATATGCAGAGGTTCATGTTCACTGAGTCCAATAATCATAGCTGTAATGTATAATTATGCATAGTAACGATTAACCTCCATTCATCCATCAATCCATTTTCTACCGCTTATTCCCTGAACGAGGTTGTGGGGGGATTGTAGCCAATCCAAGCTGACATCAGGCGCGAGGCGGGGTACACCCTGGACAGGTCACCATGACAGGACGATTTAACCTGTTGTTTGGTATTATTAGTAACTAGTAACATTTTATCCTATTACTGTTTTACTATTACTGTTATTAACTTTGATTCAATCATTTGCTAATAAATGTGATCATTAGCCCACAAGAGCAAAGGGAAAAATGCAGTGAAATGCAATAGTTTTACATTAAATTGTTAAGAACACATAACTCAAACTCTGATGTACCAAAACATTTTGCTCTTTTTGTTTTAAACTGGACAAAATAATTCACTGAAACAAAGGCTAACCCTTTTACCTGTTTTGTGTTTCAGCTGAAGCAGCTTAGACTACTGTTATCATTTCACTTCGGTCTCTAATAATAACCTTAAGCAAATGTGGGCTAATATGCAGCAGTATCTGAGTCAGAGACCAAAAAACATGTATGAATATTTTAATCACCGTACATATCAACTTCTTCTTAAATGTATTCCCCGTATAAGCATCCAGATTTCACTCCGTACGTGTCAAATGAAATGCCAGAAGTTGTGCATAGATTTGTATGGATGAGGCAGCTTTCCCTGCCTTCACACGATCCCGTGTCTGACAGCACAGATGAAAATGTTACCAAGTCTGTGAGATTAAGAGAGACTGTCATGGGACAGTGCCACCATGTCTCTTTGCTCTGCTCTACTGTACCGTTCCCCCTTTTCTACTCTTTTTGGCTTCCTTGTTCCCCTTCTCCATCCACAGCTGTGCTGATGGCTCAGTGATAAGTGCCGTACCGTTTTTCTGTCCGTTAAACTCTCCAGGTTAAAGCACAGTTTGTTCAGACATTCTTTGCTAGTCCGACACCATCTCCTCACACGGTGTTGAGTTCTCCTTTTCTTGAACCAAGATCTAATTGAGATCTCTTTTTCATTGTCTGAACTATCCGTGCGCCTTTCTGGGGACTCTAAATCTACCCTTGGTAAAAAACTTTAGTTAAATAAATAGTTAATTTTTGTTGTTTGTTGTTTTTCTTGCCTGTGATCAGCCCCTGTCTTCCCTCTGCACAGTCATGACAATGACAAGCAGAAGGGTTCATATGAAATCATGTGGAAGGCATTTGCACCTCTGCCCCACATTAATCATCCCATGTCAGAGATCCCTCCCCACCCTCACATCCTTGTCCTCTCCTGTTACTTCACACTCTCAAAACGACACCTTTGCCATTAGTTGGCTTCTATCTCTCTCCTCCCTTTCCAGAAAGAAGCAGAGAATTAGAGTAAGACAAAAAATGAGCAATCTTAAGATGAGTTAAGTGTGATTTACAATCAGCTGTTCTGATGCAAAGTGCAAAAAAAAGGAAAGAAAAGATATTATGTGAACTTCTTTTTGTGTCTGACATTTTGAAATGATGATGTATTGCTGCATTACTTCAAAGCTCAGACTTTACGCTGGCAGTGGAAGCCATATTGAATTTTGTTTTTAGGCTCCTTTCCTGCTGGTGTAGATGGGGAGAAAATGTACTTTACTGTCCATGAATTTTACAGAGTACATTTAGGGGGACAAAGGCTTGATGGCTTGCTGGAAAAAATGCCACAAAAATCTTGTTTTGCTTCTCTCAGCAGGAAGAGTTCGCCTACAGGCTCATTGAGCAGAACATTGACAACAGTTGAACGTAACATGTTTGGGTTGTTGGAGGGTCTGTGTTCCTTGCCTCGTCTTCACTTGTTTGTTTTGATCACCCAACCATCCAGAAAAAGAATCTGCTGTAACACTTTTGAAAGTGTGCTGCAGAAAAGTTAACATTAGATTTATGAGTGCATGCACTTGTATATTGCATCTCTGGCTATGATCAAATATCCATAATGCCAGTGTTGTTCTGTCACTTTTGATTTGGCTGAGGGGCCCCTAACATTGCCCGAGGCCTGCTGTGTTTTCACCGTCACTTCGCTTGTTCTGTTGGCTGCTCCCACTCATTGTCCTTCCCTTCATTACTTTGCAAATGGTTGGCATTTCTCAGTGGATCTGACATTGCTCATATCATTTCATTCTTTTACAGTGGCGACAGATAGGGGCAAAGAGGAGGAAAGATGTGCTATTAAGGATGAGGAAATCCCGGGGAAACACATTACCAAACAAGGACACAGCATTTAATTATCCCAGCCACACTGGCTGCATGTAGAAGCTTTTATAAGGATTGCTTCAAGACACCAGATGACCAACTTTCTGGATAAAAGAAGATAAACAAATAGTTTGAGATTCACAAAACAGTGTTGCAGAAATGAAACCCTGTCAGAAATGGATTGACTGTAAGTAAAGCAAAAGTAACATTAAAGTAAGGAATCACACTCCATAAGTTTTCAAATGGTGGTATATATACACGCATATTATATATATATATATATATATATATACGCACATCACTTATTCTTGCTAGAGGGCATTGAGGTTCACAGGCTCTCACTTTAGCCATGATCTTATCTTTCAGGTCAATTACTCTCACATCCATCTCTATAATCATTGGGGCTTGGTACCCAATCTCTGGGGGAGTAAATATAAACTCTTACATCTGACCTCGCACCCTGACTCCCCTGTGCTGTGCTTTATTGTGTTGTATCCCCTTAATATAAAACTGTAATTGCAGCTTCCATTTGCAAATGTCAGAATGTTATTTTATGTCAAGTATCAAAATGTTCATAAGTCCTACAAATCTTTTGTGTGGTTATGTTCACTGGGGTTACTGGCATACAATTCCAACTCTGCCTTGCTTGAACTTTGGCCTGTGCCATCTAGTTTGTGTCCCAGTAGACCACTTATGTTCACAGTACCCTGGTTCCTCAGTAAGTGACGGAGACTTTATTTGACTGGGTTATGTCTGTGTGTGAAAGCATCTCAGTACTCATAAGGTGGCCAGACAGTTTGGAGGATGAGGAGGGTTCTTTGGAAAAGCACTATAGCATTTTCATAAGAAAGACATTGTGAAATAAAATGATACATTACTAAATATAGTTTTTAATTCAACAATTAATTCATATAATACAATCAATTTGGTAAAAACACATTTTTATATTTAGATTTAAATAGTAATTCCTTTCTCCATTTCCATGTTGTTTTCCCTTCTGCATTTTCAGATCCATTTTGCATTTCCTTAAAGGTTTTCTTTTCTGTTTTACATGACTCTTTGGTGAAATGTGAGTTAAACCAATCATAGCAGCTCCTTGATGGCAACCAGTTCTCTCATTGGTTTGACAGCCGGACTTGAGGAAATTTTAGCTTCTAAGTATTTTGGGATGGGCAGGAGTCTGCAGAAATACTTCTAATTGATAGGCTTAAACAAAAAATGCTTTTCTGTTGGTAACTAAATGTTCCTGTTAATGCTAAAGTTGCTTGAGTTGTTGCTCATTACTTGCTAGAGTTGCTAGAGAGGTATAAAAACTTAGTGCCAAAGCTGCTAATAAGCTGTTTTAGGAAATCCTGCACTGACAAACATTTGGTTTGGATTACACACTGCAATTAAATGTGTCAATTTTTTAAACTATTTTATTATCTTAACATTTTTGCTTGGTTTTGCGCCACAAACACAGGATTTAGTTCTTCCCCAAAAATCTAAGCAGCATCCACAATGAGCATTTTACTGTTCATGTGAAAAGAAATATGATTTTTGATTAAATACATCTATTTAATTTAGCTGTAAAACTAAATATGATTCCTCTGATGTTCTGCTCATATGTCATTATCAAAGAGACAGAAACAAATTAGAATAACTGGTTTCATATTGTTGTTAAGGCTAAAAACCTGGACTAAGTCGTTTGTAACATTCCTAAAACTACAGTGTGTGTGTGTGTGTGTGTGTGTGTGTGTGAGAGAGAGAGACTCAGCCCCAAATCTCTTCAGTATTATCAACATATGTGACCTTTAGCACAAATTCTTTCTCATTAGTTGTGTAATAACTGGAGTTTAAAACATTTGCACTGACTGACATTCTGTAAATGTCATGTCACTCAGGATTTTCTAGAAAACACGCTGTAACATTAGAATCACTCTTCATTCAGATAATAGAGTATTCTTAATACCTTACTAAATTTAGAGTTGATTCAGAAAAAGATTATAAAGGGAAAAAAACTTTGCAGTCAGCAAAACTCCCACAAATGGAAAAAAAATGTAAGTTTCCTCATTTTCAGATGATCTCATTTTTCCTCAGATCCCTTCTGTGCTGCATCAGAACTGGCTTTTGTTCTGTTGGATGTTTTACCTGTTAGAAAGGTAATTCTGCAAGTTTAAAAGAAGCTGTGTGAACAGATAAATAAAGGCGAGGGACTAGCTGAAAGCAATGGTTAAAAAAATGCACTGCAAAAGGATGCTTTCCGTCATTGAGGAGGTTTTCATTATCATGATAGAAAAGTAATACCATTTTGTGGCTTTTTAAACTGGCAGTCGGCCAAGTTGTATATTTGTTTCAGACCCAGAGAGCTTATTCTTTATTTGTACTGCTGCATGTGAGCACAATGTCCCAGTGGAGGATGTGTCTTATTCAGTGAGCAGCACCAGTAAAAATAAGACCATTGAATAAATCATCCTTTTTCAATACTCTGATCATGTCCGGATCAGAGTATGTTTTCTGGATTCAAGACCTCCCAGTAATCTTATAACATTATTATATACTGTATACTCTTACATGCCAAAATAATAATAATAATGATAAAAACATAGAAATAGAAAATACAGAATACAACACATAACAGAGATTAGCACTTCTACTCACTTCAACATTTCCTTTTAGTTTGCTTTTCAGTTTGTAAACCTTTAAAAAGTTCACCGTGAAGCAAAATGAAGCTTCTTCTCTACTTGATCAGGTGATAATAATTAATGTAAACAGTACCAGTCAAAAGTTTGGACACACTTTCCTATTGAATTTAATATGAAAGTGTGTCCAAACTTTTGAATGGTAGTGTATGAGAGGCATCATTGATTTTGTGTTACAAATACAACACAGCAGCACTACTGTTATCTTAGTGTTATAGCTCTTGTAGATTTATGGGATGGGTTGGAAAGTTTACTGCATACTTCTCCTCCTGCAGTACAGCTTTTAGTGCTGCATCAGTAGCACTTTCTGTGGTCTTGTAAATGAAATGTGCAAACCCAAAAACGAGTCTTTCCTTCTGTGGAGTGTAGATCTTTAGAGATTTGTGTTTTACAATACAGTAACCTGTATGTCATACCACATGTAAGCATACACCAACATACAGTGCATATTTTTTAACTGGTAGAGCAACCCCACAGCAACTTAGGGCTCCATATTCAGCCCTGCTTCCTGAGAGCCAGTGTCCTGCAGGCTTTTGATGTTTCACAGTAAACCTCATGGCCTGAAATCCTATGATCCTGAATTACTGCTATCATTTTAAGTCAAATTATAAAACAGCTCAATTCTTGTTACATTAAACTCTGTCTTAGGTTACATGGTGGCGTAAACCAATAACAGAGTATGTTCTATTATAATAATACAAATTCAATACACCTGTTCAAATCCAAGCTCAAAACATATCTGTTCAAACTGGCATACTCATTATAACATCCACACTGTCGAATCTCTGTTTATATATTGTGTTTTATGTATTTTATGTGTTTTTATTGACCTTTTCCATTACTTGTTGTAAGGTGACCTTGAGTATGAGAAAGCCGCCTGTAAATAAAATGTATTATTATTACTATTATTATTATTATTATTATGCTAATAAACATGTTATAATGACATTATTTTAAGATTAGGAATCAAAATGACTTGTCTGGGAATTTAAAAAGATAATAGTTGGTACCAACTTATCACCATAAAAAAATTCCAAGATTTAAAGTCAATCGATTCAGTTTTAAATATTAATAATAAAAATAATACGCAGGCTAACCGGAGCCACTGGAGCCACTCTGGCAGAAAAAAAGCATCATTTTTATTCTCCTCCTGGAGGTGACTCAAACTGAATGAGGCCGTTTCTCAATTCAGAGACTGCACACTTCTAAGTACGCAGACTACGTAGTCCGCAAAGTGTCCTTCGTAGTCTGCGCGCTTGAAAGTGCTCCTTCCATTAG
>JBAMIG010000018.1:7726911-7747395 GCA_037177335.1 Kiunga ballochi | reverse complement strand
CACTTCGCAGTGTGCAGTCTCTGAATTGAGAAACGGCCTGAATGACCAGAAAGTGTCAGGCCTCTGCGAGTCGCAGCCTTCCACACATGACGTCTGTCCTCGTTGCAAACCTGCTGTTTATGCCATGCAGTTGTCATTCAAGCATTTGGCTGCACACTTATGAAAACCCATGTTTTTCAATGAGACACTTGTAATCAAATGTGTTCAATGATTATTCTACAGCAAAAAAACAAGGAGAGATAAGACCATGTGTGTAATCTACAGAGACAAGCTCGCTCTCTTTTTCCTGCTATCACTTCTACCTTACCCCCTCTCTATTAGCCTCATTCTTTCTCAATCCTTTTTCTCATTTTGCCTCCTAAAACATGCCCCTGTCCAACGTCTTGAAGTAATGGCAGATTTCTCTTTGCTGTCCTTCTCTGTGTCATTGCACCACAGCTTGTTTTTCCTCCATCTTTCTCCCTCCATTCATCATTAATTCATGCGATGCAGCGCAGCAGAGCCCGAGTGATACACTTCAACCATAACAAACAAGCCCAAATATCTGCACTCAGCAGGAAGGATCTGCATGAACAAGGACCGAGGACAGGAAGAGTGGGCAGAGGAAAAAACGTGTTTACATTTTGTTTTTTGGGTATTTATTTTTGGTTTGAGGTTATCTTTCTTTTTTTTTAGGCAGTCAAAAAACCTGTAACTTCTTTTTTTAAATCAGAGGGTTTTCTTTATGTTTTGTTTGCCAATAATGATGGATAAAAAAAAGAAAAAAAAAATTTTACAAGGAAAAAATTAATTAATGTGAGGCAAATGACATATAAAATCTCCACAAGAATCATTCCAACAACTAACCACAGGTTTTCCTCTATAATAATGCTTCTGCTTCTTTGTTTATTAAATATACCACGGAGACGCCTACATAGTATATTCCCATCCATTTGAGGCGAAGTGAGAATGGAAAACACTGCAGATTTTCTCACATCCCTGATTAGCAGTTAATGTAAAATCACAGCTCCAGCAAAAAGCCCTTAATTCAAGTCTATTTTCTGATAACTGCCTCATCTGCTTATCGTGCCCTCTGCCTGACAGAAAGCTCTAATTTTGGCACATGGATTTGTCCAAAGCACTGTTTGAAAGTTTGGCCTGACAGGAGCAGCCAGAGCACTCTTTGTTCTCATACGGCCGCCTGTCCTTGAAGTTGCGCAGCCTTCCAGGACATTGAGTAGATTCACTCCCCGGAGGAGAGCGCTGCCTCTGAACACTTTCTGCTGGCTCATGTCCCTCCTCGGTGGACAGACCAGCTCTGGCAGGCTGTTTGTCAAAATGCCACATTATTGAGTGTGCCTATAGGAATGCGTTCACAAAACTGTATGGTTAGCCAAGACTGCACCTCTCATGGATTACTCTGTCAGATTTATGTATTACTCGGCACACTCCTGCTATTACCATTTGTTTTCTTTTTTTTCTTGCTTCATTTTCATGTTTAAATGCTCGGTGTGTTTCTATGTACAGTTTAACAAGAAGCTTTGGCATCTATATTGATGCATTAGCAAAGGGTTTTATGTCCTTCAATGACACACTAATTCAGTAAAACAGGTGTTTCACATCTCATTTACAGGACTTTTAGTAAAAATCCTGCATTTTTCCTTCATCAATCTAGGAATAAAAATGTAATGAAATATTATTTTCTAGCATAATTCTGATCTGTTTTGGATCCGTCACTAGATGTACAGGAGAGCAGTAGGCTTTTCTGTTTTAACACTTAAAAGTAAAAGTTTGGGACGTTAGGGGCCTTAGTCAAGGACCTGCTATAGTTTCCTTCTGTTGGCACATTAGGGACTCGGTAACCATCGGGCTATCACTATTTTTGGTTTTGCTCATTGCTTTTTTGTTCAGCATAACAATCTCCTTTTAAAAAAAGGCAAACTTTTTAAACTGAGCTTTTATTAAAAATGTAAACAACCATGTATTTCTTTGCTGTTATGAAGACCACTTATGCTGCAGTTAAAATAAAATCAAAAAGGAAAAGAAAAAAAATAGGATTGGATTTATTATAGGTGGTCCATATTACCACCTATAATACCAGACTAGGTTTTTTTTACACTCAAACAGCATAAACAATAAATATACTTGTCCAATCAATGAGCTTGTTTTTTTATTTTCTTTGTTTGTTTGTTTGTTTTTAAGTTCTTTCCACTACTTTCCTTTCAGGTCAAAAGTCATTTCAGGGAATATGACTGCTATCCAGTCAGTAGTCCCTTTTGCCCCTGTATGATGTTAATATTGCAATACCAAATTGAAAGATATCTGTTTTTATTTTTTTATTAATAAGTTTTTCATAGCATGATGAATAAATTACATATCAAACTCTTCAGGTAACTCTATTCTCACTCCATTCATCGCTTATTTATTGCTCATTCCCTAAACGAGGTCGCGGGTCCAGGAGAGGGGTTTCCAGCTGTCATGAGGAGAGAGGCAGGGTTAACCCTGGACAGGTCGCCAGTCCATCACAGAGCAAACACACATAGACAAACACCCATACACACACACACACTCAAGAAGAGAACCCACGCTAACACGGGGAGAACATGCAAACTCCACACAGGTTCCTGGTTGGACTTCCCTATTCGTACTCAAAATGAAAAAGGATAAAAGATTTCATCAGTTTCCAGATTTGTTTGGGTTTTAGTATAACCTGCTCAGAGAATCAGGCTGTAGACCGGGTCACGTAGTTAAACTTGTTGTGAGGAGTTTGTGCCACATTACATCACTTCCTGTTACAAAGTTACAGCTGCAACATGAAGCAAGCAGGTAGAGAAGCTGCATTTATTAGATTTTCTTACAACATAAAACAATATCTGTAAAGTATTAAATGTAAAATACTAAACAGTAAATCAAATAGCTGAATTCCCTTATTTTATGGCATCCAGCCCTGCAGACACCTGGTTACAAGCCATTCATTTGATTCAGATGTGTTGCAGAAGGGATGCATCTAAATGTTGCAGGAGGATAAATCCTGATGTATTGTCCCAATATTCAACTTAACTGAACCAGGATCAGACATGCACTCGCGTTTTATAACAGATGAAGAACATGCATACATGTAGAACTGTGACCTCCAGCACACTGGAGCTCACTTTCAAAACACTGATTTAATCTTCTATTCATTTTCCTTCACTTTGTTCCTTATTTTGCTTTTGTTTGGTGCATCACATACATCGACAGTATTTCTTCCTGGTCTGAGCATTGTTGTAACTGTACAAACACACAGCTGTTTCTTTGTGAATACATAATAGCTGAACACTCATTTGCCAGAGCTTTTCTATTTGTTGGTCTGACTTGGAGAGATTTATCCAACTTCTTGCTAAAATTCAGCACTGATGACATCGACAACAACAACAAAAATCACTGCCTATAGCACTACATGGCAACACCTGTGTCCAACTAGACCTTCAGCTGTCTGGCACATATCCACGCTGTCCTCTATTGTTTTATCTCTTGCTCATGTTGTTCTTATTCGTCACTTTTGGAGAAAAGCATCTGCTTAATAATGATTGCTGCATAGACAAACATGGATGTAACTCCTATACGGACCTAGACTTATGTGTCTCCACCAAGAGTTAAGAGATGCTACATATGTTTGGAACCTCTTGGAAGAAATCCTGTGTAGGTGACATCATCAAAACATGTCACCATTGCAGCATAAGGAGCTTGGTGGTGGACTCGTCCACTTGTTTTCAAATTTTTTGGAAGCGTCTACAGATATCATATTTGCTGCAAAGTGTCATTTATGTGTTAGTTGGTTACAATCAGACATTGTGAGTTGGGCAAAATAAGAATATTGGATATTGGTGAAAAAGGCAATATCACGTATCCCCAATAAAATAGTCAAAGAAAATACTACTGTTACATACATATATGTAAAAGCTCTGATTCCAACATGCACAAAAAGTACTTCTTGTGCCGAGGTCTTATCAAACTTACTTACAAAATTCATGCACACTACAGGGTTGCTTCAAAAGCAAAACTACTTTTATGGGCAGCTCTAAATAGATTATATTTCACCTAAATATGTTTAAAAATATCAAATGTGATATATGCAAATGAACTGTCCTATCACTTGCATAATTAGTGACAATAATAAGCTCTTGTCCAAGTCCCTGGAGTTCTTCTGGCACCTGACATCAGAGATTTCCCAGAGAAGAATTCACCTCTGCAAACTGCCTGACCCTACATGATTAATATGCTCACTACACTTAAGGCTCATGTCCAAACTTTGTTAAAGACTTTGCTTCAGATTCTACTCTACTATTTTGGGATTCATATGATTTAGTATAGAACTTTCTAATGTTCAAAGTAAGTGTTTGGATTAAAAAAAATGTTTATTTGAACCCAAAATGGGGCAAATTGCATAAATTGTCATGGAAATAATTTAGACGAAACGAGAGCTTTAGTGTGTGATAGTTTTGTAGTGAATACTAATTTACATTCATTATTGGGTTTGATGGGCTTAAGTCAAAATAATCAAATGGATTAATTTTAACAAAAATTTGGAAAAACTACAAAGAACTGCTGGGACATTTTGCAGCAAGAGCAAACATATTCTAAGTGGGTGTAAGCACACAAACCATAGCCGTATAAAGGTAATGGTTCATGCTTGTTTGAACGTATGAGGGTCTAGCGGCTTTTCAAAGAAAGCTGGATTCACGCAAATAAGTGTCAACAGAACTGCTAAGAATAGCGACATGTTTTGCAGCTCCTTTTTCACTGACATGTCGAGTTTTCTCAGTGATTGTCTTCGCTGCCAGCGTAGAGGTACATCAACTTTAACCCTGTTTTCACACAGGAACACCAGAGAGAGACTAGACACTGGGGAGAAAAGTGGTTCATAAATCACAGATTAACAGGTGTTTGTTGGTTTTCTGAGGAGTGTGGGTTAAAAGAAGAAAAAAGAAGAGTTGTGAGTATATTTGTTCATCCATGTAAATAAAGTATCCGCCTGTTTTTTCTGCATGTTGTTGCACAACCACTAGCCAGTGGCAGATAAATAAAAATACTGGAAGGAAAACAGAGAGGAGAAGTGTTGGACCCCTTGCCTCTATATAATCCCAGCTGTTACATCCCTTTGGATTTTCTAAATGGCCCTACTTAATGCTTTTAGGCTTTTTTGGCACCAGGTAGTCTCTTTTGCAGATTGAAGGCAATTCTGATCAGCAAATAAATAACAAGACATTTGAAATGTTTAAAGAGAGCAAAATGTCAGAGTGATGGTCACGACTTCTTCAAAACTCCAGGTGTATTTATACACATGACATTTTAGGGATTATTCTGTAAGTGGTGAATATGTTGACCTTCTGCATGTAGGTGAGGAGCATCACAGTGATGACTGGCCAGAGGAAATGAGTTCGGACTCACCCTGCAGCCCCTTTGTCCAACGGAGGATGATCTGCTTCTCCCACTGAAACTGACTTTTAGGGTAAAATAGAGAATCTCATTTGAATTACATGTGGAATAATGT
This sequence comes from Kiunga ballochi, assembly GCA_037177335.1. Taxonomy (NCBI): domain Eukaryota; kingdom Metazoa; phylum Chordata; class Actinopteri; order Atheriniformes; family Pseudomugilidae; genus Kiunga; species Kiunga ballochi. Next base: position 7,741,883 of record JBAMIG010000018.1, on the reverse strand, counting down.
TAATTTTATGAACTTAATGCCTTACAGACACACAGACTTGATCACGCTTTGGGCACACCTTCTATCTATAAAATATTTGTCTTGTGTCAAAGATCATTAATGGGCTTTTGGTTTCAGAGCACGTTTGTGATTTGCCTAATTATGCAACAACCCTCATATGTTTATATCCTCATTATTTAAGTTTCTTAAGCTCCACGCACACACCATCTCCTTACATCTCCACATACCCCTGCTTTCTTCATGTTGCATTTTGTGCCGCATTAAACTTGCAAATAATCATGTAACCTCAGATAAACGGAGCATGTCATAGCTGTCAACACTGATAAACTGTGTGTGTCTTTTTGCAAGTTGCCATTCATTTTGCACAACTATGCCACTGGGGCCAGTTAAAGTATAATTGAATGAGATAGAAATAATGAATTAATATAAATGCATTGAAATATTCTTCTGTGAAGGGGAAAAAAAGAGATTTTAACAGCTTGATAGTTGGAACAGAATTGATTGAAGGGACCCCGTGGGTTATGGCAATTAATACCAGCATTTCACAAAATAATTTCTACAGATTTTTGCAGCTGTATGCAAAGCCACTCATGCACATGATTTATCACCACTTGCACATCCACAATGCTAATGACCAACAAGCTGGATAAATCTAATTTGGACAACAGTCATGGTCAGAAGTTTGGCCGTCGGCAGTCGAGAAATAACATGATAGCTGGAGAAATGTTGGGCCAAGTGCCAGAAATGAATTCTGACAATTAATTAACCTTTAATTACATTCTGAGATAAATAAGATCGATAAATTCACCTGCCTTCCTCATGTAAAATGTGTACAAAATGCCATTTTATTTCATTTTTAATAACCTGGATTGAAAACAAACTAGTAAAAATCCAAATCCTGTGGAAAGCAGTAACCAGATGTAACTTTTCTGTCCTTCACAATGAGATGTTTATTTCCTCTTTTACTTATGTTAAGATGTCTTTATGTAATGCTAGATATTCCTGAAACCAATCAATGATACACAAAACACTTAACTTTGATCTTGAAGGAAGAAAACACACAGGTAAATAAATCCCTGCGAAAATAAAGATAATAAACTTCATGCATCGTGTTGGTGTCTGTAGATGTGAATCTCAGATGATGCAATGTCCATGTGAAAAACAACATGTATCACATCTGTTACTGTGTCAGTAAGGACACATTTTCTGTCCTCTTTTTTGTTTTTTTATTCGACCCAGGAAGCCTCCCTGCTGATGATGATTCCACGTACACTGAAAAACAAAACTATCTGTAAACATGGATACTTTCCCCGGTTCTAGTTTTGCATCATGCTTTCTTATTTTCTCACAGAAGGTGATTCTGGTTGCAGATTTTCAGTGGAAAGCCAGTGAGGCGCATGGGGTTAACATGCTATTAAGCTGCAGCAGAAACAAAAATGTCCCACTTAATGAAGTTTGGATTCTTGGTGAATTCTGTTGAATCCCTGAGTGATAGCTTGACTTAATTATGTCACAGTAAAGATAATGATGTGATTACTAGGAATAAGGCTTTAATATTTAACAAAGTCTATTAAAAACGTAGAATCTGTTCTAGAAAAGGTTTATTACCTCTCTACCATTTTTTTGTGCCATGTCATGATTACAGTGGCAACTTTAGAGGCATTTAGCATTTATTTTATTGCTTTTTTATAAAATATGATTCACAAATAATTTAATTTTCACAATTACTATCATTTATTGTTGTTCATGACTGTAAAATTGTTCCAGCCAGGCTTGATGGACATGGAAACAGGTAGCCTACGGTTAGTGCCTGCATCTTGAAGCACATGACGCGCTGCATTCATCCTGTGGAGACATACATTTTTGCACGATTCTTGTTCAATTAAAGAATAATTCTGATTTTCTAAAATTGTTGTGACCTCTCAGAGCCCGCTCACATTCTAAGCATTACTTTTGCCTTCAGTGCATCATACAGCCATATGAAGAGTCTGCAAAGCCACACAAAGTCCACTCTATACAAGGGTATTTTCTGCTGCAGGGAGCTTTGCTTGAAAACTTTGTTGTCCTGACTTTTCTTTTCTCACTTTCATCACGCTGAGCTGCAGGGTCGATGTGACTGAATGAGAACTGTAAAGAGAAGGGTAAAAAGTGACCTTAGGTTTGGGAGCAGGGCCGTGCCTCAACCACACCTTGAATCCACCGACCTGGCCAGTTTGTGTTGTTGTCCTAACCCCACCCTTTCCCTTATTGTTGTATTTTCTTCCATTTGTCTTTTTCATTCTCTTGACTGCATCTCTCTTCATCTCTTCACCCCTCTCCTCCATCCTTTATCCCCTTTTGTCTCCTTTGTCTTCTCCCTTCTGTTTACATTTGTCCTTTCTTTCTTCTTTTCCAAAGTTGCTGCTCTACCTCTACAATTCATCTTGACCTCTCTTCTTTTTCTTCTTTTGTCTCCTTTCTTTTTTAGGTAGACCACTTCACCACCCAAGAGGTCCACACAACATTCTTGTTCGCTTAACCTCATTAACTTGCTTTAAAGCTAACATTGATGCGGTGTGGTCTTAGCTTGTGAAATATTTGTGTCTCTAATTCTCACATTTGCTCTTTAAAAATGATGATGTTTACATTATAATTTAACACATATTTGTTGATATCCATCCATCCATCCATCTCCTACTCGCTCTGAGGCTGCGGTGCTAACCACTATACCACCATGCAGCCCCTCTTTGCCCATATGAAGCAGCGTTTTAGTCAATAAGGTACAGGGTTTTATGCAACATTCCTCCGGTTTTGGATGCTCTGATAAATTCCTTTAAAAAACATTCCTAGAAAGAAATGCTAATCAGATAACGGCATCAGAGCTACGGGTTTCTAAGCTCTTGCAGTATAATACAAATAAACAGAACAATTTTAGGTTTGATTTAGTGCAAAAACAGTGACAAAACATGCAGACTTCTCAGACTGCTCATGCTGGCAGCTCATATTTTACACTGGAAGAGAACTGGATGGTGGAGAAGCGGCAGGTAAAATTGTATGGTCATGGTTCAGCTTATTTTAACATCTTTAAAATCTGCCTTTAAAAAACCACAGATTTGATGTTGTTTGGGATTCACATGTGCAAAACCACATACTCTGATGCATGGAAAGCTGTTTTTTTTTCTGACAAACTGAAAACAATACCATTTATAACCAGGGTGTTGTCTTCTGATTGTTTGTATTTTGTTCTGTTTTTATGATTCTCTTCATTTTTTATTAAGAAGAAACAGCAAAAGAAAATGAAATGAGAACTTTGCTGGTTTATCGAGTGTGTTGACATAGATGTGTTCACCTTAATATTATTAGTCTTTGCAATGCACACCCCTTCATGTAAATGGTATTCCCTGCTTTAGCAGCAGATTGAGCTAAAGAAGGGTTTGAGAAACATTAGAAACAGTGTTGCCTTTGCCTCCGTATTTTCAGTATAGGATGTGCTGGAAATGCAAGTCAGATACATGGAGGTGGAGCACCTTGCAACTGGCAGGACTCACACTGGCTGCTTTAACGCTGTTGCTGAATGCTGTATGATGCTTATGTGTACGTGACTGACATGGCAGTTTGGCCACACTGATGGGAGGAGGGAGGCTTTGGGAGCAGAGAAAGGGGAATGCTTGTATCTCAGGAGAACTACAGGAAATGAAAAATGAAAATGAAGCAAAAAAGAAAAAAAAAATCCAATGTGGATTTGTCAAAGGAGGCAGCTGCCATCTCTGACAGGAAAATAATAGGGTATTCTTGCAAATTTGATGCTACTCTGCATGGGAGGCTTGAACGAATGCTTTTATCTGGACTAGAAGAGAAGAATGCCAAACTTGAGGAAACAGATATATTCATTTAATTTGTTCATGCTTTCTGAAACGTGCCAGAAATTCTCCTTTATGTCCTGAAACTCCTCTCACTCCTCACTACAATAGCTGATGTGTTTTGTGAGCAATTAAAATCCATATTGTATATTGATTTGTGGAAAAATCCGCAGGTCTCTGGGAGGGATGGGTTTTAGAAAGCAAAGAGGAATTGATTTAGACAGATGAGTAAAATGCTTCCCGTTGCTGAACAGCAACAACTTACAAATGATACCTCTGGAGAAAAATCTTCTCTGACATTAGCATTGTAATGCAATCATCAGAAAAGAATATATGCACATCAGGAATGTGTACCATCCCAGTGAAACCAAAGAAGCATGTTGCGCTCTCAATGCCAATTGGGTTTGCTGTGCCTTCATTAACTTCAAAATGTGTCTCGCAGCCATCCAATCCATGAAGACAGGAGTAAAATACAGCAAATCAGTCACATAATAGAAGCTTGAATAAATGGGATTGTGGATGTGAGCTAAACAGCACACGGCTGAAGCTGGCTTGTTATTACTGAGGCTTCACGCTCTCCTCTGTGTCAGTTGGATATTGCTTCCTCGAGCGTGGCAGGTCAGCCCGTTTGCTTTACTAATATCCTCAGGTCCTCTTTTCATTTTCTCAGGCACTCTCTTGTGCCTCTGACTACATTATGTGCATGTATGCGTTTTTGCGCCGGGTGTAAAGGCTCATAAAACCTCAGTGTTCATATCAGTTTTATGACTCCACATCTCTCACTTGCATCAGTTTCAGTAGGTTGTTGTTGGCACGGACAACAGATGAACTGTTGCAGGCTGTTTTAACACTGACAACATGTAGATTCATGTCCATTGTGTTGACTTCTCGGCCGAGTTGCGACTCTTTTCGCTATCAGCTTTAGTTTTAAAATCTCAGTAAGTATTAAAATCATGTGTCCCTGTCTTTCTTTTGAAGCATCAATCAAATTAAGAGCTTTATGTTGAAAACAGTCTTACTAGTTGTTTTGGGGCATAGCCTCCTCTTCTTCCTTCCAGCAGAGGAAAGGGTGATAGAAATAGCAAACAAGATGGATGAGAGGGGTAATCTTATCACTATTTGGCTATATACACATATCCATTAATTATTGATGTGGTGCTCTTGTCCAAGCATTTCATGGTCTGCTCCGTGTCATAAGGGATGACTCAATCTACAAGAAGGGAAGGGATCAAGGACAGGAGAGAGTGTGACTTCCACTTTGATGTTTCTATTCACAGTCATGTTAGGATGTGGAGCTCATCCATGACAAAATACACAAAAAGCCTTTTTATATCTTACAATACATTACTTTGCATAATTATCTGGTTATGATGAATAATCAGTCATATCAGAGTATTTTTGGCATATTATGGTGATGAGGCTGACTTAAATTTCACACACAAACACACAGATGGATGATTTATTATTAGGATTATCATTTAAATGTTTACCTATACATATGGTTAGGCCTGTTAACTGTTACCTGTGGGTCTTTTTCTTGGGGGACCCTAAAGGTTACATTTTTAACCCAATATACAATGGCTTAATTCATATCTCATGGCTTTGACACAAATATGTGAAAGTTAAGTCTCTAATTGTATGTATTAACAAGTAATATACTTGATATGTTGACTAAAATGTTATTCCATAAATGTTTAGAATACATGTTCTGTTAAAGGTGAGTATGCAAAGATACAGAGTCATCTAAACACGTTATTCAAATAAATAAAAAAAATGGTACAATTTAATATCAACCAATAGGTGTAAATAAGCTGTGAACTGTTTATACCAACATTAATGCTGGTTACAAAAAACAAACTGTTGATAAATTGGGAAGATTGCTAGGAAATCTGAGCAAATTGAGATGTGGAATGAATTAAACTCGTATCACGAGGTCCTCCTTTGTAAATATATCAACACCTGACGAGCATGTGGAGAATATCCACATATTTATATACAACTAGAAAATATAAGTTTTCACAGATCAATGATAATTCAATTCATAACTTTTATTTAATTTAAGAAAATGTTGGATTATTCAGAATATGCCAAAAATAACCTGAGAACAACACCACCCCGAGATAAAAGGTGTCAACTCAAAGGCCAGTTGTATTAACGCCACTTCTCTGGAATCTTCTTACAGGCTCCATTAGCCCACAGATTTAATTCTACCTCTTCTCCTTTGAGTGCATTCTGGGGTTACGCATGGCCTTTCCCTTGCAAATATGTAACCTATTTTACTGATTATTCATGCTGGGAAAAAATAACTCTTTTTCAGCATGTTTTGAGCACAGAAGATAGAAAAAGTAGTCATGGGTTATTGGTTTGGTCATTTACAGCAAAGAATAGTGTGAAAAATAAAAGTGCCTTCCAAATACCATCTGTCATATTTTCTGATTGCATAGATTAGAGACTTTTTTCTACCATCACAAATAGAACCACTATTTTTCCAAATGTCTGGCTGTTTAAAAGTCAAGGAAAGGCTGTTGTCTTACGTATATATATACATATATATATATATATATATATATATATATATATATTGCTGCCAGCCATGTGAACCTAGCAAGCATCTTCTTAGTCTATGATTGCATCAGTAAAACCTTAGTTGTGCTTTAAGCATCAGGCACAAACAGCAGGCGTCTTTTAAGGTCTTTTTTCTTCTTCTTTTTTAAACATTGACAGCCTACACCTTCGTGGTGCTTACAAACAAAGGCACAAATCAATTTCTTTGATTGTTTTTTTTTCTTCTCCTAAGAAGCTGAAGTGGAATATTCAAGCGAATGGCTTCTTCATGAGACATCACAGCTCCGGTCCAAACCTTTGCTGTGGTTTAGAGATACTAAATCTAAATTATACCTTAAAATATTGTACTTATACTAAAAGTAATGAATGACCCAAACACATATACAATGCTAGCAAGGAGTGATTTCCAGGGATTTAATCTGTGTATACGTTTTTAGAAATGTTATGTTTTTGTATCTTATTCTGAAAGGGAATTGTTCCTGTGAAGCAGAAAGAGCAGAGGACATATAAGTTTGAACTTTGCTGCGATTTTAACCTTCCTGTGTGCTCTAAACTTTATAACATTTTCCTTCAAAGACAATAGACATGGCCATAGCTGAAATAGGCATACATTTGTGGCTGATTTTGATTTATTTATATATAAACCGGTTTTCTTCACCAAACTGGTGCAACTGAAGCAAAATATTTGTGTTTTCAAATGCTGTCTTACATGTTGGCATCAATGCATATGAAGTCGCTGGAGAACAAAAAGGTTTTTTTTAGATTTTATTTCCTTCTCATAAACAGATTACTTGTAACTTCTCACACATTCATTTTAACCATACAGATTCTTTCCAGTTCATAACAAACTATCTAACCTGCATATTTAGAGCTGAATGCTCCAGTTTCTTTTTTCACTGCAGTGGGAACCTTTAACTCTATATCTGTTGTGTGCAAACATGTTATGTTTCCGATGTGGAAGGACTCAAGCACACAAAAGCCCAGGAGCAGGAATCAGACAGGAGAAATGAGATGAGCTGGTGACTGGCATAATGGAATGATCTGGATCTATACTGGTTTCTGATGAGGTACAGGTGTGGTACTGATTAGGAGCAGCTGCAGATGGAGAGGGAGGAGGGAAAGAACAGGAAGGAAATGCTTCACGACACACGTAAAAATAAAGGACTTTTTAGCAAAGTTAGCACCAGTGGTATTTGAGTCAACACTGTTATTGTAGTGTAAACAATGAGAGCATCACATGAATGCCGTGTTACAATAAAGTACTGCACACTCAAATGTTGCAATAAAAACTCCTTTCCCAACCATTAATATCCTTCCCTTTAAAATGAGCTTCGTTAGCTTTTCATTTATTATTTCACTGTGCACAATTCCTCAATACAACATAAAGCAAAAACGATCCCAGCAACTTTTCTAAGTCATCTGAGGAGCATCTTTTTGTGCTGTTGTGCCCTCAATTACACCTATTCCTGTAATTGCTCGCTCATCTTTCTTTGTGGCCATCTGTGGTTATAATAAAGGTGTCACTGTAACATAATGTGGTTGAGGTTTTTCTAATAAACTCAATGATTTCTAAGAAATGCCACATTTGAAGTTGGAATATTTAATGTTTCTAATAAGGTAAACACTTCTATTTATGAACTCGTCAAGTATAAGTGAGCTTTTTCAGTAACATCTGATGTTTCAAAAGGGGAAATCCTCTAAGTTCTAGTGAGTGAGGCCATGCTAAAGGTCAAGAGGTGGTGTATATAAAGAAGGCCATCATGAAGACTGAGGCATGTCAACCTTTGCTTCTCCCTATATTGAGTCAGCTCACCAAAGAATTTGCATTGATTTGGAGCGAGGACCTCCTGGAATTAGTGACTGTTTTTGTAAGTCAGTGTGGGATTTATCATGCATGCAGAGATATGTGCGTATAATTCTTACAAAGTAAAATATTCCTTTTGACAACTCTTGTGAGTGTTTCTGTTTTTGTCTTCCGTTGTTGACAATGTTTCACTGCTTCTTTACTTTAAGTGACAGGAATGACCAGTAGAAGCTTATTTACAGTGATGCATTGATGGCCATTAGTCTTTTACATTTCTTGGCTAAACACGACATGCATCCTGATGGAGTACGGAAAAGCTTGATATCTTATTTTAACAACACCTGCAATATTTTTTTCCATGTTCTATTGAACTGGTTGCCATCTAAAAAAACATGCAATACATTACGCTTAAGAGATGTGCAATCGTAAACTGAAATACTTGAGGAGATATATCATGCTTTTTAACATGTAAATCATTCATTTACTGCAACACTTTAGTCTGAATTCTTTTTTCTTGCTTCACACACATCTTATAACTCTGTTCTGAGGTGCGTCTTCAGAGCGACTCGTTTTGGTGCGGTCTCTTTAAAGGGGAGTGAGGCCTGTCATGCCCCGCCCCCCTCCAGGTCACAGGATGTTCAACTCTACCATGTTTCACCATGTTTGTAGCTTGATAGCAGCGGCAATCTTCCAACTGAGAGACATTTTATTGACATGTTTACTTTACTTTACTTTACAACATATCAGATTCATTAATCTGATTACCTGGAAGTCTACAACCTTATTCGTTCTATTCTATTCTACAGGCATTTAGCAGACCCTTTTTTCCAAAGCGACATACATCAGAGAATAAAACACAAGCATGAAATCAAACAACAGGGAACAACATGGATAAGTGACAGAATGCTACAAGTCTGGTTGGACACAGCTATTGTCCTGTAGGACACAGGTGTTGTCCTGAAGTGCTAGTTTTGTTTTTTTTTAAATATATTTACCATTCGTCACACAATATCATCAGTAAAGAGCTGTATAGAACTAGGTTAGATAGAAGAGTTAAACTAAGTGTCAAAATGCACTTTGAACAGCTGAGTCTTTAGCTTGCTCTTAAAAGTGGACAAAGACTCTGCAGACCGAATAGAGTTTGGCAGTTTTTTCCACCACTGAGGAACAACAGAGGAGAAGAGTCTAGCTAGTGATTTAACCCCACGTATTGGTGGTAACGCAAGACGTCTTTCATTTGTTGAGCGTAACTGTCTAGGGGGAGTGTAGCTCTGGATTAGAGAGTCAAAGTAGATAGGAGCTGTGTGAGCAAAGCAAAGCTTTGAATTTGATGCATGCTGCAACTGGAAGCCAATGGAGCTTGATTAGCAGCGGAGTGACATGAGCTCTTTGACTGGATAAAAACCAAACATGCTGCTGCGTTCTGAACCATCTGCAGAGGTTTTACTGACCACGCGGTCAGGCCTGCCAATAAGGAGTTGACTAAAGTCTTGACCAAAAGCTGTGTCATGTGTTCTGTCAGAAAAATCCTCCTGATGTTGTACAGAGCAAAACGGCCAGTGTGATAGAGTCAAAGTTCAACCTTATTGGTGGAGGTAAGCAAGGTTTGGCCGGAAAGACTATGAGCTCAGTTTTGCAAAGATTTAGCTGAAGGTGGCAAACCTTTATCCATGCGGAGGTATCAGTAAGACATGGTGATATTCTCGTTGAGACGGTTGTATCATCGGATGGAAAAGAGAGGAAAAGCTGAGTGTCATCAGCATAGCAGTGGTAGGAGAAGCCATGAGAGCATATTACTGCAACTATGGAGGAGGTGTAGAGTGAAAAAAGAAGAGGGCCAAGCACAGATCCCTGAGACATCCCCGTTTTCAGCATATGGGGACGTGACACTTCTCCTTACCAGGATACTTTAAAAGATCTGTCGGAGAGGTAGGACATTAACCATGAGAGAGCGGTTCATGAGATGCCAAGCTCAGAGTGTGGAGAGAAGAATTTGGTAATTGACTGTGTCAAAAGCAGCAGACAGGTCCAGTAGGATAAAGACAGAGGATTCACCAGAAGACTTGGCAAGCAGTAGAGAATCAGTAACAGACAGTAGAGCAGTTTCAGGGGAGGCACTTGGCAGACCCACAGCAAAAACTGTGTCATAATAGATCAAAACCTAATAGAGAAAATTAAACAAACTGAAAAAAATGACCAAAAAGAATATAAAAATATATGTGCAGCATCAGGAAGGAATACATTTACATGTCTGCATTCCTAAACACTGAGAAATGCATAAACACATGTATTTTAGGTGAAAACAGTGGATTTATGTTACTTTTACAGTAATTCAGTGAGTTAATTCTTGCCATCCTGTTAGAATATGCTGTTAAGGTCACAGGCAAGAACATCAGGGGCTGTCCAACAAAAAGAGTGTCATTCAGATCACAAGCAATCATTATTCATAGGTTTTCAGCAGTAAAAGAAATTCCTGTTGGTTCACCTTTGCTCCTCTTCTGTCATATCCTCGGGGTCACTGAAGGTTTTCCTGGTGCGTTTTCATTAGGTTAACTAAATTCTCACAGGAGAGAATGTAGACATGAATGATTGATTGTCTGGTGAGGGACCAGTGATCTGCCTAGTACAGGGATCTGAAACTGTTACAATCTAAAGAGGCCTTTTTGCCACCACACACCATAAATAAAACTCATTCAGAGCTGTTTGAAAAAAAAAAGCCAATCATTTCTGAGAAATTTCTTCTTTAGAAAATTAGTTGTTTTTAAGAACTGCAATTTTATGTTGACTTTATTTTTAAAAGAAAGAAAATGTACAAAACCTTTTCACACAAGATGATGCATCTTTTCTATGGAATTATGATACTTTTGGTAAATGATGTAAAAATAAAGTTAAAAAAATATCTTAGTGTCATTATGGTGGAAATATAATGCAAATATTCATGAAAAGAAAAAAAACTGCTAGAAACCTGCATTTGTGGTTGTCTCTAAATTTAAAAAAAATTTTTTTCTGTTCTTTATTTTTAGACAGTGTTATGGAGAGACATTGTGAATGGTCCAAAAAGCCACTTAAGGTTCTTAAGAGCTGCACGTTGCTGACTACTGGCCCAGTATTTAGCCCATTTCTTGCATTGTAGCTGCTCTGGGATACCCAACATCCCTGAATGCACTAATTGATATAGAAAAAGTATGAAGACATGCAGTTGCTAAAAAAAGGCCAAAGAGAGCATCTCCTTTTCTTACATTTCTTTGTTGTTGTGAAGATGATAAGATGATTTTCACTGATCAACCAAATTCTAGCATTGATTCGGTATTGCAAAGTTGTCTTTTCAATGTCTTTCAACATCATTTTGCATTAACTGTTTTCTTTTTCACTCTTCAGCAAATGTGTGGTTGTTCTGGTGAGTTGACATCTTCATCTTTGGTACTTCTAGATAAGTGGATGCTGCCCTTGACACCCAGCCTCCTCCTCCAGCTGTCTCCCCTCTAAAAATCCCTAAGCAGATGCCAATGAAAGTCACATCTTGTCCACGAAATGGACACATAGTGGAAGTGGACAGACCCAGCTGATTAACTGGATTTAAAGCTTCAGACCCAAGGACCAGGGCTGATTATACACTTTGAAGACAATGTTGTTGGACTACTGACACACATCTAAAATCTGTAATACAGGACTTTTAAATCTTTTAAATCAAATACCTTTTTGATCCCCATTTCCTTATTATTTCAATGTGTTTATTTGAGCTTTTCCTTCTGCTTGTTTTCATTTCTGGAAGAGAGGATTGATGGGTGTTTTTAGACCCAGAACTTGTAGCAAAAAGCCGTAATTGGGCTGAAAACTATAAAGGAATTCCAGCTGAACTTCAGAATCCCTTGGTTTCTCTCTAAGAGAATTTTACACTTCATTACGTATAGTTTTCATGAATAAGCAATGAAAATATTCACTTTCCAGTTTCAAATATGGTTCAACACAACTGCAACCACACCCGTGGAAAAACACACCCATTTTAAGAACTTCTCTCATGCAACACTAAAAGTATGTTGCAATTTATTGGATTAATGTTATTAGTTCTACTTTATATAAAGTATTAAGAGGACGTCCAAAAGTAATCTGTTATCCAATTTCACAGGCGGGCTTAAACCGTTTTGGAATCTCTTGTGTCTCAATCTGTTCCTCCCTCTTAGTCTAATCTGCTCTCTTCCAGCTGGAGTATAGGGAACTTGAGAGCTCCAGTGCCACTCCAAGGGGGAGTTAATCTGGGTATGGGCCGCCCAGGATCACTGTTTTGGTCCAGGGCCAGTGGTCCTGGCTAGCACCCCTCCTCCGTCTTGCTTAGTAGACAGCAGTGGTGGATGGAGCAGTCAAGAGGAGAGAGAGAGAGACAGGGGATGGGTAGCAGGGAAGTCGTGATTTAAATGGACTGTAAGGAAAGACAGAGAGGTGGTGGAGTTGAATAAATATCAGTAGTGGAGAAAAATGTGAGCTTTTCAAAGAGATGTAGGTAAAAGTGCCTGAAGTAGAAAACATGGAAGCCTGTGACAGTTTGACTTTACATGTAGGAAAGGTAAGTTTAACATCACAGTGACCATCCAATCAATATAAATCACTGGGATAGATGCAATCCCAAAAGCGAAAAGAATGTATAGGATGCGCTTAGAATATAAAAGACATGAAGGTAATAAGAAAGCACCACAGAGAATTGAATGTGAATAGTTTTCAGATGAACCTGCCAACACTAGCTATTCTGGTCTCCCGAGTAGAATCCTGACATTTTAGCCTCTCCTGAGTACTCTAACAACCTAAAAGCTAAAAAAGTTCAAACCAAACTATGAATGAGAAATTGTGAAGAAAAAAAAATAAAAAAATACACAAACTAGACTCCCCAGGTTTATCAGGATTTGCAAGACAGTCAAACTTAATTCATGACAAAACTATATGGAAAACAAATGGACTAACCCAAGTCGAACCCAAGTCCTTCAGATGGTCTGGTGTCTTTAAATGCAACTATTTATATTAAGCTGAAGTTTTGTTTGTAGTGCACACAGATTACGGTCATCATATCATGTTTAGGAAGATTCTGCAGTCTTATTGGGGTCAATGTTTGTTTGAATTACTTTAAATATTTTTCATGCTAGCTGGGATAGGCTCCAGATACCCTGTTATGGACAAAGCGGTGTAAAATGGATGGATAGATTTTTCATGCTTGCACTATCCACAAGGTCTAGAGTCTAGACAAACACACTGGCTAAGGGCGGGGTGGACCTAGACCTTCAGCATAGTAAAAAAGCTCCTGGTGGAAAAAAAGAGTTGTAAAATATTCTACAGATTTATTACTCCATTTAAGCTTTTTTCCCCCCTTTTTGCTTTTTGTCATTATACCACCCTTTTTCCTTCCTTCCATCCTTCCATTACTATGCTTTGTGAACAACCTGCTTCGGAAGCAATGGCCTTCTGTGGCTTTCACTCCATGTGGATGGTGTCAAGGATAGTCTCGTGGACATCTGTTAAGTCAGACGTCTTCCCCATTGCTGTGTAACCATCTGACCCAGCCTGAGAGACCATTTAGAGGCTCAGGATACCTTTACAGGTGTTTCAAGTTATTTAGTTGATTATGGTGTGACACATTAGCCGAACACATAGCTACTGTAATTTTCTTCTAGTTGTTTTAACTTTTCCGTGATACAGGCAGGATTATTGGATTTACTGATACACAACTGCAGCTGCCAGGCTACATATCCCCCTGCTTAATTTCTAATAAAACATATTTCAGTGGAGAATTCAAGAAGCGGTTGAGTATTTCCAACCAGGTCTTAAACGATACCATAATGCGTTCACACTACATTTAAGGAAGGACATATTACGGCACCATGGGAGGAGACAGGTTTTTCCTTTCATTGTGGCTAATTAAAAGTTGAGCAGGTACCCAGTCTGCATGGTTTCCAGGGAGACAGGAATATTTCTCCTTTCTACAGCCTTATTGTATCACTTGTGTCATTATTTTACTCTTCTGAATTTTTATTTTTTCTCAACTGTCAAATGTTAACGAAAGACACCCTCAGAACTTTGCAGACTTTTATTTAAGACACACATATTTTCTTTACTGCGAGCAGCATTTAGACTCAGAGAGGGATTTAATAAGATTGACTAAAGAAGGCCTGTAAGGCAAACATAAATTCTTCCACTGTGCATCCACTGACCATTTCACCTTCTGCAACACCACACTCCCACTTCGAATCAATAAAACTTAATATACAAAGTGTGAAAAAAAAGCTGCACTGCAAACATTAACTCAGCTAGTCTTCCTCGCAGCAAAGGATCTATTATTTTCACTCTCACCACAACAAAATAGCCTGTACTTAATTCTGAACGAAAAATATAGAAGATAGTCCCATCTTAGATAGCTGCTGACTATCGGGTGCAAGAGTCTAGTGAAGATACAGAGTCATGGTATCATGGTATGAAAAATAACCCAGGAGGAATGGGAATTGTTGCCATCCTGAAAAGAAAGTGAATCATTAGCTGGACCAAACAGATGCTAAGAAAAGAAGATGTATGTTGATGTAACAGATGGAAGGGTGATTGGAAAGTCCCAGAGAGATAAGAAAAGTTTCCTCTTAGACATAAGAGGAAAGAGTGAAGTATAAAAGGAAAGTGCAGATACGGAGGTGCAAAAACAAAAAGAGAATACAAACAGGGTGGGGGGGGGGGGGGGGGGGGGGGGGGGGGGGGGGGGGGGGGGGGGGGGGGGGGGGGGGGGGGGGGGGGGG
>JBAMIG010000018.1:7684843-7696850 GCA_037177335.1 Kiunga ballochi | reverse complement strand
ATGTGGACACGTCAGGTGTAATATGTTGACTTGATGCTAATAGGGAAGAAACTGAGCAAAACAGCTTTAACACACTTGGGTATGTAAGAAGATCTCTTATTGCAAAAATGCAAAAATGTGTGAGGGAGTGCAAAAGAAAAAAAAAATCCCCTGAAGGTTTCTGTTCCATTTAATCCTAATTGTATAGAATATTCAATATTATAAGGAGATAATTTGATTTAAACTGAGCATAGTGTAAACCTTCAGAGTGTTTTCATTGTGTTAGAGAAAATGCAGCTGAAGTTGTTGTACTTTGTGCAGCGTGTTGTTGCAGATGAAGTGTGTTTGCACCTGTCGGGCCACCCTAGGATTATTATCAGAGATGATTTCACAGTACTTTTGGATTATCCCAGAGATGGGTGGTTAAAATAAACGCCAGTACATTTATGAAGAGAGCTCACTTTTCAAAGTGGGTAACCACAAGCTGTACATTATCTATGCATGTGTGTATTTCTATCACTGACATGACAGGAAGACTGCTGTATACATTTAGTACCATAAGGAATTTAAGGTTGGGCTGTAATATATATACATATATAAAGATCAAAGACATGAAAGCCTGTATAAAATCAGGTATGACCAGAATGAAGGGGCATACATGCTTGTGAAAAATAGCCTTTTTTATTTTCTGCAATGCCGAGACAGAATCTGGAGGGAAAGTCTATCTGAAAAAAATGTTCTCTTTCTTTCTTTCTTTCTTTCTTTCTTTCTTTCTTTCTTTCTTTCTTTCTTTCTTTCTTTCTTTCTTTATTTTTTATTTTTTTTAACAGAAGTATTAAGTCACAATGTGTCCAGAACAATGTATATTTTTGGCTTTTCAGTATCCAGATCTTAACCTCACCTGTTCATCTCATCTCGGAGTTTATCACCTCTTTAGTCCATTCTATTCCACTTCGGCACTAAAGCCACTTTCAATGAACTCTCAATGCCCAACCTGGGAAGGGAAACCTTGCTGACACACACACCTAAACCCAAAGATAAACAGGCAGGATCATTACTTAAATGACCCTGCAACCCCATCCATTTTGTCACACATCCTCTCTTTCCTGTAACACTCCCACTAGCAGTAGGGGTATCTGTAGTGAGTGATATTAGGATTCAGCAGCAGGCCTGATGAGCAGCAGTGTGCAGCTTGGGAGGTCACTACTGCAAATAAATGGAATATAAATCTTCCACACACGAAGACAACTTCCTCTGAAACTACAAGTACAAGATGGGTTTGTAAAATGTGTAAATTGTTCACTTTCTAACAAACGTTAGGTGCATGCTTCAGAAGCTTGTCTCTATAAACATGGCCACATCCATGTATCGATATATGATCCTGAAATGTGTCCAGAAACATGAGTGTCATCTGCTCTTTCTCTAAATAGTCATCCCCTTTCCTCCAAAACAAAACAGCACAGGTTTATTTATCTCCTGACACTGTCAGGAGTGCAGTTATTCCATCTTCATTACAAAGAAAAGGCCCCAAATGCTGTTTTAATGGTAGCTTTTATCAGCTTTTATCCAAGTGAAACGTGTCCTCAGCTCTGCATGGCAAATTTACACATGGGCTTATGCCTTGGATCTCCAACTGAAGGGTATTTAGCAGATAAAGTCTCCTGGGGTGGATGGGACATGTATTATAGATGGAGAGAGGGTGATTTGTTGTGGTCACAGACATACGATGGGAGTATGTGACACCACTCCTAATAGGAATTCTAACTCTCTGTGGAGCTTCTATGCTCACAGTATGGCAATGTGTATGCATGAAGGAGCACAAACACAGACAACTCCCCTCATGGGGCCCAGCCGAAGACAGTCATTACACAAAGGTGGGCATTAAAGACGAGCTGGGGACCATTGGGTGTTAAAGGGGAAATGGCACAAACAAAAATGGAGTATTTAGATGGAGGAGAGCCAAGAGGTTTTACTCACTCTTGCTTTTAATCTCAACTAAAGCAGCAGAAATGGAAGCACTTAAGGAAAGAGTACGGAAAGAGCTGATATTAATGTCTTCATTCTAGAGAAAAGTTTAGAAGCAATGCTGACATCATTACAAGGCAGATGGATGAGATGCAATGTAATTAGCTTGGCCTGCAAGATTGCTTGGGTGGTTTGCCTTTTACAATTTTATTCAGAAACAACCATTAACAGTTTGGTTAAAACTCAAGGACAATTGAACTTTTTAGGATTTGTTTTTCTGGAATGTACAAAAAATGTGATAATAGAATATAAGCTCATTTCCAGTCTTGCTGGCAAAATGTTAATGATCGCCAGACCACTTTCATAATCATTAAGATAAAGCCACAGATGTTAGTGGCAATGCATTACAAAAGCCTCTTAAGCTCATGTAAGCTCTTTAATACAAACTAGACTTTCAGACTGTACTATGGTTAAAAATTTTATTTGACTTGTATTAAGACATTATAGTTGACCAGTTTTTGGCCTGTGATGCTTGGCAGGTCTGACTCCTTTGCAGCTGTAATGCATGAAGGAAAATTACTGATGTGACTCAAATATTAATCAATTATTGTATTTTGAGTGGGAGTACAAGTAGGATTCATGCATGTTAAGAAACACAGACTCTTAAATGAGCTAAATTATGTTGGTTTAACAGCACAATGACTCCAAAAAGGGGAAATTGCTCTCTTAGGCTTCTGCTTAAATCAAGTTTTTCAAATGGCTTATACTGAATCTGACTTATTTCAAGTAAAGTTAATGGACAACTTCACTCTTTGTAATTCACTTTTAGCCACAAAGCTGTTTTGTGAATTAGAATGAGCAGTTTGTGGGAATAAAAATGTGGATAGAGTTAGTGCCCGGTGGACGAGAGGGTAGCTTCCCTCTGATTTGGGTGGGGGAACGGGTTCTGACTGTTGATTTTGCATACGCACCGAGCAGCAGTACAGAGTACCCACCTCTTCTAGGATCCTTGGGGGGAGTGCTGGAGAGAGTTCCCCGCAGGGAGTCCCTCGTCCTCCTGGGTGACTGCAATGCATACGTGGGTGGTGACAATGAGAACTGGAAAGGTGTGATTGGGAGACATGCCTCCCTGATCTGAACCAGAGTGGTGTTCTGTTGCTGGACTTCTGTGCTCGCCACGGACTGTCCATCACGAATACCATGTTCCAGCATTGGAGTGCCCATGTGTACACCTGGCACCAGGACACCCTGGGCCACAGTTTGATGATCGACTTTGTAGTTGGATCGTCGGACTAGAGGCCGCGTGATCAACCCATCACCACCTGCTGGTGAGTTGGTTCAGATGGTGGGGAAGGATGCCAGTCAGACCTGGCAGGCTCAAAAATGTCATGGTTCGGGCATCTGATTAGGATGCCTTCTGGATGCCTCCCTGGTGAGATGTTCTGGGCACGTCCCTGTAGGAAGAGGCCCCGGGGGAACCCCTTGCCTGGGAATGCCTCAGGATCCCCCCAGATGAGCTGGTGAATGTGGCTGGGGAAAGGAAAGTCTGGGCTTCCCTCCTTAGGCTGCCGCCCCCTCAACCCGACCTCGGACAAGAGGTGGAAAATGGATTGATGGGTTACTGATTTTTCATGTAAATCATTGAATATAAATTCTGTAGGCTTGGCCATTTGTAAACATACTTTAAATGGACTGTATTAGCTGTATCTCAGACCAAAACAAATGGAACTCCATTTATAACTTCGAATGTCTTTTAGTCATCTGTTGACAAAGCCAGGTCAGCATGGAGCTAGGTCTCAGCCTTCATTTGTGAGTACTTTACAGTAAAACATGTGTGTATCTTTGGAGAAAAATCTGGAATTGTACTTTTGGGACTAAAATGCAAGAATAGAATGGCTGAGGCAAGATCCAGAAAAGTTTATGTTACAACACATTCATGGTGGCAGAGCGACCCAATAAAAGCTGCCATAATTAAAGTTACAATATAATATTTCTTTACATAAGTAATACTTATTTTTTTAAGATGATTGATATTGAGCCTTTTAAACTGATCAAATGTTGCACTTCAAAGCTTTACAGATTACCCACAAAAGATTCAAACAACTGTAATGAAGCCAAAAGATCAGCCCTCACATAGTGTTTTTCTGCAGGTTTAACGTTTCTGCTGGTAATATTTATCTGAGGGAAGTAGGTTTTCACACAATTCCTTTTTTAAATCTGTGACTAAGCCTATCTGTGTATTGCATACTGCCTTCCTCTGTAAATATTCCCTTTGAATTCAGATTTAGTCCAGAACTCTAATTTCTGACTTTGTAAATGAAGGTTGGTAGCTTCCATTTTTCTTTTAAAAGTACTAACAAAGTATTTTACATGTAGGTCAAAATGAAAAATACATTGCATGCAGGTAATTTACATAAATTAATGCTTTGTATGCATCAAACCCTTATCAGAGTATTCAATGTCTTTCTGCACTCCAGCAACCCCAAATCGTGCAGAACATGTTGTGCATTTGCCATGCATTTCCAGCAGCATGTGAAAATCAATATGCCAGCAGATTCTTTCATCCTATCTGTAAGCAAGGCAAGGTAAGGTAAAGCAAGTTTATTTGTATAGCACCTCCATGTACAAAACAACTCAAAATTCTTCCCATAACAACAACAAAAGCATTACATATGTAAAGAAGCATAAAAACAGCAAAAAGCACAAAAGAAAATCATAAATGAAATTAAAATAAATAAAAGCAGATCAGATAAAGTTACCGTGCCGGTGTCACTCAAAGGGGCATGAAAAAAAAAGTTTTTAACCTGAATTTAAAAGTTTTACAGTTGGTGAGAATTTTATCTCAACTTGCAAATTGTCTAACATGTTTGCAGCATAACAGCTAAATGCTGCTTCTCCATGTTCATTCTGGACTCTGGTCTGGACCAGCTGACCTGAGTCTTTGGATCATAGCTCTGATTGGTTTTTATGATCTTTGAACATATCACAGATGTATTCTTGGCTTTCACTGTTTTGGGATTTATAATCAATCAACAGGTTTTTAAAATATATTCTATAACAAACTGGAAACCAGTGTAAATATTTTAAGACTGGTCTGTTGTGTTCAGATCTCTTCAATGTGCTGCAGATGTTTAATGCTGTTTATGGGAAGTTAAAAGACCATTAGAATAATCCAGCCTACTGGAGATAAATGCATGGGTGAGTTTCTCCTGGTCTGTCTGGGAGACTAAACCTTTAATCCTGTCAATGTTTCTGATGTGGTAAAATGACATGCTTCAGGAGTTGACTTGGATTTTTCTCACTACATTTTAACCCCCCTTTCTTTTAGCATTGCTTTTTTTTTTTTTAACGAACTGGGCACCCTTCACACAGCCTCCTTCGTTTGCAGTGACTCAGGCTGCTGTGCACAGCAGAAACAGCACTTTGACAGAGGTACTCTTATGTTTCTCCGTGTTTTGCTCTCCCTCTACTTTTCTCCCATTCCTCTCTCAACATGCCTCAGCTTATAAAAACCAACATAATGCCCTCTCTTTCTCTCACAGCTCTCTGCCCATGTTCTGCATGCTTTTTTCCCCCCTCCACTGTCACACTGTTCAACAACTTTAGTCTTCACACCTCCTCAATTTCTCTATGCTGTTTTTATACAAAAATGGGGGAAAAAAGAAAAAAAAACAAAGCTAGCTGTGAGTGACCTGTTATGAACAAACCATTTCTTATTGTTTTATGAGCGAGGGTGTGAGAATTGTGAAGCATGACTTCCTTTGTTTTTAGGCAATATCGTTTAAAGTCTCCTCCTCATATAACATTTGCAATGTATCCTCCTGTTATTAATTTTGGGATAAACTCCCAACGCTCATGTGCTTCTCTTGGTAAATACCAGAGTTCTTTTGGTTACATGCATGACTAACACCAAGTTAATATAGAGAATTGCATATCAGCAAGAAGTGAAAAAGGAGGGGGATGTTACACCAGTATCAATGTATATTTTACCCATTTGACTTATGGCTGAAATGGGCTTCATAGCCAAAAAGGGGCTCTTCCTAGCCAAGAAAGATCTCCTCTACCTCAACTGTCAGTCTCAGCAACCCTTAATTTTGTTTTTCCCCAAAGCATTGCTCACAGGAGCAGTCAGCAGCTATTAACTAAGGTGTTGCACTTCATGTCAGGCACTGATACATTACACCGCCTGGGACGTGTTTGCTCACATAGAGAAGGAGAGAAGGTAAGGAGGAAGAAGGTATCCAGAGTCCCTTAGCTTTATTGAGTATGTATTTGGGGAGGTGACTGGGCTGTAACTGGACAAGAATATGGGCTGACAGTTACATTTATTAAGTACAATGCTTTGAATAATTTTTTGGATTTTTATTTTAGGAGGCTCTACCTTATGTGGATGAAATTTAGCAAAGGATTCCATGAGATGCGCCGAGGTTTACAATTCAAAAAGTACATTTACTGGAGGGCAGTAACACAATGACAGGGAATGAACAAAAAGTCACTTTCCCTTTAAGTTCTATGGGGTAATAAACTAAAGGTTAAATTGTACAGAGATTTATCACTGGGTTGTAAATGTTCTTTGTGTCATAAAAGAACAGAACAAACACTTTTTTATCAATAAAACAAAAAGTACAGGGATAGTAGAAAATAAGTAAATCACAATGGTAAAAAAATACTAAATTACTTAGCTTTCCATGTCTCTATTTGGACCAGTACTTTATACATTTGTACATTCGTATGCTTCTTATTGGTAACATTATTACACAGCATGGTGAAAACTTCCCCTATTATGCAGATGATGCAAACATTTAAATCTTCATAAAGCCTGGAAAAAATCAACCAACTTGTTTGACTATAAAGGTGGTTTAAAGTACTTAGATGACTGAATTTGATCCTTCTCAATTCAGAAGACTGAGGTTGTTGTTGTTTGCTGAAAAACTAAGGACAAAATTGTTTAGCTGTGTATATAACTATGCATTAATACAGCTGTTGATTTAATTTTGACCAGGATTTGTCCTTTGACTTGCATGCAAAATGCACCTTTGGATCTGCTTTGTTCCACTTATATAATATTTCTAAATTAGGAACATCCTGTCTCTGAGTGATGGAAAAAAAAACTAGTTCATTATTTTGTTACATCAAGACCGAACTACTGTAATTCTTTATTAGTGAGCTGCCCTGATGTTCTCCTTATCATTGTGGTTGTTCCAAATGTGCCCAGACAATTCTACAACATCCAAAATGCTGCAGCTCAAGTTCTGATGAGAGTGAGCAGGAGAGATAATATTTCCACTATTTTACATTCTCTTTATTCACACCCTGTTAAGAATAATAATAAAATAAATAAATAAATAAAAAACCTATGTTAGTCCCTCAGTGGAGAAATTGTATAAGTGTAGGATAAGGGGAGATAGACACTCTCTACTGCCATTTTACAACTAGTTTTAAAATCTTTCTCTATGATATAGCGAGAGTTAATCCCTTAATTATGCTCCTCTGTGCTTTTGAGGGACATCTCATTATGCAGTGAATGTAAGTCAAAATGACCTGGTTCAGACCAAAATTTGTTCTGATGAGTAAATTAACACCTCTATGAATATAACAATGATAAATTATTTAATGTGGTAGCAAGCATGTTGCTCATACTTCATAAACGTTGACCAGATAGTGATCAATAACGTGTTTATAATGTTTAAGTGAAAAGAAACAGAACAGATCTCTCACTGACATAAAGGTATTGGTAGGATTTTGGGTGGGGATAAAAGTTTCAACTGACCTCTTGACAGGGACACAGAGACAGACATGTAAGCAGACAGTGAAACCGACAGGTGGGTACAAAATCCAAGCTCTGGGAGGTGTTAAGTGACAGCTTCAGAGAAAAATGAGTGACTTTAGTGCATTGTGGTATTCATGTGCTCTGCTGTCAATGAACATTTCCCCCGTGGAGATCTACTCGACATGACAAATGACAGGGAAAAACTAGCCACTGCCAGGGAAATGCCCCAGTTTAATGGAGTTTTATCCATGCTCTTTTGGCATTTGGCATGTTTTTATGACAGGAATATCACAATACACGTTTTCTGTGTCAATGAATGAATAAAAGTAGTTTTAGACAATCAATAAGCTTAACTGGGACACTTTTCCTTATACCATCAATGTTTGATAGTGTTGATATTAATTGGAATTTAGATAGGTCACTGAACTGAAAAAGAAGAGAAAAAGTCAATAAAAATCTGTTTATGTGACATTATTCAATCTTCGGACTGTGCAGATGAGCCAGGACAGAAGAAATGGCAAAGCGTTGTAAACTGAGACAAAACCTTCATAAAATCCAGCCCTATGCAGGGACGTGCACTGGTCTGAGGGATACATTACTTATGCTGAATAACTCTACATTTCCACACTCCTGAAAAGAACAAAGGAATCTGACCTTGAGTGTTTTTTTTTTTCACAGTAGCATGGTGGGAGTGGAATCAGTTTTAGCCGTTACATTAATGGCATTCATGCCATATTCTCACTGATGTATGTGCACAAAAACCAGCACGTGATAGACCAAAGTATCTGCACTGGATGCCAATGAGCTCATTAATATGTTCTTACCAACAGCTAGCATGAGCGTTTAAAAAAATAGTCTTAAGTGCATGTGTGTGTGCTCCAAATCAATATAGTCACATAGCATTATTTATGTTACCATATCCTGTTAACCTGACAATCAGACTCTGTTTGGATCTTTATGCACTTATTAATTTTGAAAAAGTATTTTGCTCCACTAAGCTTATTCCAAAGTCTCATTTGGCTTTTTTAATGTGCTGTGACTGCTTCCTTACTTGCCTGCTACTTACTCATTAAATTAACATGGGCAGATTCAGACAGCTCAGATACGGTCAATAGTTAAATGTGTTAAAACTCAGGGGGGTTCCATCAGCCACACATTGATACCCACGTCACACTCATGCAATTGCACGCACAGCCGGAGTCACAAGTTAATTCACACCACTCACTGTTTCTTGTGTGAAATAAGGACTGTAATGTGATAATTAAGTGTGTGGGGGACAGCGGTGACAAATGTAATCCGCTTCATATTGCTGTGCAATAAAACAGAAAATCTAAGTTTGTATGAAATGAACAAAACAAAAAAAAGGCATTTGCAATAAAAGTGCTCTGATGAGGAAACTACTCATTCACAAGCTGAGGACTGGATTGATGGATGTTTTTTCCTTAAAGATTTGCTCACTTGGAATACTAACTATTACAACGTTTACAGCTGCCAGTAAATGTGTTGTGCTGAACAGCTTTTTTTTTTTCAATCTCACTGCCATCACGCCACAAAAGCCTTCAGTTAATTTCTAAGTTCAGTTATACAAAAGTTTAAAACTGACATCAGTACGATCTGCAGCTTCGACCACAGTGACAACTTTGAAAACTAAACCAGCACCATTGGCAGCTCCAACAAGAATAGTAGCTTTATAACTGCTACCAGTATCGGTGCAGCGTTTACAGGGCCTGCAGCATCTGCACCAGCAGCAGCTGGCCCAATTCCCAATTTGGATTTGATGTATTTTTGCACGATGTACATCACTTTTGGAATTGCTCTTGACTTTAATAAATTCATTGAATGTAAAATGATTGCATCAGGTTTTTACAATATGTGTTAGGCCTCTCTGGAGTCTGGGGGGGGTGGGGGGGCTCCTACAATTTAATGCACTCTGGACAACTTCAAGGCAGAAAATGAATCTATTTCAGACGACAACGCCATCTTGCCAGCAAGTAGCGGAAGTAGTGGAAAGTTTGGGGTTTATTTCGTGGCTGTCTTGGCTCCTATTTGCTTCAGGCAGGCCTTTCAACTGCACAATATTTCTCACATTTTTAGCTTTGAGATACAGTATAGCAGGAAAATCTCCTGCTGCAAAGCACATGTATTAAAAACTGTAGATAACAAACATGTCCACATATTCTGCTTACAATCACGCTTAGATAATAGCTAATATTCATGCAGAAAAGCAATGATAATTACATTGTTTTTACATACATGTGCATAATGTGATCTTTGTCATTAACCTAGATATTGGATTTTTATTTTTTTTTTATTTTGGTAATCTTTTGTGTCAAATTGAAACTTTAATAGGTAATATACACCTATAACAGATTATAAATAGACCTGTAGCAAGACGTGTTGGCAGAAGGCACTGAGGTTTTAGTTTCCACATTAAGTCACATATTACATGTTGGTGAACTCCACCTCTAAAATCCACAATCTGCTGCCCATAAGCACATTGCTCAAACAAAAACAAGAAGGTTTTGGAAAGTTTCTGTGGAGCAGTGAAATAAAACTGGAACTTTTGGGGGCTTGTGGATCAGTGGTATGACCGGTGGAGGAAGAATAAAGCATACCGTGGAAAAAAAAAAATGCTTCACCTTACCTACAGTACTGGCACAGGAAACATATAGTGTTTGGAGGACCGTCCAGAAGGACAACGAGCATACCTCAAAGTCCACTAAAACTTGTTTTTAAAAGAAGATATTAGAGTAGCTGACAGTTACCTAATTTGAACCCCAATGTAAGTTTTTAATGATAAAGACAGTTGGACCCCCAGCTGGAGATCTTTGTCCATGAGGGTTTAGATTCCACAGGAACAGAGGTTGGTCTCTGGCTAAACGTCACATTTAAAGCATGTGAAGAAAGAAATACTTGTCACAAAATGGTTCAATAATTTTGAGACTGCAGTGATCAATGGAAGTTGCATTGGAGAACCCAATTATCAGTTGTGTTGATCAATTTAACTTTTTTTTGTGTTTAGTTTTGTTTATTACAAACAGCTGCTACATTTAGCTAATAATCCAGTTTTGCATTTAAGGCTGAATGATTTTATATACATCATATCCATACTCTATTAGTCTGATTCCTTATTTACTTTTATTTTAATTCAATTTTCAAGAAGCCTTGTACTGTGTGTGTATTTTAACTCTGCCATATTTACCATCCAACAGTATATGCATGGTGAGGATGGTCTATTAGCAAATAAGCTACTTTGGGTGACAGTAGTAAATCATCCAATACACCACCACTCAATGAAGAGTACAATAATAATATAAATATTTTAATGATCAAATTGGTTTATTTGATAAACATCAACATTGTACACATCTTACAAGTTTAAAATATTGATACATCAGAGGGTTAAAAAGTTTATACAAAAATGTTTAATTTCTGCAAAAGCAGTAAATTATTCCTAAGCCTATTCAAAAGCCTGATGTTTGTGTACATAGAAATTCTTAGATACATTTTATGCTTCTTGTTTTTATTTGGAAGAGATTAAGTTTTATATCCCGTCAGTTTTATTTCAAGCCTGTGTTCTGCAGAGCCTGCAGAACCCTCTGAACCTTAATAACCTTTTGATTAAAATTAATCCAAATCCTATGTTCTTGGCAAAATTATGTACACTCCACAGGATATCTTTAAAGTTGCATAAAAATGTCTTTTTGGACATCTTCTTTAATTTGAAAATGGAGATATACTGCACATTCAGTAATTGATTTAGAGTCAAATGAATAACTTCACCTCAACCCAGATGGAGGCAGTGACAACAGCAACTTCTGCTGCTTTGTAAATGTAGTGTGACCTTGCATTTAACTAGAGTTTGTTCAAATTAAGGACTGTCATATAGCTCTCATGTCTGGTTACGTTGTCACTGTTTGGCCATTTCCGTGCACCTTCGGATAAGTCAAACGTTCCAGACAACTGTTCCAAATTCCAGCACACATGTGAACAGCTTTATGTGAAAGCATAGATTGTAAAATTGTTTTAGTTGTATTAGTATTGGAAAAGTGGAGATTAGAGAAAAGACACCTTTTCAGAGCACTCCTCTTCACCATAACGGACACTGTTTAAGGCTGAGTTAATGCCACTGTGTAGCATGCAGGGCATCCAAATCACCTGCAGTCACATCTTCACAGGTGTGATTACTCCACTTTTCAAACTAGACACTTAGTACAATAATTCAATTCAATTCAGTTTTATTTATATAGCCCAGTATCACAACAAAGTTGCCTCACAGGGCTTCACACACAC
>JBAMIG010000018.1:7665446-7675627 GCA_037177335.1 Kiunga ballochi | reverse complement strand
CAGTAATCCGGAACAAGGGGAGAAGGATCATATCCAGCATCATATTTATAAGTAAAACACAGCCGCAACACATAAACTAGTTGAGGAGCCAGACTCCCGGTACTCATCTTTTCTCATGCTGCTGCGCACGAGCAGCGCAAACCGATTGGTTCCGCGGTCACGTTTCTGTCCGCTGATTTTTCTCCTCTGTGTTAGAAATATGAAACCACGAGCGAGTCAGAGAATCATGGACCATTCAACTCAGCAACAACATAACTTTCTGCAGAGATGCTGAGTCAAAGTGATTTTGTTTATATCAAAGAAGCATCAGCTGCTACAGAATCAATCTAACACATTGCATCACATGTTACACACAAGGAGCATGTAGAAAATATGTGAACTGTACTGGATCCCCGATTCCATTGTGTTTAGAAATGTCTCCACATCTGCATAAGATGCAAACACATCTGCACGAGATGCAAACCCATAATCAGTATCACCGTTGCCTAAGCTACATAGGCTCGCTAATGGAGACGTGACAGCCAGTGTGTGTCAGCAGTCTCTCCAACCAAAAAAAACATTTATACACATGCAATGCTGACGTTAGAAGTAAAGCAGATTATGCTTCTTGCTAAGGGAATCAATGACAGATTTACTGGAAGGTGCATTTGAACAACAAACATGTCAGTCAAGAGGGAACCTGCTCCACCTCTTGTCCTGTGCCTTTATGACTACAAGTTTACATAACATAATTTTTAATGTTCATCAGCATTATCCATCCATCCATTTTCTACTGCTTTGTCCATAACAGGGTTGCAGGGGGGGGCTGGAGCCTATCACAGCTGCCAAAGAGCGAGAGGTGGGGTACACCCTGGACAGGTCGCCAGTCCATCGCAGGGCCAACGAAGACAGATAAACAAACATACACACTCACTCATATGGGCAATCTAGAGTCACCAATAAGCCCCAAGGTGCATGTCTTTAGACTGTGGGAGGAAGCTGGAGTACCCTGGAGAGAACCCACGCTAATACGGAGAGAACATGCAAACTCCACACAGAAAGGTTCCCGGTTGGGAATACTGCTCTCACCAAGGCTCGAACCAGCAAACTTCTTGCTGTTCTAACCAACTGCGCCACCGTGCAGCCCTTCATCAGCATTATCTTCATTAGAATGTTAGTTCAACATATAAAATTGGGTGCTCTGCTTTTTTGTGACCTGTTTATGTAAGAACAAAGCGATCCTCGGACCAACCAAAAATAACTGCTGAGGAGCACCAAGCGACTTAACAATGTTCTCTTTTATGAGACTAAACTTATCTTGCATTAAAAAAAAAAAAAAGCATGTTGGCAAAGAAATTGCAGTGCTTCCACCCTATAATTGCTTTCTTTTCATCAACATCAAAGAAGTTAACACTAAACCACTGCAAGTCTTTGTTTCCTGTAAGTGAACCAAATATAGGAAGTGCAATAAAACTTATGTGATGAAAGAAGTTTATCTGAATTAACTAGTAGACAAACTTATTTTCTTCATTGTTTAATCCTCTTGTCCTTAACTTTTTTTTCCTTCTAACCTGAGTCATTGCTGCATCAAGATGTAGTTAAATACTATACTCTATACTATGTGGTAGAGGACTTGATTCCATTTCAGCATTCAGCAGACGGTTGGATGATAACTACCTCATTATCTCACTTACAGATGCCTGTGAACACTTTTTATTTACAGGAACCAACAATGGGTGTTTAATTAATTTTTTTTCTCAGCCAAATGTGTACTTATTCAGTGAAAGAAAACATTATCTTCCTGTTACCTTAACTTTATCGGAAGTTCTGCCATCCTTGTCCACCATCTTTGATTTCTTTCTCCACTGGGGAAATGAAACATGACTGTCTGAGCAAAATTGTAACATTACAGTAAAAGCTAAAAGATGAAGGTGCTGCAAATGATTCTGACCTTTAGGAGAAGAAAACAAATGCCCTATCTGGGTTATTTAGATTTTCCAGGAAATGTTTCCAATAAACAAATGAAGATTTTTAGAAGGGTTTATATGGCTACACGGTAACCTCTGTAATGTAATAGTTTTGTCCTATTATTAGTAGCCTTTGTTCCTAAATCTAACTGCTCTTGAAGACTCAGCAAGCCCCCACAACACTTTTATGTCACAATATATTTTGCAGGTGTTAATTTCTTATTTATTCTTCCAATATTTTACATTAGTTTTCACAATAAACAGCTGCAGTGTGCAACCGCATGCTAAATTTTAGCCAACTATAAGATTTAGACTTAAGATCTTTCTTCAGAAAATGGGGATTAGTGTGTAGTATTAGGAAAAAAAACAAGAGGATGACCATGTAACTCGAGGTTGATAAGTTGTCGAGCATGAGCAGCTAACTTAAATACTGGTGTTCATTAGCATGCTGAAGATAGTAGAGCGGGGCTAATATGGGATGGGAAACTTTGGCTCTAGTCCTGAAAGTTTTCTTTGTCTCCCTGTTCCAACACACCAGATTCAAATGAATGAATCACTGTGCAGATCCTGATAATCCTGTTAGATCTATTAGATTTTATTCAGGCAGGACCAGGGATACATGGGAAACTAGCAAGACCAGGACCCCCACATATGTTCTACACACAAGTTGTGCATGTGTTGAGGGTAAGTAAGTTAAGTTAAGTATAACTTAACTGGGTATGACTGGGTGAAAATGAAATGGGGTGTGGGTTGTATTATTTGGTGAGATAAATAAGCTGGTAAAGAAATTTTCAAATCTAACCTGTAAACTTCCATCTTTCTTTGCTGGCATGTGTTGGGTTAGAGTTGAGGTAAACACCAGATAAAGAATGAGTTGTGGTGTGACTAGAGTTGTTTGTCATCATGAATTAATGTAAATGTTGGGGGAAAATGTCAAATGTAACTGATGGAATAAAGCTTTGGAGTAAATGTGCTTGATAAATTACAAATTCATTGGTCTCTTATTGTGTTACAATGAGGAGAAATACAGATTTAGCATGGTAAATCCATTAATCTAAACTTTTTCTTAATGTTGTGCTTCCATTTTCTTTGATTTGCATTAATGGTTCATTAGTGTCCGTCTTCATTAACAATTTTTTTTTACATTTTTTAAAATTTTTTTTGAAAACAATCATGCCGGGAGTGCTAGTCGGGTGGTGAGGAGGCACAGAAACTGAAAGGAGTGGGGATAAGGGAGCCAAAGATTAGGGATGAGTGGCTATGCAGATGAGGGATAATGGGTAACAGTCCGTTTTCAGAAGGCAAAGCATCGCGTGGGAATTCTGAAGAGGGCCAAATCAGGCCGGATGAGAAAGGAAGCTGATTATCCACCCTCCTTTTGTGTGTGTGGGATCAGGATCAGCAAGCAAATCCTCCACCCAGAGAGAAGAGCGGAGCAATATGAGAGGAGGGGTGAGAGAGGAAAGACTATGAGTGGAGAAAAGAAGAGTTAAAAGGTGATGACACAGGGTTAAAACCTTGTCCTTCAATTTTCAGCTGTCACCTTTTAGAGCGAAGAAAGTAAAAGAGAGGCTACGGAGGAAGATGGGAGGTGTGGCTGTAATTTTGTCCTTTGTGCCTTGATTTGGCATATACAATGCAATCAATCAGAGATGACTTCATCAAAGTGACTGATGCGGATACCACTTGCAATGAGTGATTATGTGCATATGTAAGATTACGCTCCAATTTATGCACTGCCCACCCTTTTTCACATGCGTCACAGTGTCAAATGATTGAATGAACTCAGAACTATCTTGCTCTGACAACCCGCACTGCTCATATTCATCATGGAAGCAAATTAACAAACTAACTGCATGTGGATACTCAGTAAGGCTGAAATACAGAGCGTTTTGGCTGTATTTGTCTTATTTGTCTGCTTCCTAGGCTGTGCTTTCTTGTGCCAGATATCCTTACCTCTCCTTGGTACCTGCAGCAATACAGGAGCCATTACACACTCACTGAGTGATGAGATGAAGCAGTTTTCATTAAAAAGACATTTGCTGAGTACTGGAGGCCTTGAATTGATGTGAGGAAAGAGACAAAACTGGCATTTGTTTTCTGGCGGGAGGTGGATGAGTGACTCATGTGTCAGTGTCTCTGACTATACAATCAAAAGAAATTTCGAAAGGCGTGAATGGTTGTTCATGTGTGTATTCGTGCTTCTACACTGGCTTGTGTTATGGACAAAGTGGGGGTGACTGCGTGAAGTCATTCGGTGGTCGTTGGATGCTGCAGTGTGAAACTGAGATGCTGTTGCTAAGACCTGTCAGCGAAGTAACAAGGAGCAACAGTAAGAGAACTCCTTGCCTCCGTATCCTTTCACTCTATTCTACTGTCTCCTACACACACACACACACACACTTCATCTGCAACCCCTTCAGGACAGCGACCATCCTTCATTGGACTGCGAGCTGCGTCAAAACACATCCCAGCCTGAGATTATTACTTTCAACAACACACATTTAAAGAGCAGCTCTGAGAAGGTATGAGTGCAGGCTTTTTACCCTTACAGGTCTCAAAATCCAGAATGATTTGACCTTAATAAAGTTGCATTTGATATTTCAACATGAAAATCTGAAAACCCATCTGTCGTTACAGTTTGGGATTTTTAAAACCCTGTGAAATTTATGTGGGATGGACTACAGCTGTAAATCAAGTTTGAGTCAGGTTTGAATAAGTGTGATAAGAACGGCACGCTATTGTTGTTGTTGCTTTGTTATTGTTGAAGGGTGCTGAACAAGGTTCCAGTAGATAAGCTTTAGTACCAAACAGTTGTGGCTCAGGCTAATTAATCACATTTTATACAGATTTTATTGGATATTTGTTTGGTAAATCTTTTGTCAATTATTTTGACATGTACCATTTTATTTAAAATGTTTTAAATTATGTCATTTTAAACTGGTAGATTATCCCGTAAAATGTTATTATTTGAATGTAGAGCATGCAATGCTTTATTAACCCACAAATAAATAGGTGTGCTAATAATACCAAAACATGATTTCCATAAACATGCCTGGTTCAGCAAAACTTTTACATCAGGTTTACATATTTATCATATTCCTGCAATTATTTATGGGTTTTCAATATTGAAAAAATAAATATATGTTTTTACTTTTTATTTAGATCATCATCTCTCATCTCTGATAACACCTTGCCATCATATTGGCCTCACATGTATCTTTTTCTCAACAAAAAAGGAAAACTTTTCTTTTAATTTCAACATGGTTGGAGGACAAATTTAGCTTAGCTGATTCTTGAAAATAATAAAGAAATAAATGTAGAACAATCTTGAGGATCACAACCATTGAGTTTGGTATCTCAATGGGGTAATGGGATATGTTTACCAGGGCTGTGATACATTTGACCCAGAGAGTAAGTACTATTAAGGACCTGTAGGTTAGGATAATACCAGAAAATAAAATTAAAAGGAATGCTCATTAGTATGTTAGAGATAATATTGATTTAAAAGATGCTTGGTAAAAATTAAAGTTACTGTCAAAATTCTCCAGCTCTTTTTATTATGATATAGAAAATACCAACAAGAGTAAATAAAAAGAGCCCCTTCATTAATTTTGTGTAAATACATATGAACATCATAAAACATGGATATCTGTTTGTTAACCTCTACCCGAGCTGTTAACACAGAAATGGTTTCATAAACAACCAAAAAGAAGCTTTGAAAATGGCCATGTTTTCAAAAAACAAACAAACAAAAGAAAAAAAAAAAATAGGACACTGTCAGAAAATTTCAGAAACGTCCAATTTTTTAAATAAAAACTTTATTTTGCCCTTTAACACAATCTAAAAGATAAAAAAAAAAGTTTCTTTTTGTATGTTTACCATTTATCAGCATGGAATAGGTCCAATTATTATCAGGGCTGTCTTCTGCTTTCTGGTTTTTACCAGGGTGCAGGAGACCAGTATCATATAGTCGTTTTTAGTCAAGT
The DNA here is from genome assembly GCA_037177335.1 of Kiunga ballochi. Taxonomy (NCBI): domain Eukaryota; kingdom Metazoa; phylum Chordata; class Actinopteri; order Atheriniformes; family Pseudomugilidae; genus Kiunga; species Kiunga ballochi. The sequence goes on along the minus strand of JBAMIG010000018.1, from coordinate 7,669,692 downwards.
TTCTGCATCAAATATGCAACATTAGGGGATCAAAACAATTTTGAAAAAATTTATGTTATCACGACCAAATCCACCTACCTTTAAAAACCACATGTCAGAAATTGAGAGGGAAAGTAATGAATATGCAAAGGCTTTACCCAAAGTGACATTTAAACCTCAAGGCTAAATTTTTGGTAATTATCCAATTGGCCATCTATTGCATTCTTTATAAGATTAAAAACCTTCATTAAGTTACTTAGAAATTGCAGATGTAAAAACAATGCTTAGAGTTGCAATCTTGTCATAATGCTGCACAGTCAAAGTCTTTAGGAAGACACTACACCATGAATGTTAAAAATATAGTGTGTGTTCTGAGGTCCATGTGGGCTCCACAAAGGTTATTGATATCTAGATCTTTGAAACTGTTTACCTTCATTAACTATAGATCCATATTATCCAGTCAATAATGTGGCAGGACCCTACCAATGGCTTTAGCTATTATCAATATAAATTTTCAGTTGGGTCAAAGTCAGGAAATCCTTTGGTTTTAATAGAGATAGGATTTTAAATATGGTATTATGAGTGGATGTTTCTTTCCTGCTGTTGAGGATTATCGAAGCACTGCAGGTCTGCAGAATTAAAAGGTTTTTTGACAGATGTGCTAAAGCTGTAGTAAATGTTACTCAGTAATAAGGCACCAGAAAAGTCACTTTTTAAAGCCATTCAAATCTGAGTCATCTCAAATGTGATGTTTTTAGTGAATGTTTACACGGCACCACATCTGCACGAGGAGCAGCATGACGTGGGCCCATCCATCCATCCATTATCTACCGCTTTGTCCCTAATGGGGTTGCAGGGGAGTTGAAGCCTATCCCAGCAGTCAACGGGCGAGAGGCGGGGTGACGTGGGCCCGTGTCAGAAAATCCACATTGCAGCCTGTGTTGCTAATGGATATTATGCAGTTAAATAAAGTGACAAAAATGCAGATGCATGTATTTTAACAAACTATATCATGGCTCAGGGTTGAACTAATGTGACTTCTTTGTTGTTTTTAAGATAGTAAAACGTGCACTCTTCCCGTAGCCCCATTCTGATGAGTTTTAGCTTGTGCATCAAGAAATGTCTGTTCCCCCAGATTTCAGAAAGAGCAAATGATACTTAAGAAGCTGACTTTAACTTATAACCTGCCAATAATGTAGTTTCAGGACACTTAAGCTGTTTGCTGACATTCACAAAGCACAGTGTTTGCTGGATACAGTGAGAGAGGGTGGTGAACTAATCTCTAGATGATTTATCACGAGCTGTCCGATTCATGGAACTAATGACATGTGACATAATCCATGTGTAAAACTGGAAAATGCATCAAAAACAGTGTTATTAAATTGGATCTCTGATCATTATGAATTAGTTTAACATCAGTAGAGCTGTCTGTCAGCAGGTGTCTGGCAGATAAAAGATTAAAGGTAAGTTGTGTTTATCTTTGGGCTAGTGGATACTTGCTCACATGAATATGATAAAAACAGGTAAATCTCAGCTAGAGGCAACCGGTGGAGATGCAACCTGGAATGATACATTGCTGTAGTCAAGAGCACCAGGGAGAACAGCATGCATTCACAGAGAATGGAGGTAAATTCTTAATGGGTAAAGACAGTTTGAATCGCTCTAATTCTGTTACACTCCATCCGTCCACAAGATGTCCTCAGACTTATAATTACAGGGCAAACACCTGGATCACCAGGTTGCATATGTCTATAATTCCAGTCTGATTCAGGCCGTTCCTCAGTCTTCTTTCACAGGGAAAAAAAGAGCTAATGACGCTGACAGACATCTTTCTGTAAAACAACTTTAAAAGTGACAAATTTCCTAATCAAATGACTCACCAACTCAAAGTCTTTTCCTAAGCTTTTCCCCACATGCTGGACAGGGTTTAGTTAATTCTGTGCTGTTTAGCCTTTAAATCCTCCTCAATTACTTGTTTAGCCTGAATGTTGCAGCTTCCCTAATTTATTTATTTTCATCAACTTTGTAATGTTAATTAAGTCGTTTAAGCTCTCATCCCCTTGTCCCCCCAGTCCCTGAGCAACAATTATTCTTTCTTTTTCCTCTGAGCTTTCTCTACCTCCCCCCTCCATCCATCTTTAGCCAATTCCTGTCCCAGCTGAGGAGCTCCCAGCCTTTGTCCAGCTCTCTCACCATAGGCTCTAATCTTCTTCATGGGCTGAAACAAAGGCAGGGTAGTGGGTGGACAATTTGGGCCTCAAGAGTTTAAGGTTGGCTCAAATGTGATTATTCATTGTGAAGGACCATGGTGACAAGCTGCTGCATCCTCAGGACTGTAAAACCTACTGTACATCCCAGTTACCAAAAAAAGAATAAATAGAACAACATTAATTCAGACTGAAAACTAATTCTTAAGAGTATTTAAAGAGGCATGTGTGTGTGTGTGTGTGTTTGTGTGCATCATCCACAGCAATATATTGTATGCTCTCCTACTTTCTCAAATTAGCTTCAGCATCATATTATTGTCCGTTTATCATAATAAATTACAGCACACTGTTTTTCATTACATTGACATTCTCTAAAATGCTTTCTTTAATCTGCTCCCAGTGGAGAGGCCAGGCTAAAAAGGTTAACTGTGTACATGGGTTAATTGGGTGTGTAGTTTTATGAACCCTGGAAGAGAGAAGAGAAAGATAATCCCACCACCCAGTCCATCCTCAGGTGTGAACAAACGGGTCAAACAGGCTCACTGGAGAAGGCTGGCTAACATCTTTGGACAAGGTTTGTTTTTTGTATTTTCATCTAAAACAACAAAACAGATGCATTCTTATCACTGTCCCTTTTTTTCTTGCATGAAACAACTGATAAATTTTGGAATATTTCACACAAAATGGTGAAATTTGGCAAAACCTTTGACTGAAATCAGATAAATAAATTCATACTAAAAGACTAGTTTTGCCGTGAAGCAGCACATGATGGGATGAATATGGATGATGGTATGGGTTGTATTTTCAGCCTGCAGCTCATGCCAAGTTTCTACCAGGCACATTGTGAAGTATGCAGACAATGCGTCAGCAGTGGGTCTCATCCAAGATGACGTAGCCTACAGAGGGGGGGATAACCATCTGGTGGACTGGTGTGTGATGAACAATCTGATCCTGAATGTTGATAAGACAAAAGAAACTGACATTCACTTCTCATGGATACACCAAAGCTACGCATCACTGGAGATGGTCAGCGGCACAGAAGTATATTTCACAACCCAAATTTCTTTTATAATTACATTTTTTTGTGTGTGTTGTGTTCCATTTTTTGCTGAAAAATTATTTCTATATATTATACTTTTATCATTTTAAATAGTTTAATAAATAAGCTTATAGTAGTACTAAGTATTTATTTAAATAATGTTAATTTTTTTGGGTGGACATTGGAAGAAAATTAATGTATTCTCTGATGGTAATATAATTTTACTGAAATGATGACATTGTAAAATTAAAACAAAGTGGTTTTTTTTTTACTTTTATCACCATCCTGTGTTTAATTACCTTAAGTTCCATCCATTAAATAATATATTAAGTATTTTGTTTTTTTTCAAATAAACCATAGATGTGAAAAAAATATTAGATGAGGGTAAAACTACAGAAATTTTAGCAGCATGGCTTTGGAACCTACCCAATAAGACCCGATACACCATACCATCACTGTCCATTTATTTTGCAGTGATGACACGTATTACTATAGCACAGATGCTAAAAACATCCATAAGAGGGCATGCATGCATGCATTTTTTTTAAATGAAAAGAATCATGTTTAGCAGCCTGGTTGCTCTCAGTCAGTGTTCAGAAACGTGATTTGTTTTCAAACAGCATCATTGTTGAGGGGGTGTTATGCCACAGTTGCTGTTTGACAGATTTATTATAGTGAAACAAAAACATATCCCAGGTTGTTCCTAGTATTTAGTGTTTTTCAGTTCATTGTAAATATCATAAATCAATAACTTATTTTATATACAATCACATCTCTTAATTGGCTGATTATTTCATTCAGTTTTATTTTTATTAGCTGTTTGTTTTAAGGCCCATTCTGTGGACACTGTAGTATTTGGCAAACACATTTTAATGCAAATTATATATTTTAATATTTTAACTATTTTAACCACTTGTGTTTTTAACTTTGCTCATCTGGAGCCTAAAGCTATAAACTATCCAAGTATTGGGATGACATTGATAATATTATCAATAATAACTGCATATTAATGAAGTTTTAT
>JBAMIG010000018.1:7645437-7656363 GCA_037177335.1 Kiunga ballochi | reverse complement strand
TACTGCTTGTTTTGGGGACCCTAGGTTGAGAACCATTGTCTTAGTTTAATTTTACAATTTGCTCTTATACAATTATGTAACAAAATCCAGTTTAACCTCGGCTGTTTAACCTTTTAAAGTCTGGCTTTTTTTACTCAGTGTCATCACTTTAAATGTGAAACTAATTTAAGGTGATAGTTAACCCAAGTGTCTTGTTTTTGTGTGAAATTAGTCTCCATCATGAGACCAGCCCCCATCCTCTTTGACCTATTCTAACATTCACACCACTGCATCTTTCGCACTATCTGCTGCTTGTTCCCTGCTTTTTCTCCATCTCATAAAACAAAGGAAACAGGATACCTTCTCTAGAGGAATTCCATTTCCTCTGTGGATGCTACCACTGCTCTAAGCCTTTCTTCTCACACCATTTCATTCAATCCTTTTGATCTTTTTGCCTTTCTCTCATCTCCTGGGAGGAGGACAAGGGGAAGAAGTGGGTGGCCAGCAGTCGGAAATGATGGAAGATGAACTTCTCTGCATGGGATGCATTTCCCATGTGCATCTCTGCTTCATATTAACGCCCTTGGCCATCTGACCCGAGAGCCTTCCCTCTGTGGTCATATGATGAAGAAAGCACACCCTCTTTGTATTTTCAGTTAGTGCATGTCGGAAATGATAATCCTAGCCTTAAAGGATTTAGAAAATAACAACAAAACATTACATTGTGGCATTATTTATTCAAGCACAGTCAAGGTATATGTAAGCATAGTGTGAAGAAACCTCAACGACCCCATAATTTAACCATTTAAAGTGATCAGACTGAAGAAAATCATCTTAGCTTTTATATTGATTGCTTGTTTCTTTGAAATTTTCATGTATCTCCTCATAACCTTGAAGATGGTAGACAGGGTTGTGTTCAGGAACATACAGTTTACACTTTTTTAACTAAAACAAATATAAAATTAACCTTTTTTTTAAGAAACTGGTATATTCTTTCTACATAATGCTTACAATGAAATAAATAAAAAAAAGCCAGTATTTGTTTTACTGGATGCTTAACAGATGGTTGGAAACATATTAGGTTTCCTACATCTGCCTGCTTTAAAGTGACTTCACTCTAAACATGTACATTTTCATTAAAAAATAGTCATTAAAAAAGAAATCCATCCATTTTCTACCACTTATCTGGAGCCAATCCCAGCTGTCATCATGCGAGAGGCGGGGTACACCCTGTCCATCACAGGATTTAGAGCTTTATAATTCCAATGAAAGGTTATTTATTTTAGCAGCTTAATGTGCTGCAGCCATGAATAAAGATCTAAAGTGTCATCAATTGTTGTTCATATGAGCCAGTGTTCATGGTGGTGCCCCTGCTGTATTATTTCAGCTGGGTTAAGATTTAAATTTCCCCCCAGGATTCCCAACCGTGGACCTCAACAATCATTATTCTGCATATATTTTGGCGCTTTTCCACTCGCACCTACTCTACCTGGTCTAACATAACTACACCCAGAAACATTCACAAGGATTGAGGAGGTCTTCAAAGTATTCTCTCCACCGACCCACAACGTCCCTAGTCAAGGTCAGCAGCCTCCCATCTCCACTGTAGACAGTGTTGACGGAGTACTACTTTCCCCTCCTCAGGCGCCAGATGGTGGTCCAGAATCTCCTCGAAGCTGTTCAAAAGTCGTTTTTTATGGCCTTGACCGAATTCATCCCATGCCCAAGTTTTTGCATCGGTGACCGCCAAAGCCGCGTACCGCTTAGCCTGTCGGTACCTGTCAGCTACCTCCGGAGTCCCACAGGCTAAAAAGGCCCGATAGGACTCCTTCTTCAGCTTGACGGCATCCCTCATCACTGGTGTCCACCAGCGAGTTCTGGGATTGCCGCCACAACAGGCACCAATGACCTTGGGGCCATAGCTCCGGCTGGCCACCTCAACAATTGAGGCATGGAACATAGTCCACTCAGACTCAATGTTCCCCGCCTGACTTGAGACATGGTTGAAGCTCTCCCGGAGGTGGGAGTTGAAGCTCTTCTTGACAGGGGACACTGCCAGATGTTTCCAGCAGACCCTGATGAGACGTTTGGGCCTGCCAGGCCTGACCGGCATCCTCCCCCACCATCAGGGGGTCGACAGCTCCGCCCCTCTCTTTACCCGAATGTCCAGCACACGCTGCCTCAAGTCTAACGATACAACTACAAGGTCGATCATCGAAATACAGCCCAGCCCGTCCTGGTGCCAGGTGGACTTGTGGGCACTCTTATGTTGGAACATGGTGTTTGTGATGGACAATCCATGACGAGCACAGAAGTCCAACAACAGAACACCACTCCGGTTCAGATCGGGGGGGCCATATCTCCCAATCGCACCTCTCTGGGTCTTACTGTCACCTCCCACGTGAGCATTGAATTCACCCAGGAAGACGAGGGAGTCACCTGTGAGAGCGCTCTCTAGCACTCCCCTTAAGGGTGGGTACTCTGTACTGTCGTTCGGCGCATAGACACAAACAACAGTCAGGGCCCGTCCCCCCACCCGAAGGCGGAGGGAGGCTACCCTTTCGTCCACCGGGGTGAACCCCAACGTACTAGCATCAAGCCGGGGGGCAATTAGTATGCCCACACCGGCTCGACGTCTCTCACCGGGGGTAACGCCAGAGTGGAAGAAGGTCCAACCCTTCTCAAGGATGCTGGTTCCAGAGCCCAAGCTGTGCATTGAGGTGATTCCAAATATATCTAGTTGGAACCGTTCAACCTCACGCACAAGCTCAGGCTCCTTCCCCACCAGTGAAGTGACATTCCTCGTCCCTAGAGCCCGTTTCTGCAGTCGGGGATCAGACCGCCAGGGAATTATGTACTGCTGGGCTCATCGGAACACACAAACCCCTCCACCATGGTGAGGTGGCGGCTCATGGAGGAGTGTTGTGTAATTTCATAGCTTTAAATATTATGCCAAAAAGGGTTACGATAACAGTAGAGACCTGAGTGCATCAGCAATTTTGCTTGATATGCTGTACAGAAAAACGTCTGCTAATAGTGTGTGACATAAAAGAAAAGGAACAGATATGATTTTAAATATAAAAGAAAATGGAGAAAAATGGGGTGTAGAACCAGAAATAATTTTGTCTTTTCCTCTCTGCTTTTCTGAACCAGCTTAACTATAAGCACAATTTAGAACCCCATTTGTGTTGACTGGCTTGCATGCCTTCAAACTGTTAAGGTAGAAAGCAACCATCATATTTCCTTTTTTCTTTCTTTTTTTCCTTTTACTTTCACATTCACATTTTTTCCTTTGGAGCATTATCACGTATGACTAACAGAAAGCCATTAACCCTCTGCTGCCACTCTTCCTCTACCACCTTTCCCACTCTACATAAACATTTTTTTAAAAGTCGGTGGTGAAATTACAGTCAAGCCCCCTCTTATGTAGTAATTACTGATGCAAAATGGAACATTTTTCACATGTTCTGCTGGCATGTTGCCAGTGTTCCTCTGGCATCATTACACCAGTGAAATTGAGTGAGGAAAAAAGAAGTATATTAGATGCATGATTGGGATGAAAAAGGTAAATACACCTGTGGGAGGAAGATTGACCAAGTGGATAGTATAATATTCCTTGTAATTACACATGTGTATATTTGTGTGTTAAAATAGAAGGGTGAGATGAGATGGAGTGAAAGCCCTGATTGGACGACACCTTTTTCCAGTATTTAGTTTGAAGGATATTGGGGTCACAGAGATTCTAGCTGGACAGAGCCAGCTTTTCATTACATAACAAGTGGGAGGTCAGTAGAAGTCATCTCACCCCTACTCATCTACTTTCTCTCTTCCACACAGAAACACACACACACACACACACACACACACACACACAGTGGTCAATTGTTGGCAGAATCCCCAGAGACTCCCAGCTATTATCCACTCATTAAGTTTAATCAACATACGATCAATGAGGGCTACATTGTCAGATAATATAACTAATAGTTGATTAAAACTCCAATGAAGTTAAATGCTGATTATTTCTTTTGCCATTTTTGTAATTGGATCAAATTCCGTATTGGGGTAGCTATAAAATATAGCTTGCATAGATTAACATTTACCTCACAAAAACTTTTTAGTAACAGATTTCCTCATAGATTTTTGCCCCTTTGTCTAAACATAATCATCCCCATATGTTGAAATGGGTCATAGAAGAGGCTGAGGAAGTAACAATTTAGTTCCACTCAACTGATATTCACATGTCTTCATGACACAGAAGGCATTTCAGAAGCAGAACATGTTGTTTCTGATTATCAGATTGCATTTAGTGATGAAGATCTGTTGACAATCTGATTACACACCTTTAATTTAGTTTTATTTCCTTTTTTAAAAAAAAAAACAAATATTTACGTAGTCATGAAGTTTTTTTTTTCGGTAGGACTTTTCAACCTGTTGATGTCCAAGTTGTATCCATTTTGCATTCAGGTTCAAAACGAGTTAGGATAATACTTTTAGCTAAACAAAGGCCAGACCTCGGAAAATGTAAATTCACTAGATTTGGATAAAATAGTTTCAACCTTCAGTGGTAATGATGCCAAAGCCAGAAAGCAATTATTTAAATGACTTCAAGTGCTTGTTAGAGTTGGTAATGGTGTTTTCACTGCAAAAACTAAAATCTAAGTAAGATTAACAGATAGTTATTCTTGCTTAGCAGTTTTTTTTTTTTTTTTATTTCTCTTAATGTGGAAACTCTTGATAAGCCAAATTTTTTGTTCTGTTGGCAGATAATTTATCTCATTTCAAGGAACATTTACCTCATTTTTGGATTTTTTTTCTTGTTTCTAAAACCATTCTCTCTTTGCAGTATGAGTTGCTAAAAGAAAATAACTTAAAGAGAGATAAAAGTGTAACCAGGTCATTGTTGAACAAACATGGCCGCTTAATGCTGGTAAATGCACCGTTTCAAACTCAGTGCTTCCATCACTTCAGTAAAGACTAATATTGCATTTAATATGCATTCTGCTCATTATGCCTTCTTTGTATGCTTTTAAAGCCACATCACAGTGTTGCCTCAGAAAGCCTTCAAATAAAATACCGGCACCATGAAAACAAAGTCAGAGGAAACTTAATTTCAACTGCAATTTCCATTATGCAATTTTTAATGCAGAGAAGACTGTTGCTTGAATTCTTCTACGCATGAATGCTTAGCTAGTATGCAACACTTGTATATTAGAAAAGTAAAAAGAAAGATTGGAATCACAATCCACAAATGGTTTTCAGTATGGAAGATAAGCTGGTTTCAAAAGGGGGAACATAGATCCCTAAATGCACACTTTTATGTTTAGCAAATGTGATATTTCTGTTGCCATGCAACATGCAGTTGTTTTGCTAACTATGTGTTATAAACTGTTTTAAAATGTATAAGCTCTGACATATTTACTTTTCATCCATTAGCTTGCATATTGAACTATTATTAATAACAATTTACAGGTGAGCAAAGGAGAAAAGCAATAATCAGTTGTAAGCAAAGTACAAAGGTGAAGGGACAGTGGAGTAAATAAATGTCCTCACTTATTTGTCCTTCCAGTATTGTTTTGTTTAACAATGGAAACTTGCATATGGACTTGTTATTGAAACCAAAAAGCTGATGCTAATTTGAAACTGCATCAAATACAGGAACAATGTTTTAATTTCTGTTTTTTTATCCTCAAGAAGGGGTTTGTTGTTATTCACGTCACATTCAGGTAGATGTGACCGAGGGAGAAGAAGTAAAACTTCTATATTCTGCATGTTAATTGTGAAAGTAGAGTGATAGAACTTTAATTCAAGATAATTAGCTGAACTTAATCGCTTGCATAAACACTTTGCTCCCCAAATTGATTTATTTGGACAGACAAAGAAAGCGGAAGACTATTGAGATTGGAGCTAGTTATTTAAATTAGAGGTGGGATTAGTTTTCTCAGATTAGTAGTAGAATAACCAAATTGTCAAAGTCAAAATCAATGTATAAAAGTTTATTTTAAGTTACCTTTATTTGCATGGAATTTATCATGGTCTGAACCATTACACAGCTCTCTTTCTGAGTGTGTCAAGCCAGACAAGAATAGTTGGTTGCAAAGTGACAATCCAGGAGGTTCAGGAGCATTCCTTGTAGACTGCTTCATAATTTGTTTGACAGTGTTTGTAAAAACATGAGAAAAATCATGTGTTTTGTTGTTTTCTGTCAAGTTCAGACAGAAACGACAAGGTGACAACACCAGATCAGAGGTGCCCAAGAACACTGAAAGACGCTATTATTATGAATAACTTACGCTTAAAAAATAATCACTTCAGGAGTTCACACCAATATGATTGTTGACAAGGAAAAACATGTAGTAAAACATTTGAGGATGGACTGAAAAACTACTGTAAGAAAATGTGGAGTAAAACAAACATAATGAAAAGGAGGCAAGTTTGGTGAGCCAAGATCTAAAGAAAATGTTAATAATGTTGAGCGAACATTTAAAGTGGCTGGTTAAAAATTGTTCTTGTGCAATAATGTCTAAAAGACATCTTTATGTGAAAGGTATATAAAGGCACACCAACACTTCAGACCGGTCAACAACTCAAAACATGGTGCATCAAGAAATGTTCATTCATTCATTCAATTATTCATTCATTCATTCGGTATTCTTTAAATTGAATAGAAATAGGCTGGTTTTGTGCATGATCCTTCTGTGTGTTTTAGTCCCACTTCAGCCTTATCAAGAATATTATAAATATACAAGAATATCCGATTGTTGCATCAGTGACTTCCCCACATAGACTTTGTGTTGATTCACACATTTGAAGAGCATCAAAACTGCATAAATTTGTCATGTGGATAGGCTTTGCATCTACACTAACAGCCTGTCGTTGTTTGTGTGGCTGAAAAGCAAAGTCAGGCACAATAATGGTGATCCACCATGTTGTTGTTGAGCAGAGGAGACAGGTCTATGCCTGTGGTGTCTAGCGCTAGATGGATGTCAGCGGTGTGGGTTAAAATGCATTTCTGCCTACTGTCCTTGGGCAATTTCCACCTCGCAGTGAACCAAGCACACAGTCCTGGCCAGGGGGCACCATTACTGCAGCCATGTGCTGGTGAGCTGTTGCAAATGTACCTGGATATGATGCACAGCAGGTCCACGGATATAAGACTGTTCTCTCTTTGTCACGTTGAAGTGTACTCTGATCCTATAATGCTCTTTATTCAAAGGCTCTTCAAAATATGCACATAACATACAGACAAAAATAAATATGTTAGCTCAGTGAAGAAAGTATCCCTCGTGGTGTTTTCACATTCTATATTCAGAGAACAGACACCCCTTAAGGCAGAGAATGCAGTAAGTGATGCATTTTATATGACGCTCTAAAATTTGCTGTTCGTCTTCAGCTGAGCACAGATGGAAGATTGGAAGCATCGGATTTGACACCTGTTTTTCATTAGATCAGCGCTCTTGAAATCACATCCCATTCCATTAAAGTTAGATGAGCAGCATTTTATGTAATTTGCGAGGTGGCTTATTGTAATCTGTGATATCATGAAAAAGTATTGTTTTTCACTGTGGGTCTCTGTGTGTCATTATAGTAAAACGTTCTTTTGGAAACACCTACTGTAACTGACACCAGTGTAAGAATTGTCACTTTATCTGCCCTGGTTGCAAAGAATCCACGCTTCGTACTGATGTCCACAATCAGTTTATTGTTCTTGCTTGACTCGTGGAACACCACAATTTTTTATTTCTCATTTTACCGCTGTCTGACTCTTGCTCACCACTTCCGGTCATGTGACGCACGTAACTTAACTAAAACAAATCCAACTCAGAGAAAATCTCATGGAGATACAATGCAACTATTTAACTGAATGGTACTTAAAAAAAATACAATACCAAACTGCAGCGTTTTCATGAACACACAATTCTTACACTGGTGTCAGTTACACCTACTGTAGCAAAAGTGCGTCAGTGTTTCTATTTCTATGTAGACATGTGGGCAGACTTAGTCAACAGAATGACATTGACATTGTGCAAGAGGCTGTCACAAACTTAGTTTTTTTTTGTTTGTTTTTTTGTTTAAGAGTCCATGACATGTGGTTTTGTGTTTCTGGCTTAACTGTGGTGTTAAAATAATATAATGTCACCTTATACACCACTCAAGGCCCGTTTATGCCGAATGCACTGACAAGCAGACGGATGAATAGTTTTGTCAGTGTCCTGCGTTGGTTACGAATGTAGTTTGATTGTTTTTTCCATCACTTGACAGAAAATTCCCACACATTACCACAGACAATTGCATGAGCAATGTTGAGTTGTACAGCCGACATGGAAGCAGCAAAAAGAATGAATCAGAGAAGAAAAAAAACAAATACAAAAACTACTAAACCAAAAACACCTCAAGAAGATGACAAAATTGAGTATTTCAATCATGGCAAGATCATTTAAAGAGAGGCTGTTAGTGTGTTTGCATCAACAGCCACAAACATCTGTGAAAATGTGGAGGTGAACGCTAAACTCAGGACCTACATTAGTAACTTAACCATGGCAACATTAAATATGCATGGAAGGAAGAAGGCAGCAATAGATGGCAACACCTTAAATGGATAACCCTAGCTTTATACAGACCCACAAGATTTTATGACTCATTTAGCTCAAGATCATGGACCAAAACTTTGTATGTGGCAAACTGTTACAAACACAGCTTCCCTAAATGGATGGTATACATGCAAATGGAAGAGGAGTCACAGGGATTGGCAAACAGGGTTAAACTCTCCAACCAGCAGTGGGAAGAGCACCCTGAACACCCAGCTAATCATGTGCAGGGAGACACAATCTAAGCCTGGCTAATCGTGTATTTGTAGTCACATGCAAACAAAAAAATGTCTATAGGGTCATGACAGACACTGGTCCCGTTAGCCATTCACTCAGCGACCAGTGCCATTCAGGCGCTTTAACTAGCTCAGCTCTGTCCAGGTACTGCTCAGCTTCTGTAGGCAAAACAAGCAGGTGTTATTACAGTGATGCCAGAACAAGGTTCTGCTGAGTGAGCAGCCCTACTGTCCCTCTGGAGGGCTGAGTGAGTGAGCGACTGACCATAGCGGCAAACCAGCCCTAACATCTCAAGCCACCACCAACTCTAGATAATGTCTAGTACTATCTGCACCATGTGTTTGTTTATAGGTTCAAAAGTGAAAAAAATCATTCATGACTACTTGCTGACTCCATCTTTACTTTTAATATGCATAAGCTGTTGAAACTAATACAATTAGAAACAAGATGGCAGTTTTTTGCAAGCAAAGTGCAGAAGATGGAAAAAATGGAGTGTTCTTCTTATCAAGAAAGAAGACATAATCAAATCAAATCAAGAATACTTTTTTCATCCCAGAGGGAAATTCAGTATTTAAGTACAGCTAATCCAAGATTACACAGAAACAAACATGACATACAGAGTAAAGTGAAGTTAGGGCAAAGCTAACATTAGCTTTAGCCAATTCCTGTGAATCCATAGATTCAACAACAAAACATAAATAAATAATAATAATAATAATAATAAATAACAAATAAGATTTATACACTGTAAAATAATATTTATATATTTAATGTTTGACAATGCATATGTGGGCACAGCCAAATTAGCATTTTTACAGAGTCCCAGTCAATGAATGATGAAGAGGAAAACTTATACACAAGCCATTCTCAGGCCATGAAATGTTTCATTTTGAGAAACATGGATGAGATTATAGGGAATACATAGTTACTGGATTTGATTTATATATCCTCTAAGTGTAAAATACTGATCAGTTACTTGTTTAGTTTACAATTACTTGTCTACTATGGTGGCTAGTAGAAAAAAATGTATCAATAATAGTAGTATTTTCAATACCAAACCAGAATTTTTTTAATTACATTTAACTTTTTAGGGGTATGCTACTTTTGAAGTTTCATATAAATTGTTGTTCTTTTGTCTGTTTATGTTTGTGTTGTTTTTCCCTCTCATCTCTTTGGTTGGTTAGTCTTTGCATAAGACATCTTTTTCAGATGTCAATCCACAGCAGCATAGCTTGTATTGTGCTATACCATAGCAAAATGTGTTCCTAGAGGCACATATTTCAAATGGAGTGTTTTATTTTCTGCTAGGTTTTTGTCTTACAGCCTTTCCATATGCAGATTTTCTCAAAGTGTTTTACATCCATGCAAAATGGCTTTGCATGTTTTAAATGCGTCCAAGACATCAAGGGATCATCTTGTCTGGTTTGTTCTCAGCACGTAATGTTCTTATGATTTCCAGTATTATTATGTATCTATATACATATCTAGTAAATTAATCAGCACTATTAAATTCTATGCAAGAATAATCTTCAGAAATTCCAACTGCATGCTCACTACACCAGCTGAAAAAATTAGGGAAAAAAGCACAAAAAGAGAATAAAAAGGAACAGATACAAAAATACTGTCATTTTCTTTGTGGCAGGGGATCTTAGAGACTTCTTCAGAAATAAAATCCCAGTACGTTTCAAACCAAACACCCCTCACGTTGTGTGGAGAACAGCTAATTAGACATATAATACAATAATTAAAGAACTACATCTTAAACTTTTAACCTAGTTCTCCCAATGCCATATTGCATGTTCCCTTGACAACCAAGCTTTATGTGCTTGAATGCATTTCTCACTGTAAAACACTACTTCAATCTCGTCGAAGTAAAAGGTAAAAATGTACATGTTGAATGTAGCCTACATTATGTCCCAGAGCAAAATTTTTGTCCACGTCCGGTGTAAGAAATTCCAACTTAATGACGCACCTTCCACTAAACCTGTGGCTAAAAACGCTGTTAAATGAAACCTCCACAGCTTTTGTTTCTACCATCATATCTGATATAGTTGCATTCTTTACTTTTGTAAAGAAGGAAATGCTTTGTCAGTTGTCTGAAGTTGTGAAAATTTGATTTGTTTTA
>JBAMIG010000018.1:7614938-7629657 GCA_037177335.1 Kiunga ballochi | reverse complement strand
AGACATTTTAATATTTATTTTTATTTACCTTAACTTACAAACACATGGAGGAGGCGGCCCAGAAGAGCTCTCCTCGTAACAAATAAACTTTGTCTGACGCATTAATAACAATAATTTGTATTTATGAGACACACTGCCGTCCCCGCTTGTCTGTTGGGACAAATATGCTTTTATATATTTATTTTTAACACGTCTTCGCAGACAATGAACTGCTTCTTATTCATTTCTATCTGGCGCGCAATGAATTCTGGGAATTTTGAGACCGTGAAGAATACATAGCATGAACACTTGTTTTAAGCTAGCTCTGCTCCTTTGAAGTCTGCATCTGAAGCGCACTTCGAATTGAAACAGCACTTGGCGCGCCAGTATGACGTATGCGGTCTGCAAATCCACACTTCGAAGTGTGCAGTCTCTGAATTGAGAAACGGCCTTAGTGTGAGCATGCAGCTGCCGGCTCCCCAGTTTAGGATATTCTTTCCCCTCTCGCTCAAGCTATGTCTGTGAATAGCTCTATTATTTTACCTTCACCCCAGGGTGAAGGTAAAATAATTGTAAAAGTTGCGTCGGCATGTGTGGGAAAAAAAGAAGCAGCTAATTGTTTAGAATCAAGGTAATAATAGACGTATATCCAACCTTTTTTAATCGTAACAATTTTTTTTTTCATTTTAAACTCAACTCTGTAAGCAGAAATATTTGTTTCAGCAGTTTTACTAAAAATGTAACCAAACTCTGACACTTGTAAAAGCAACAAATAAGCTCATTGTCACAGATAGAAAACTCCTGTAGGTGCATATCTTGTTTGATGCTGCATTTGGCAGCTTTGATCACAGTATTCTGTTCTAGAGGCTTGGACATCTTGAGATGAAATAAACTTCTGTAATGACGAGTCATAAAGATTTCACTTAGTTAATGTACATAACAAGTCTTCGTAAAATACCACACTGAGTGAGGAAGTTCCTCAGGGTTCTGTATTTGACCCGAATCCTTTGGTATTGTGCACACTTGCTTTTTGAGTATTACTGAACACTGTACTTTAGGTAAAGATTGTTTTTCAACTGTTTTCATATGTCATTTTTATACAGTAATAGTTAGATTGTAGAGGAACTTTAACAGAGTTCATTATCAATAAAAGAACGATAAGTGGCGTAATGTTTTATTGCTATGAGGACCATACTCTATGAAGCATTATTTAACCAATTGGTTTTAACCAATTTCAGATTTGGATGAGTACATTTTATCTTTCAAAAATAATTTTTGTCTTTAGATCTGAAAACCTCTGCAAAAAATTCTAAAGCTCTGTTTTTAATCTGTGTGGTATTAACTTAACTTGCAGTATTACAGTGAGGAAGCTTAGATAGGATATTCAATTTGAGGCATTCTGTCACAGAAAGATGCAGAAAAACTTGCCAATGCTCTCATTATTATGCAGTGAGGAGTTAGATGAGAACTAGTAGGAGAGATGTTTAGCAAGAAGCTCCTGAAATCCAGAAACATGTATTCACAAGCTGATAAATCATAAGCAAGTACTTATATACAACTGTGCTGCAGAAAGAGGTGTGCATCAAGCTCCCATAAAATTCCACTTTGCATACGGTGTTAACACCAGAACTGACCTAATGCAGGACTCCACACATTTGTAAATCCAGCTTGATACATGTGTGTAAGGTAATCTAGGGTGATGTTTAGCTCCACTGGTAGATTGGCTTCATAGTGATACTCCTTGATTCAGCAAGCCCAGGTTCAAATCTCTGATAAGAGCCCTTTGCTGCTTGTCATTTCTCACTTTCTCCCTGGATCCCTCACTTGACTGTAGAATAACACCTGTCAAGTCTAAAATGCTGTTTAAAAAATGCTATGAGTAATTGAGGAAGTATTTCTGCAATGCATATATCAATGCTTGTGCAATTTCAGGTACAAGCTGACAATGTTATTTATCAATTTTTATGAAGCGATTAATCAATTTAGAATGAATACAGCAGTAAAAAATGACATTTGGTTTCAATGCAAAAAGTCTACCTTTTATTGAACTAATGCAATCTAATTAGCTTTAACCAAAAAATGTAAAACATGTTCAATGAACAAAACTAAGCATTATTTTTGCGTTTAATTTGACTATGGAAATGTGTGTCATGATCATATTGTTTTCATCCATAGGATTTTATTTTATTTTGAAACTCTGAGCATTTTCTTTCTTTTCATCTCTTTGCTCTTCGATTTTTGTGAACAGATTTCTAACAGCATTGTTTGTATTAACTTGTATTTCTATTTTTTTGCACTAAAAATTGAGCTGAAGTCATAGTCATAGATTCTTCATCTTTTTCATCAATTGGATGAAGCATGAACTTTTCAATAATCACAAACAAATAAAACCATTTATTCTGCAGAATGTAAGGTTTAAACCCAGTAGATCCTAAGCTATACAATAGTATAACAATATGTGTAAAAATAGTAAAGAATAGGCTCTTCATAGATCTTCCTGGGGCCAGAATGGATCCTCCACCACTTTGTGCTCCCCCTCCAGATTTTGGACCAGTCCAGGTAAAGAGATCATCACAGCTCCACACAATGAGGATTGTTCTCTCTCTTGGTGATTATGTTTTTTCAAGTCATATTCAGTCTTTAATAACTATTAATATTAGTCCTTTTAGATTTAGAAATACCCCCACCCAGGTCTTTAAACATCAGATAATGAACACAGTTTTAATAAATAATGTTTAATTCTTCATAACATTTCTTTACCACATACATTTAGGTTAATCACCATATTGAAGCATTCTAGGTTCATGTTGGTTTTTTCTTGTTTTACATTTTCCTATTATATTTCTTTTTATTCAATATTTTTTTCACATTTTTTCTTCAATTCTCCTCTTCATATTTTTTCCCAAGGACAGATCTTATTTTAGATACATAATTATTAATATGCATTTACGTGGTCTTTGTATGTCTAATGTTCATTAGCAGAGTAACAAGTAAAATAAAATTAAGTACTGTCCTTACAGTGTTAAAATATCTAAAAGCTAAAATAAATAAAAGATGAAAAAAACAGCCATTCAATACTATTGTGTGTGAAGGAATGTTCTCACAAAGTTGCATTGTTGGTGCCAGATTGCATGTACACCCCTTATGGCTGCAGGATAAAAGTTGTTTTTGTCTTTTTGTCTTGGCTTTAATGCTCCTGTATCTCCTGCCTATTGGCAGCGGCTTCAACATGACATGACTGGGGTGTGAATAGTTTTTTTAAAATGTATGTGGCTTTCCTGAGGCAGCAGGTGCTCTGCAGTTCTTCAAGAATGGGCAAGGAGCATCCAATGATCTCCTGGGCAGTCTTTACAATTCCCCAAAGTGTTTTTCTCTGTGCTATACTGCACAGCTGGAAAACCACAAGGTAGTAGCACAGGGTGCTCTCTATAGAGCAGCGGTATAAGAACAGCAGTCATTTTTGAGGGATGTTATTCTCCCTGATGACTCAGGAAAAAGTTTATGCTGTACCAGCTATGCTGTGTACACACACCAAGCCAGATCTTTCATAATGTGGACTCCCAGAAAACAGAAGTTAGACGCTCTCTCCACACAGTCCCCTTGATGATTAGTGGTTGAATGTCCGTTTTCTTCTTCTTGGAATCCATGACAAGCTTCTTGGTCTTAGTTGTGTTCAGGAGCAAATTGTAGAGATATTTATTTTTATTATTTTTATTCATTATTTATAAGTTATTTTACCCAACATAGGTTTCCTTTAAGCCTTTAGGTAAACACAGCTTGAAAATAAGACGTGGGTTTTCAAGGTAAATAATACTTATTGATATTGATGTTTCATATTATTATTCATTAAATATGCTGATTGCTAAAATATGAGTGTACGTAAACAAGGAACTTGGACCAGCTGGTGAATACAGGGCAAAATTATTTTGGACTACTGAAGAAAAGTACACTTGTACAACAACAGTTGTTTAATAGTTTCCACAACTATCATTAAATATCCATCGATTTCGTCCCACCTGTTCTCTGAACGGGATCGTGAAGGGAGCCGGAGCCAAACCTAGCTGTCATCGGGCAAGAGGCGGGGTACACCCGGACAGTTTCCTGCCTCCAATCAGCCTATCCCCAAGGTGCAAGCATTGGATTGTGGGAGGAAGCCGGAGAACCCAGAGAGAACTCACGCTAACACGGGGAGAACATGCAAACTCCACACAGAAAGGTTGCTGGTTGGACTCCCGCCCCAGCCGAGGATCCAACCAGCAACCTTCTTGCAGACAGGCCAATGTACTAATTACCTGCACCACCGTGCAGCTCCTCATTAAATATCCATTTTTAGTTAAAATTATTTATAGTGTTACAGTCCCTACCTATCGATGCATTCAGCCTAAATGTTTTTTTAAATTACGTTTAGGTTTACATTGTCTGTTGTTTCTAGGTATGCAACGATCTAAAAGGGCTGTTCATCAATATTACAACAGAATCTGCTGTAGTAACACTGTACAATGCATTACACTTAACATTGAATACAATACTGAAGTGTAAAATAGTAATGGGATTCATTAAGTATGAGCAGTGAATAAGAGGATTTATTGAACTTTAAATATTAATACAGAATCAAGGGGGGGACCTTGTAGGAACTACATTATTTAAAGTGTGTCAGAAGCTGAGCAGAAGTCCAATAAGTACAGAAAAAAGTGTGATTATCAAAGAAATAATTGTTGAATGAACCTAAAAAAAATGGATACAATTTCCACATCGCACAATTTTGTTGCTTCAATCCAATACACAATGGTTGGTTCATCACATTTGTTTTAGTTTCAACTGTTTTACATAAATGTGATATACAATAATACCTTTAGGTGATTCAAATGAATTATTTTTTGGTTAAATTTAACTTAAGGAACTAACAGGATGAGCTAACCCGACTCAATTATAAAAACTAACCTACTTAATAACAAAAATAAATGAACTGATTATGCAAAATTGTTTTTCATGTGTCAAAAAATCAATTTAATAAAGAACCAAACATTTAAAAACACTTTATTAAATTCCCTGTGATTGGCTGCCAATCTGTCCACTCATCTTGCTTGCTGGGGCAGACTGCAGTATTCCTGCAGCCCTGGATAAAGCACTGAAAATAAATGTATATATATATGTATATATAGTGCAGACAAATTACTTTTGCAATCACATCAGTAACATTTTGAGCAGAAAAAATGTTTTGACAAAGGATAACCATAGGCTACCTCAGCAAACAAACAATAGTGTCCACACAAAATAAAGTGATTGTTTCTATCAAAGGGATGTACAAGGATAAAACTTCCCCTTAATATTATTAATCTAACCCCTCCTGTTCATTGTTCTATCCTCTGCATGCTGCCACACCTGTGCTGTGGTGCACACATTTTCAGTAAACCGTCAACATGTCAAAAGACATATTTTAGGTAAATGAATCGAACCAACTTAAATAGAGCGCCCGTTGACATGGAGGTGCAGCAGCAGCCAGAGGTGGAGGATAAAAAGAAGCAGCTGCAGACATGGAGGGAGTGGAGTTATATGAAGATCCACTGAGTCCTGGTTGAAGACATTTAGTCTGTCTACATCATCTTCAACACTGACAAACTGGTTTCCCCAGTTTGTTGCCACCAACGGTCTTCATTCCCCTTTCATACCTTTCTGGTGTTTTTGTTTTTCATCTCTTTATTTACCTTTCTATCTTACTACTTCAACTTAATATGCCTCAGAGTCTCTTTAAACATTATCTCTTTTTTTGAAACCCATTTTTTTTTAGTTTAACAGGCGCTTGACATCACTGGTGATCTATGGTTCATTGTTAGGATAGCACCACACAATCTTAACTGGAATCTCAGTGTCTCTAGAAACTGATGTAGTCTGTGTTGGTGTCAACTGCTTTCTTGCTTCCCCAGCAGTTCGTCCCAGTGTGTGTTGCCATTGGAGTCTATTAGTGCATTGATTGCTTTTTGCGACCACTTCCAGAAAAATCTGAAAGCTTCTATAGTAAAATTCTGTATGTGGGTCACAGATAGACCATGTTGTGTTTAGATCGGCTTACAGAGGTACAGTTCTGTAAACTTATTTTAGATTTACAAGTCTGATTTCCAACTTGTTACTTATAACCTAGCACAGGGAACAAATACAAGTCATATATTTTAAACTTATACTGATAATATATGAATGTAGGAGTGTTAGAATATTACATTTAGCTTTTCAGACTGTGACCCAATTCTTGAATCCACTGTTTCAGCCACATCTTAGATTTATTTGATGTTAGCTATTGCTTTTTGAGTTATTTAATCAGTTTAAAGCCATTTATAGTGCTCTGTGTTTCCATTCTTTATGGTTTTCAGGTTTGGAATTATTAAAAGCTATCTAAAACTTCATCATTATCTGCTTCAGCAGTGTAGACTGGTCCCTGGAGCTCTGCTGCATCTGGAACTCAGTGATGCCACAGCAGGCCCTCTGGGGAGCAATGATTCTTTAAACAAATAGCTCTTGACTGCTGAATATACTTTTACAATATGTTTATACTGGCCAATTAAAATGAGCTTATTAAAGCCAGAATCTAAAATATAAATAAGTGATTCATACAATAATACATTAATGTAAATTAATAACAAGTAAAACAAAAAAATTGAAAAACTCTGAGAAGTTCCGTCTGACTTTGGATAACTTGTTGCGTGGGCTGCAAGGTGACCCCTGCAGACTGTTTTTAATGTTCTTCTTCACCTACTAATAGAAACAAAAATGAGATTCTTTCTCTCAATTTCCTAAACTGAATCATTCAAAGTACTTTCTTTTTTGTGTTTTGTTACATATTATTAATGTCTACCTCTGTCAAATTGTCATCATTGTGAAAAATCCATCTAATAGTTCTCATTGAGGCTGAATACTTTTCTGAGCTCAGCTCTCCTTGTCTACCACTACTTGTCTAATGCAGTTGCATATAATAACATTAGATACCCTGTCATTTTAACTTGTAAATGTTTTTATGAGTTTTATTAAATTGATGTAAAAATAATCTTTTCTCTTGTAAGTTGCTGCTTGTTTTTAATGACACTCATTTTACTCTCTGACCCAGTGCCTGGACTCGAAATGATGTCACATTCAAGTATAATGTTGATATCAATATTTAAAAATTAAAGTTACTGACTAATTTGCTGGCATGAAAACACAATAAGAAGCAATAGAAAAACACTTAAAGTCAAATCATAGGATTTTCTATGATAACAGCAACAAAAAGCAAAAACAAACAACCAAATTTGTGTTTGTCTTTGCAACCTTTATATATGTTAAATTCAATAAGTTTAATCAAAATTTGTTCAAAAATGTTTGCACCTTCCAGTATATCCACGGTATAAATAATAACGGTTTGAATAGATCTATGTAACAACAGGTCATTTTATAATCTGGCATTGTGAAAAGAGCTATAACGCCAATTCCGATTGTTAGAGGTGCATTTGTGTGACACTATGAATTCCTCCTGTCTTCCCTCTCTTTTTTACCTTTTACCTTTACCTTTTGGAAAGATGTTCATAAATGGTTTGAGTTTGTTTTGATGTACACCTTTAAAGAAAAAATCAGAGCTGTGCTTGTATGGAAACAAACATCCAGGAACAAGCCGTGATGATTGAAAAAACACAATGACATGTTTTCTTAAGTGTGATGGTGGGGGCAACTGAAAATACAACATTTTTCAATTTGCCCGCTTCCTGGTCACAATCACATACCACAGGTGCAGATAACAGCTGCAAGAAGAAAAGCTTTCCAACTGTGAACACACTCCTTCCCCAGGCTAAGAGTTAAATTCTTCAGACCTCAAAGCTCTTAAATGCCTCATGTAAGAGCTCCATTGGGTATAGTCCCAAAGCTCTCCATCATCACTTTGGACCCACTCTGTGGACACCAATTCATGACAGAACCCAATTTTCAATTTCAAGCTTTGCTGTTTTGGTGGCATGTATCCAGAGGGATGTTGTCCTCTTGCAAACATGAGTTGTACTTGCAGATTTTATCCTTTCTTACATCTACAATTGAGGAAGGAGATGTTTTTATGGTAAGTATATAATAAAAAAAACAAAAAAACAGTACTCATCCTGAATAATTTCTAGCCAGTAAGCTGTGATAAACTTTAAACTGACACTCACCTTTTCTCAACAATGTTTTTTTGCAGTGCATTAGTGACATTTAGGAAGATACAGAGAATGCATATTAGCTTGAATACAGTTTGAAATAATGAGTTTTCTCTGCACATGCTCACATGATAGAAATCTCCCCCTTCTCTTCTGTTTTGTGAAGACAGAGCGAGCAATCCTACAGAAAAATCACAGGAGGCCCAGAGGCTGATTGTGCTATTCAATACAGGCCTTATTACAATCAGGCCATGGCTTGCAATGCAGACAAATTACTGATAGGAAGTTTGAAAGAGAAGGAGCGAACCAAAGAAAAGAACCCAATAAGATTCTATCAAAACCCATTGCAAATCTTGCCACCACCATTGAGAACTTTTAATTTGCTCAAACTGTCATGACTGACTACATTTCAAAACCTTTGTTTGTCATTTGAGGAAGTAAAATGCATTTAGATTCCATGTGATAGCCCATATATAAATGGAGTAAAAGTGATTTACATTTTTCTCAGTCTGTTATCGACTCGGTGGTGCATCTTAGCAGTTATTTCAGCTTATGTCTACAGAACTGGACTGTGTGTATGTGTATGAACAGCATTGGGAAGAAGTGAGGGAAGAAATTGGGCTGTCTGGTGGTATTATAACTGCTATCAAACCCTGCTGCAGTAGCAGTGTTCATAATCAGAGCATGGGCGGAAAATTGACTGCTGAATAGATTGTCAAAACGCCCTGTCAAAACTGAATAGAATCCTAGCTGGAGGCTTGTGACATTGCACTTTTCGTCGTGGAAATTATTTCTTTGTAATGGGGTGACTGACCTTTGACACTGCAGGGGTGTGTCATTCATTTAGGCTAATGTCCTCAACCTCAGTCAGACTGTGCTCATAAACAAAGACTGTGAAGAAAAAGAGAGGGAAGACGGGGTGCATTCATTACTGTATTTGACATTCACCACTCTAGGGGAATCCTGCTATTACTACAAATTTGTTTTAGCAGTTGAAACACTGCTCATGCTTTAGCAATGAGGATTTGGAAAAATGTGCACTGCACCACAAATTCAGAGTGATGATACCCCTAAAGGTTCTCTTAATTAAATCACTTACCTGTATCTTAAATAAAGGAGTGACATGTTGATGCTAATACAAAACATAAACAAAAAAGAGCTAATAAAACTAGCTGAAATGGGTGAAGTGAGTTCATCGCTTGGAACACTGGTTCCGATGCTAATATGGGTGAAGCACACATGGCTGATTATGGTTATATTTTTACACTCAAAATGTGTTGATTGGGTCGACACAGTTCTTGCATTGAGCTGTGTCGCTTGGCCTCAAATACCAGGCCAGGCCAGTTAAATAGGATTTTGTTTGATATTCAACATGGCAGGTGGAAGGAGAAGGTGGGAAAACGGAGAAATAACTAAATAATCAAAAAGTCAATCTTAAAGTGACTGGGAGTGGTTTTAATTCCCCTGGATGACAGTTTTAGTTTTCTACTTAGTGGACAGCACTGTTTGGACAAGAAAAACTACCTGATGGGGGACATTGTGGGTAATAACATGTTGGCGTTGCACCAATTCAAAGTAGATCTGACAGCAAGGGCATATAGAGCTATTATTGCTTGTCTGAAGGATTTATGGGATATTTAGAAAAATGTGATCAGTGCTTATCAGTGCAAAAATTATGTCTGTGGAGGAAAACATGTCTGAAAAAAAGCCATCTAGTATAAAAAGAATTATGCTCTAAGTATCTTAAGAAAGTAAATTCCATTTATTTATATATATATATACACACACAAATATTGGATACGATAGAGGGATGAAGTCTTAAAAAAAGCAATAAAATGTTTGTTTTTTTCTACAATTTAAGCAGTTTACCACCAGTAAACTGTTCTTAACAGTGTAAAAAAAAAAAAAAAAAAAAAAAAGAAATCATCTTTGTGTAATTCTGTACAAATTGCATAAAGTTATTTTGTTTGTACATACTGGCCATTGTAACAACCTGAGCAGCACAGCAAAAAACAATACCAGACCTCTGCTGTCTTATCCTTCTGCTGGATCTTTGCAGTTAATTGGGTTTGTTAAAACAAAAATGTGCATTTTGTGCAAAAATATAAAGCATTAATGACAATGCAACACTTCTTGTTTGCTATTTGGATGGAGGGCTAACCACAAGGAAAGCTGAACGTGGAGGCTTCATCGTGTTCTCTTTTTACAGGTGGAAAATGGCCTCTGCTCCATCATCACTGTGTGGTGCAGCAACGGCTCTGCAGCTGAGAGAAGTGCTCTCCATGGGGTATTGAAGACTGCACAGAGAATTGTTGTAGCACTCTCTCCACCACCACATACATGTACCAGATGCAGAAGGAGGACAAATTGCATTATGAAAACCCCTACCCACCCTGCATGTAGATGTTTTTTTTTTTTCTTCTGCCAGGGAAGCGGCTGCAAAGCATCCGGTGCAGGACCATCAGACTGAAACTCTCCAGCAGCTGTGACACTGATTAACACTGCTGCTGCTCTGTAGGCTGCTTCGCCTTGAAGTTGGCCTCTTAACATGCAATAACTTATAAAAGTGAATTATTACCTCACTGCACCCTGATGAAGCCTTCCACTGACTCCCTGTGTTGCTGCTTGCTATTTTCTTTTCATACATATATATATATATATATATATATATATATATATATATATATTGAGAGTGTTGTTTTTATTTCTATTTTTTTTCTTTTAATGTGCTATTTTTATTTATCCCTTGGCCGTTCATCAGGACTTCAGGGATACATTTTGTAACGCCTTCATTTAAATGCAGGCTGCAATTAGTAATAAGGTTCTTTGAATGATTCTTTTTGTTTAAATCCTAGATTACATATTCTAAATGTGAGCCATGACCTCCAAAATAACATATGTTTCTGTAATGGTGGTGGTAATTAGGTGTATAAAGTATTTTTTTTAAAAAGTAGATTATGTGAATAGCTGAAGCACCCACAGGCTGAAATTCCCCTCATCTTCTTAAGATAATGTCACATTTAGATTTTTTTAAATAGCTTTTATAATCTTAATACTAAAAATAATGAGTTTAAGACTGTAAGGGTATGGTGCATAAACTTCATGTTTATGCATTAGTTAAAAATGCATGCATTACTGCCACAGATGAATCTTTTTGAATGGACATTACTTTTGACAGCTGTACTAATAATCCCAAGAGTATTTATGGGATGTAGGCACAAATTTATATAAATTATTGTTATGTTTTCAGATCTGATAAGGATTTAGTGCATATGCTGTATGTTAAGTGGGTTGTTTTAAAATTTAAACGCCCACTAGAGACCATGGCATGTACACTACATCGCTCCAATCCTGTATGCATTTTCCTTAGTTTTCACTCTGCTGATTTGTTAACACACCTTTTTTTTTAACCACAAATAGAAAATTTAAAGTTCTGCATGGGAGTGTCATATTAAAAAAGCTGGAGGTTAGATTTAGCTTCTTTGCTGTGTCTTTTTTTGGCCAATGTTAAAATTAAATCTCAGTTAACTTTAACAACCGATCTCTCATCTATGCTTAACTTCTGCCTCCTTATTTCCCACTAAGAATGATCCAATTATCCTGCTGGTCATTCTATATTTAATATATGTATAATATATATATATATATATATATATATATATTCTATATAAATTTCCTAATGTTTGGTAAATCTGTCTATAATAAGAATTTTGGTATGTTTGATGAAAAGTTCACCACCATATTAAACCATGCACATTGTTTTCTCTGCAATATCCTCATAACTTGGACAAACTCATACTGTTGGTTACACCATTCCAATTTTAGGACACATTCTCTCTAATAGGCTGTTATTATATCAGCCTTTTATGCACTTCTTCACCACAGGCAAATCACAGGCAGTCAGATTTTATTCTCGAGTTTGCAGTCTCAAAATAAATTCTGTCTTCTTCTGCCATTGAAATCAGCCTTTTCCTCTTCAGTACTCAATTTCAGTCAATATTTCAACCTCATCAGACGATTTCCGTAGTCATTTCAGTAAATATGAAGACATTATGACACAGATGGAGGCAGCGGCAGAAACATGCTCTCTCCGGATATTGTGCAATCTCGACACAGCATTCTGCCCTGGAGGTGTGTTTCAGTGATTCCTCACCTTTTTAATCACCGGCCCTTAACCAGACCACTGATAGTGATTCCTGGCTCCCAAGAGTCATTGACTGACACATACTGGAGAAAAAATACACAAATAAAAGTAAAAATTGCTATCAACAAAGTCATTTGGAAAAACAATTCATACAAGATGGTCAGCCCATCCCATCCTCATTACACACACTGTTGTGGCACAGAGAAGAGGAAATAATAGTCTTCTTATTTTCCTTCATGAGGAAGAAGTATTTACAATTTACAAAGATTTTACCTCCTGTAATTACATAATAGACACCTAACTGTTAAACGGTATTCAGGCTTCAAAGGAATACCTTTTTGTTGCTTTTTATTTCATACTTTTAAGTGACTGTTTCAACGGTTTGTTTATCTGAAGCGGCAGGAGGAATTGGGTTTGTAGCAAAGAAAAATCTATTTGTCTCATATGAGTCTTGAATTGCAAACGGAACTGTTTCAAAGTAATGTTAGCAATTTTCCTAAATAGATCTCTTTTATGATTACAGATGTTATATTCAAAAGTATTGATATTTAAAGGAGATATATGATGCTTTTAAATCCTCCTTTTAACATGTAAATCTATATTTATTGTCTGTATAAAGTAGAACCGCAATGATTTGGCCTGAATTCCTGGTTATTCTCGCTCCATACACACCTTATAACCCTGTTCTGAGGTGTGTCTTCAGTACAACTCCTTTTGGTGAGGTCTCTTTAAGGGCTAAAAAGTAGATTTTTCATATATCCCCTTTATAAATATCAATGTTTAAACTGTTCTTGGTTTTCACATAATGAAGATATATAATGGATTATGCAACAACTGGGAATTGCTTATTCATTTATTTGTTTCACCTGCAAAATAAGCCATTTTCAAGCTTATGAAAAAAAAATCTGACAATGATTGAAAAATAGCCATCACAATAACATAAGGCTACTATCTGCATGTCTGCATGCTTGTGAAAAATTATATTGGGAATCTAAAGATGTTTGAAGTCCATAGGAAGATTTTAATCAAAACTACGAAAGACAACATGTCTTACCAATGTCCGTTTAACGAAATCTGGTTTCTTTAAGGAAGATTCAATATTAAGAGTGAGAAAACTGCTTTTACATTTATAACCTAATAACTGCTTTGTTCACTTTAGTATTTACGCAAAAATTATAGCTTTTTGAACCGAGGCCTTGTTATGTCATCTACGTGCATCGAACGGCATGCAGGAATTCTAAAGAGGTTGAGTTTGTCCATCTTTCAGCTATCTGAAAGGCGTTCCAAATGCAAAGGAGTTTTTTGAGAGATTAACTTTAGAACTCAACACATAAACTGTCTCATGAAGTTGACACCCATAGGAATCCACTTATCTCTGTTAGAGTCATATCTTATGTCAGAAATACAAAACCATTAACAACGACAAGGGGTTCACAGACCATTAAACTCAGAAAACTTTCTTAAAGGCGATGTCACATCACAGCATCATAATTTAATTTACACAAATGGTGCAGCTTAGGCTTGTCAAAAAATTAACTACACTGACAGCAATTAAAATTACACTGTATTTGCACCACCTTTTACACACAAGGTGTCATGTAGAAAATATTTGTGTCCTGGCAACGGCAACTATACTAGATCACCAATTTCCATTGGGAACACAACATCTGCACAAGGCACTAACACATTTACTATCCCCATTTCACAGGCCACTTTTGTATATGTAGTCCATTAATGCGTGCGTTGAAGGACGTAGACCTTATATGCCAGTGTATATGCAAGGCACTTAAACTGGTAGCATTTTCAATTTTACTCTATTTTGTTTCGGACCCAGTTTAATCATTTTGCAATGACAGCTTTGAAAACATTGTTTCTATATGGATGAAATGTCCAAAAAAATAAAAAAATTGAGTAGTGACCTCTTGTATAACTAAACACTCCTCGTAGACATGCCCTTAATTTCTCTCCCCATTAAAACAAGGTCTCTGCCTTGCAGCAGAAACAGCTCTCGCTGAACTTCCTGCTATTTGTCAAAGTTGTGTGAGCTTGTGAGCTGTTTAGGCAGGGCTGTGTAAGTAATGAATGATAGGAATCCCTGATCTGTGTAACAAAAACACTATAGTGCTTCTAACTTTCTGTCTTTGACAACATTTGTAAATGTACATTAAATACAAGATCAGGGCTGTAATCATTAGTCTGAATATGTCTTTTATTCTGTTTCAGAACCATAATACACACATTAATGCAGCAAATAGATTGGTATAATTACATCTATTAATAACAAAAAAGTGGCTTGCTGATGGGGTAATATAATTTATAATGTAATTTAAACTCCTCCATGAGCCGCCACCTTATCGTGGTGGAGGGGTTTATGTGTTCCGATGATCCCAGCAGCTATGTTGTCGGGGGCTTTATGCCCCTAGTAGGGTCACCCAAGGCAAACAGGTGT
>JBAMIG010000018.1:7515896-7532557 GCA_037177335.1 Kiunga ballochi | reverse complement strand
GTGGAGCCTTTATCTTGGAGGTGTAAATTCCACAAGCAAATGGTGTAGCTCAATGTGGGATCTTTGTGGTCGAGTTCACTACATTACCAACAGTGTTACAATAGCTATCACATTAAATGACTAAAACAATCCTCACGTTTAATTAACTGATTTTTTTCAATATCATTTATGAAACAACTGTATTTTTAAATAAATAATGTCACAACATGTAAGGTTCAGGATTGCCCAGAGCTTAAAGCAAAATACTGTAAAAAACATGTCAATGGTTTTTTGTATTTATGTGACATACAAAGAAAATATCTGAGTATGTGAAATTTGACATCTGAATTTGTTGTAATTATGATAGAATACATGGAGCAATACTCAAGTTAGAAGACATACACTCACAAAAATAGAAGATGAAAGTTTGTGACTGGTCACTGTAAGGTCAACTTAACCATAAAAAAACTGTAGTTGATCTAGACTGGTTTAGATTATATGACTGTCTGAAGACTTCCCATACCTGGACAGAACAGTTTGTCATCCGGGAGATATTTTCTAATTTAGATATGGAGCGTAAGAATGCGTGTGTGGGAAAAAAGAGGGAGCAGAGATTGAATTATACAAACAGGAACTGTATCTGACTATCTTTTAATTGGTAATAAATCATTTTCCAGCAAAGTTCATTTGTCCCTGAGTGTGCTTTCCAACATGGGTCTCCTTACAATGAGGGCATGCTGTCCTCGGCTTTAACTCATCACATGGGATGAGTGAATACTGACTCAGAGCGGAGGGACAGCCCTTCCAAGTCAGAATATCTCATTCTGAACATTACCTTCTGCTATATTAAGATAATCTTTTCCAAAAATCTTTTAAGTAAACGTCATATTAACCTTCTGGCTCCTTATGTTGATTTTACTGTAGACTTCAAAGTCATTTATGACACAGATTATGCTAAACAAAAATCTTGAACTAAAAGTAAAAACTACCCTAATGTACCCAAAAATTTTAACAGAAAACATTTATACTCCTCTCAAAATCTTCAAGGGTTGTTGTAGCACATTTTGCAGTGACTATGGAGGACGTGCATCTGATGTCACTGAATCACCTGACTGTTTTTCTGCTATTTTTGAGGTATAGGTAGTCCAGTATCAGACCAGTCTAAATAGGACAGAATTTATTGTGTGGAGTATTCTTCCTGGTCAAAATGGTGATTTCATGCTCCAAATTCGGGTGCTTAACAGGCAAGGCAAAAAGAACAATACGTCGTTTTACAGATTAATCAGACATTAACGGAGAACGTGGAGGTGCAGTTGCTTCTATAAAGTCTATAAATTACTTTACATCAAAGGACATTAGGCCGCTTCTACCATGGTAATTTACAAAATAAATAAATATAAAATGTATATTAATATGTTAACTTTTTAAAACTTTTAAAGTCGTTAGTTTTCTCACAGCGGCTGAGTGGATTATTTACCCTCATAGTAATGCGTTGCTAAGCTAACCTACAGCTGGGTCTGCAGCAGCTGGTAACGTATATTCTGAGTTTCTGTTTCTTTGTGTTGAGGTTTCACAAATACTATGAAATAAAATATGTAAAAGATTCCCAGTTAAAAATGTAACTGGGAACTGTGGGTTTATTTCTGCTCATAGATTTCACATAAATACGGCACATCCTGGCTGATACTAGAGACGGATATGGAGCGCTTAGTGATAGATTGATGGAAACTTACCCGAGACATAATGAGATAGAGGTTTCTGTTGGTACCATCCACAGATACTTGCTGTGTGAGTGTGTTTAGGCTTAATCCATGCTTTATCCCTGTGTGTAAATGCTAGGCACTCGAGGGTTATCACTTGTTGCATTCCCCTCAAAGTGGCATCGTCAACAACCAGAAACACGTGAGTGCACATCCTCCATAAATCAGAGTAACCCGTAACCTATAGGAATGTTTGGCACATTTATCCATTGAAGGTAAAGTGTGTCAAAATATTAGACTGACAGCATAAGGTAACTCCTAAAACCATATGAATTTCCTGAATATCTTAAGTTGCTGTCAAATGACATTTGAAAAGAAGAGGAAAAAAACAGAAGTACTATCCAGTAAAATAGTCAAACAACTTTAACCTTGTCTTTTTTGTAAAATAAATTTTGTCCTTCTGTGTCGTGTTACTGAAACATGACGACTGCATGTCCCATCTTATCCAGTGGTTTTGAAAAAGGAGTAGCATCGTTTGATTTTTTCTTTAACAAAATTAATGCGAGATTTAGAAAAAATATTCACTTTACAACAGCTTTATTTTCTCTGAAATGCATTTGAGGCATTAATGAATGCAATGCTTCAGTGACGTTGAGTATTCAGATGCATTTTTAAGTACTGCAAAGCTGACACAACCAAATTATCTTCAGATTTAACCACATTTAAGCTATAGCTTTGGGTGATTCATCTTAAATCGGCCTTAACAGCTTTTTTTTATTACAGTTCTTTCCGGCCTTTGCTGTTGTCTTACATGAGGTGTTCAGAGTGAAAAGGCTGTGTATTTTTCCACTCAGCATGTTGCGCTTGGCTGCAGTTTGCTGATGGCACATAAAAAAATAAAAGCTCTGCGGCAATATTACACTACTTTTTTTTTCTCTTCTAATTTGGTAACGTGTCATGGCATCTCTGTTTTGCAGTCTTTTGGTGCTACTCCATCGCTAATGATGCAAGAGTTGCTGAAGTTGTAGCCGGAACGCTTACAGGTAAAAAAAAAAAGAAAAAAGATTGTAACAAGATGTACATGGTGACAAAACTGTATTTCTCGACCTAGTTACACACCGAGTTGCATATAGAAGAATGGTTGTTATGTAGAATCTGTGAGTGTCTGACTGCTGTGATAGAATGTATGCCTGCAGTGTGCAATTTTGCTGACAGCTCAGGATCCCCTAATAAGTGTCTTCACTGTTTGGAAGATGTAAAGAAATACGGGTGGGTGCATGGGAGAGAAAAAAAAAAACTTTTTTTACCTCACTAACCTGCTTAAGTTTACTCATTGCTGATGCATGCCTGCTCACAAGGGCACTCTGCAGGACAACCGCATGCCACAAGCATATGGTTTAGTTGGAGTGGCAGGTGTGTCTTTTAGTTAATGACAGAATCAAAATCTCCCTTTTGTGGATTATGCAAGCTACAAAATAGATGTTAGCCTCATGATTGTCACAGATGCTTCTTGTGATGTTTTATGAAAAATAAGTCATTGTTATTTACTAAACTAAACTGTGTAAGGTACAGGTAATTAAGAAATTAATTAAATGCAATTAGGTAAGTAAATAAATACCTTAATTTTTTCCTGTGTAATTGTCTTTTGTGTGAGGAAAACATGTGTTATATCAGAGTATATGCATAAAAATATAAAATGTTGGATAAAAAAGACATGAATAATTTTGGGGATAAGATAATGTAAAAGGAAATATAATACAGGTGTCTAGGCTAAAGCATGTTTGAAACACGGAAAACATTTTGTGCAGGGGAAAAATTTCAAAGTTTCAAAGTACAGCTTTACTGTGGCTTTTAGAGGACATGACGTTCCAAGGAAATACTCAAGATTGGGAATGATATAAATAAAGATAGATAAAGAAAGTAAACTGAGAACAAAAAGGAAAACGAAAAGAAAAATCTTCACCTAGAAAACAATACAACTTAATCATAATTTCTGGTTTCTTTGGTATTCCTGCATCAAAACCTAACATAATACACCTCATGGTTCCCCCAAAGGATGACAAAGTCGATGAACCAGCTAAAAAGCCTGAAACACATACGAAAAAAGATCACCTGATGGCTGTCAGTAAGCAACTTACAGTATAATTCAGTGTCTGTCATCATGCAGTAAGAACCAAGTGAAAAGTGTTTGCAGAAGAGTGATCCTGCCAATGCGACTCGTCTTTACAAAGGTTATAGCCAGCCTCAAGACAGGGCGATTAAGATGCTAAGTGCTTAAAAAACCTATTAGACTACTTATCATAAAAATAATGTCTAATAAATCAAAACTTGTTTCTAATTAATCATTGTAATATTTTAATTGGGAAAATAACCAATTGAAATAGCAAACCCCAAAACTAACAACTAACTACACTAGAAAAACTAACTGTGATATAAACTATTGAAAACCAGTGGTAAAAAAAATAACATTAATACAAACTACAGACTTATACTCTTTCTGTCTTGTTATTTATCTCGCAATCTCTAATAATTACTGCTGCATACTAATGATGTGATGTGATCTTCAACATTTGACAATGCTAGATCTTGTAAAAGGGAGTCTTTAAACTAAAATCTAGTAGTAATAATAAAAAATAAATAAGTAGCATGAGGTGTGTTTTAGTTACTATTGTTTTTATTTTTGATAATTTGAGTTCAGTTGTGTTAGTTTCTCGCTGACATTCTGCTTTTAAGAGCTAAGCACATAATTACTAAAAGGTGGAGCAAGCAGCTAAGAGGTGTATAGGTTTTTCTTTTATATTTTGGTCTCATACAGAAGCTATAGGTACACATTTAACTATTACAAAAGAAATATAAAAAGAATTTAGCATAAAATAGGACCTTAAAGTTTTAATTTCCTGTCCAAAACATTAATATGTATCTATAATATCCATAGTTCAAAGGTTAACTAATGCTAATTTGTGGCATAAATTATAACATGTTAAAATGACCTGGGCCACCGTTGACAGTTATTAGACGATTCTAGATGGTATAACCAAGACTTTTTCCTGGTGAAACAAAAAAATTGCACTCCTTCCTTCCCCACAAACTTTAAAATAAAAAGAATAACAGTTAATGTGTACGCAAATCTGCACAGTGAGACCAATGCCTTTGTTCCATGAATCTGGCTGTCAGTAGTTTTAATTAGCTGACTCCCCCCAGTAAATGTGAATACAAAATCCTTATCAACCACACAATAGAACCATATGAGGTGACCAACAAGCTAAACAAGGGCCTTTAATCAATGGCTGCCACATGGGTCTTAGCAGTTTTTTTTATTCACAATAGCTGGTTCCTGTGTTGTTGTAGTTCAAACATAAATGTGTTTTTTGTGCGCCTGTATTTGACTTAAATTTGTATTTATTGTTGTTTGACTAGATGGTTTTCTGTCTGAATTGTTCGAGGACCCCATGGTTTACTAGGACAACCTTGTTGATGTTAGTTAGAATCAGCATTCATTTAGCACATTTTCAATAAGCAGAGAGAATTCACCAGAGGAGACATTTTGGAAGAAATGTTAACAAATATGAACAAAAGCATCTTAACATGTGGAACAACTCACAGGTTCAGCACAGCATTAGTTTGATCTAGAAACAATATGATATGTAGGTGTGTGTGTGTGTGTTTTAGGAGGTAAATCTTACTATTTCTTTCATGAAACAATTGCGAAACAGTGCTGTGCCACTACTAAATATCCCCATGTTATGATCCCTGAGGCTGGAGTGTTGCTGCTGCCTCTTCCATCCTCAGTGCAGACTCCCATTAAGCTTTGGCACCAATCAGAGGGGCTCCATCTGTATCAGAGTGGCTTCATCTCAGGGGCCCAATCTGCCTAGTAGACACAGCGCTCTGACATCTGATTGATATGTACTCAAGTTTCATATACCATTTGCTTCTATCACAACAGGAAGCTTGAAAACTTGAAGAGTTTGGTGCATGGAATCCGTTTGTATTTTGATGTGTTAAGTTTGATTCAAGTTTTTTGTTGTTTCATTGTTTGTATGTTTTGCATTGTTTGTGTGTATGCAGTGAAAAGTGGTTGCCTAGATGCTTTCAAATTCACCCTACCTAGTCATTCCACATTCTGTACACTATTTGTAACAATGCATGACTACACATGAGTTTGGATCTTCAATGCTTATGTCTGCTTTCTCTATTAAGCCACATTTTTGTGGTGGGTGTGTA
The DNA here is from genome assembly GCA_037177335.1 of Kiunga ballochi. Taxonomy (NCBI): domain Eukaryota; kingdom Metazoa; phylum Chordata; class Actinopteri; order Atheriniformes; family Pseudomugilidae; genus Kiunga; species Kiunga ballochi. The sequence goes on along the minus strand of JBAMIG010000018.1, from coordinate 7,526,654 downwards.
TGTGTACTTCATGTGTTTGTGTGTGTGGTTTGGTTGCAGATTGATGTGTTTGTCTCCCCTTCTTGTTTTCCATCCTTTGTTTCATGCTGTTGTTTGGACAGCATAGGCTAGCTGGAGATGGGAATAAATGGGGTTGTTAGGAAACATCCGTTATATGCTGACACAAAGCCATTATAAAAGAACAACTGTTTGAGGGTATGTGTGTGTCAATTCGTGTGTGTTTGTAAGAATCTACATTTTAGTTGTTTGTGTGATCTTTTGTGGTAAAGAATTGTGGGTGGTATTTTCTTAGGATACCAGTTCAAGACTGTTTATTTAATCTCTGGAAGTTTTACGTTACATGCTGCCAGTGATCATTTCTCAACCTCTCAAAGATGCATGGCTGGATAAGATGCCATCTGAGCCTGAGTGTTGGGATCTGTTGTTTTTGATCCCTCCACATACCAGGAAGCACAAGATGTTATGACTTGTGTTTTTTCCATCCATCCGTTCATTCTCCTCTGCTTATCTGAATTCAGATCACAGGGCAGCAACCTCAGGAGGTAGTCCCAGACTTCCCTCTCCCCAGCCACATTCACCTGCTCATCGGTAAGGGGGGGGTCGAGACATTTCCCCTTGGGCCTCCTCCCACAGTACCCAGAACACCTCATCAGAGAGACTTCCTAACCTAATGCCCGAGTGTTTGTTTTTCTTGATATTCATTGTTTCATCAACCTGAAACACAAATAACCAATATAAATGAGTACAATATACTCTCAAAAAAATCAAATCAAATAAAAAGCTAAAATGCCAGCCAAATTTGGTTCAATGGAACCCATTGCAAATACATTGACTACATTTCCCAGAAGGCTTTCTGTCTACAGGTAATGCCAAGGACAGCTCTCCACAGCAAACATTTAAATAGTAGACGCAAGCAAGCCACATTTAACCATTTAAGATGTTTAAAACACCAATAAACATTTGACACTCTTCAACTACTACTACAGTGACACTTGGAAATAACTCAGAGGTATAAACTCACTGTTCACAATGATGTTTTATTCTCTGTTAGCTGGCGAGTGCCCAAATGACTAGCATCCCACATTGCACAACACAACACACACATTTAAGATTAATATTTTCGCACACTAATAAACTAAGTGTCTGAAACTGACACTGCACGTAATACAGTGAACACACCCATCCATAAAGTTTTTTTTTTTTTAAATGCATAAGCTACTTCTACATCCCAACAGGGCATGTGCTCCTGGCAATAGTTTTGTGAAAATGATCGAGAAACATTTTTCACCAGGTGTTTTAACTCACAGTGCTCGCGCATGAGCTAAAACATGACATTACAAATACTTTGGAAAATACCAAAGCAGCTTATCTAATACAGTAACTTTCAAGAACCCAAATTCTTTCGTTTACATGTTCATTTTATTGAGTAATTTCAAGGTCTCATCACAGAGTAAACAGCTGGAAAATGTAGATATGTATGAACTATCCTCAAAACAGACTTTGTACCTATAAATAATAAACCTCCAGATTCTCAGAGTGACATGTTCTTCATAGTAAATACTCAAGAGATGTTTATTTGCTTTCCAGCCTCTTTTCCCCCTTCAATCTTATAAAAGTTTGCCAGACTGTAAAGAGTAGTTTCCCTATTTGCTGACCAGCGTGTAGATAAAGACATACCGGTATATGCTTGTGCATTTGAATTGCGCCTTCTGTTTATTTCTTTTGTCCTTTTTTGCAGGTCCTTTGGAAAGTTTTCAGACAATTTGCAGATACATACCCAATATATAAGTACCCATGGAAAACATAAAGGTGTTGTCTGCTGCACTGCATCTTTTTATGTCTCTTTCTGAGAATGGGCGTTATCATGCTCTTCTCTACAATATGTTGTTGTCTGAAAAGATGTCAAAATGTGTAAGTGAACTCTGAACCATGGTGTGGATGGATTTGCAAACAGCCATGTCATTATAAAGCACATATGGGAGATTGTAGGACGTGTGAAATAGACATGTAAATTTATGTAAAGAAGTATGTATATTTAGCCCCGAGGGTGTCTCAAAGTTTATGGTACCTGAACATTAATAATAAATCTTTTGGCATTGTCAGGGGAGAATAGTGGGTTTTAAGTTCCTACAAGAGCCATCAGATCCCATTATACAGGGTATCTGGTTGACAGATGAACATCTCAGACTTTTTGCTGTGTTCTTTCAAGCAGGTTTTTGTGACCTGCTCCACTAAGGACTGTTGTGTAGGTGTGAGTGGTTTTTGAAATGTTTAAACATGCAAGCCATAAATACATGTCTTTCCAGCAGAGTATTGTACTCTTACAAAGAAAGTAATTTCATTCCCTTTAATCCAGTCAATAGCCATGAAGGTTAGGTTGGACAATGTTTCCCTCCTGTTTTTGCACATATCTGCAAAGTATTTGAAGCAAAATAGGATAAAGTGTGCACCGATGAGCTTCATAATGGCCGAAATGAGCTTCTTCCGTAGGGTGGCCGGTGTCTCCCTTAGAGATAGGGTGAGAAGCTCGGCCATCTGGGAGGGACTCAGAGTAGAGCTGCTTCTCCTCCGCATCAAGAGGAGCCAGATGAGGTGGTCCGGACATCTGGTTAGGATGCCTCTTGAATGCCTCCCTGGTGAGGTGTTCCGTGCACGTCCCTGTGAAAGGAGGCCCCGGCGGAAATTCAGGACATGCTGGACTGATTTAATCTTGTGGCTGACCTGGGGACGCCTCGGGATCCCCCCAGATGAGCTGGTGAATATAGCTGGGAAGAGGGAAGTCTGGGCATCCCTCCTTAGGCTGCTGCCCCCCCAATCCAACCTCAGAAAACGGCAGAAAATGGATGGCTGGATGGATACCTTAATACTAGGCATATGACGGTCATTGTGGAACCAGAGTTGTGCTAGTTAATGAAAAAGTAACCAGTTACAATTAGTAATTACTTAATTTAAAATATAACTGTGTTACTTTAAGTTACTTGTACCAAAAAAGTAACTCAGTTGCTATTTGGGCAGCTGTAGCTCAGGTGGAAGAGCAGTTATCTTTCAGCAAAAGGTTAGGAGTTTGATTCCAGGCTTCCCCTGACTATGTGCTAAAGTGTCCTTGGGCAAGACACTGAACCCCAAATAGCCCCCCAATGTGCCTATCGGGGTGTGAGTGTGTGCGTGAATGGGTGGATGTGGCTACATAGTGTAAAGTGCTTTGAGTGGTCGCTAAGACTGGAAAAGCGCTAAATAAGTATGAGTCAATTTACCATATTTAGTTACCATTTAAAAGTGCTCCAGTTGTTTGTTTTTTAAATTATTTATTGTAATATAAGTTCTGTTAAATACAATACTAACTTTAAACAAACTTTAACTAATTTCAACAAACAAATGGGCAGACAGATAGATCTAGGAATCTATTTAAGACAAATTAAATGTGTTTTCCACCCTGAGGAGGAGGTGGAGTTTGCACATATTGATGTCAAAACTTTATTGTTATTGTGGTTCATTTTATTAGCTTGCAAAGTGCATTTTGTTTGTGTTTCTTCTGGTATTTTGTCAGTTTGTGACAACGTGATCTTTCAGTAAACGGCTAATATTTATAGTGTGGAGGTGGTGACTATGCCGTCCATCATCAGACAGAAACAGATTTTAATGACTGATAATCCACATGGAATAAAAGGTCATTATTACCAATGTTCAAAGGCTTGCAAAGAAATGGCTTTTTATTTCTGCAAAAAAACTGCTCATTTGCCTATTTGGCTTGTTTAGACTTTAGAATGCGGTATACATTTACTGTCCATGTTGTTAACTGAATCATTTTTATTTCATTGTCACATTGTTGTCCTGATACATGCGGTTGCGGCATCAAAGAGCATTATAAGGTCCTGTGAATATGAGGTTGGATTCTCGTTTGCAGCTTTCAAGTTTTGTTTACCAATATCCTGAAATCCCATACATTTTGCACATTTATTGCACACCCAGCAGTGAGCTGGTATAGCACAGAGAGGATGGATAAATTCATTAATGAAACCAGCATTCTAAACCGATTAAAAAAAAATCTGAATGAACAAACGATTAGTGGTCAACAAATAATATGGTTGCTACACAATGTTGACTCACATTTACAGTATGTCTCAGGTCAGTGTGTACCTTTACACATACAAAGTGTACATACACACGCATGCTCCCACCACCTCTACACACACTCACACATGCAGCACCATTTACCTCATCTCCACCATCTCCTACATGCAAAGGTAAATTAATCATTTAAAGCAGACATTGCAAATTACTGTAAGTGGACAATCAAAACTTACAGGTGAACTTTTTCTAGTTTTACTATCAGCAACATCACAGCTTCCTGCCTCTATTACTGGCATAACAGCTTTGCCTTTCCAGACATGTTGAGCTAGACTGGAACATAGATAAAAAAATAATAATAAAAATAAAAAAACATGCTAAAATCCAGTGTTTTCTTTTTGCCTTTTATACCCAGATAATGCACTGCCATCAGCCGACATGACGGCTTCAAACACGGTGTCAGACAGCAGCAGTCTTCATGAACTAAATGTCCATATTCTTCATATTATGCTTTTACTGCATTACTTTTCTGCTTGCTAAACAAAGTTTCCAAACAGATTAACTCCAGATTTGGTTGAGGGTCATGGTTGCTTGCCTGACCAAACAAAGCAACCCAAGCTTCCACCTGGTGCTGCTCCTATTGCCACTGTAAACATGAAGACCCAAACAGCTGATGGCCAAAAATAATTAATTTAGCTAGTAATGACGTAACGCGCCATGAAGTAATGGTAACTCTAACTGACAACCACAACAAATATATAAATACACAACTGTGCCTTAGCTTAAAGATTTATTAATTAAACTACAAGATGCAGCAAGTTATCCAAAGTGACTGATAGAAGCAATATAGTTTCTGATTCTTTGCCCTTTCCTTTCATATTTCCTCTGCACCGTTACAACCGGATGCTGTGTCCATCACAGCTTGTTATTGGCACCTTACTATCATATGATGGAGCACCAACACATCCTTTGACTGACGTGTAGTCCATTGGGTAACACCAATTGCAGATAAGGATATTGATGAAAACCATGAGTCAGAGTATCAATAATGCAATTAAGCAGCCTGGGTTTGGTTTTCATAGTGTGTCTGTATGACCTTGGTGCATTCTCTGGGCCCTTTGACAAATATTCATACCTTCTCTAAACAGATTTTCTCATTGGTGTAGTAATATCAATGAACACAATATAACATCAGCCAGAGGTGGACTTTATGTTGAGGAACCTGCCATTTAAAGTGATTTATCTGAGATCAAGAGGCAGGGATGTAATGAGGAAATAATCATGACACTAAATCTATAGTAACATGAGCTAAAATTGGTTTATGCCATTGTATTTGTGACTTGTATTCATCGAGCTGAATTTGTACGCTTTTTAAAAATTCTTCTGTAGCTCATTTCCCTTCTCTTATTAAAGTTTTGATCTTAAGAACTCAGAAAATTGATGTTGTCAGCCTTGTAAAGACTCAAAATGTAGGACTGATAAACATACCCATGCTGTTTGCTTTCACATGCTTGTTAAGCACACGGTTGGTGTAGCAGTGTTTTATGTTGCATCATCAAAATAATCTGTTTCTGTTTGACTTCAGCCATAATAGTGATTATGAAAGTACCAAATTCATTAGTTGCATTTGCTCTGTGAACAGGGAAGGGCATTTTGTGCATTTAGTATCTGACTGGTGTCCTGAGGATCAAGGATTATTCAAATGCTCCGTCAGTACCAAGGCCTTTCTATTACTGAAACATTACAAAGATCGCACTAACGTATCTGTTATTCCAGTTCTCAAGATTCCTTGTACAGACATATAAAATTAACTTGTGACTGGAGCTCATATGGTTGTATTGGAGGTTACTATGTGCTTGCTAAATGTCGACAGTTTCTCGGATGGGATTGTCTGAGTTTATGTAAGATGAATGGAAAGGGCTATACATTTATAAAAGATGGATATTTTTTGTGCCTTATGTTAAACCAAAGTTGAAGTGTCTCCAAAGGCCCAAGTATGGAGCTATATTTGTGTTTTTATTAAATGAAAGAAAAAAAGAAATCCAAGAGGAAAAAAAAAAATTTGTAAGGAAAAATATACATTTGAAAAGAAAAATATATATTTGATAGTAATTCTTTTCACATTAATTGCAAAAAAATTATATTTGAGAGCAATAAAAAGATCTGAGCTGTAGAGATCAGTCTTAAGTACCGGTGTCAGTATGTTCGTGTTACATGGGTTTTGTGGTGGGAGAGACAGACTGGACCATGAAGCAGAGTGACGCGGTTCTAATTGGCCCATCCAGCTTTCAGTCTGGCTGAGACTAACCAATAGCAGCCTGACCCCGCCCCCTGCACAGTTTTCACGTCGAGAGCAAAAAAATAATCCGAAAGCAAAAAAAAAAAAATCCAAGAGCAAAAACTTAGGTTTTGAGAGCGAGAAGAAAAAAGTTTCGAGAGAAAAAAAAACGATATTTAAAGTAAAATTTTCACACTGATAGCAAAGGAAATATTTATTTGAGAGTAAAAAATGTTTTTAAAATACTTTTTAAAAAGAAAATTGTTTTTTTTAAATTTAAAAAAATAATTATCAAAAAAATTTTTTTTGCTCTCAAATATTTTTTTGCAATTAATGTGAAAAGAATTACTATCAAATATATTTTTTTTAATTTCAAATATATATTTTTCCTTTCAATTTTTTTTTTCCTCTTGGATTTCTTGTTTTCTTTCATTTAATAAAAACACAAATATAGCTCCATACCAAGGAGATGTATTCTGTCGTTTGTACGCCCTTGTTGGACATAACATAAGTATAGTCTTTTCAGATTTGTCAGCTTCAAAGCAACACTAATCATCATAAATATGCTTTATTGTAATTCTTTCTGTTGATGAGTATTTTATAAGATGAAAATTACTTTATTCTCAATTATAGGACTTATTGTCAACATTGTTTAGCTGTTTTCAATTCAGTGGGATATATTTTAATGTATGGTTTGCCTACCATTTGATCAGATACTGGCCTTTGAAGAAGCTGGTGATATATGAGAAAAGTATTTTCAGTTTGGTGAGCAGAATATTGCAGAAAAGCATTAACTAAATCACTGTAGAACATAATAAAAATAGTCAATTTTATGCTCTGTGGGATTACAAGGTGCTCTTGTTTTTCTCTCATTTATTTAATATTTTACAGGGATTGATGAGAAGCCAAGGCAAAAAGGTTATGTACAGGAACATTGAAAAAAACCCACAAATAACCATAAGGGTTTATCCTTTCCTTCATTTTGATGCAAAAGGCTTTAACAGCTGAGGGATATCCCATGATGCACTAAACATTCCCTTTCATCTCTCTGATCCCTATTGTCTATGTAAAAACAAATGACATTATTGGCATTAACATATTCTCCTCTCTCTAAAGCTCTTTCTGGTTAACAAGTTGAAGTGTCCGTTGGTGACACTCTGTCCTCACCACCCCACTGGTCCAGGTAGATGACCACCCTTTTCCTTCCTTTTAAAAGGAAGAGGTTGATTTTGTTTGGCCTACGTTTTTCTAACCCTAACAAATCCAAATTAACAGAGTGTAAAAGTAAAAGTTTTTGGATAACAGATAAACTCCATTATCCAAAAGGAGATTTCTCAAGGGCTGCTCGGTGGCGCAGTTGGTTAGCACTGTGGCCTCACAGCAAGAAACCTCACATAAGGGAGGTCCAACCAGGAACCTTTCTGCGAGAAGTTTGCATGATCTCCCTGTGTTAACCTGAGTTCTCTCCTGGTACTCCAGCTTCCTCCCACAGTCCAAAGATATGCACCTTTGGGATAGGCAGATTGGAGACTGAATTGCTCATAGCAATGTGAGTGTGAATGGTTGTTTGTCTATGTATGTTTACCCTGTGATGGACTGGTGACCTGTCCAGCGTGTACCCTGCCTGTTGCCTGGTGTCAGCTGGGTGCCTCCCCACGACCCCATTCAAGTAATAAGCTGTAGAAAATGGATGGATGAACATTTCTAAATGTAACACCCCCTTCCACACGATCCTACTTTCTAACTGCTACTATTATCATAACTGTTACTGCAGCAAGGCTTTTTTTTCTAAATTTCAACTGTATAAAAAAATACAGCATTAGAAAGAGCATTGACAAGTGAAATGCATAATTTATCCTATCATTTGCATGCCAGTACCACCGATCATATTGACCTAACATTACCATTAAGAAAAATCTCCAGAACAGTTATATGCAGATGTGTTCAAGCACTCGCTGATTAATTGTCTTGCCGTTGATGGGAGGAAGATTTGTTGCCAACCACACACAGCAAGTCATGCAGACTGAATATGGATTTAGCAATTCGGTAATGTAAAACTTAACAAAGGTGAGAAGGGACTAATTATTCCTTTACCCCTTTGATGGCTTCATAAAAATGCACATATTTTATTCAAAACACAGTGAAACTTCATATCTCCCTTAAAATGTTCAACAAAAGTTACGATTGCTTGGCTTTTTAGACAGAGTATGATTTTCCTGTGGGAGGGTTTGGGGTAAGCTCTCAGAATTATACTCATTGTGCTTTCAGTCATGTCGAGACAGCCTCTCCCTGAGGAAAGGGAGAATGAAACTAAAGCTTTTACTGAGTAAGATGTATAACGGGCCACTGGTCATCCAAACATAATAGACACTTAAAACATCCTTAGATTCATAAAGTGTTCAATGTAATTTTCCTCCTTTTATCTCCCAGACTGATGACAATAGCAGTAAGTGGTGAGATGAGAACCAATAGATTACAGATGTAGAGAAGCAAAGGCATATGTGTCTGTTACAAAAATTTATAAAAGGTGAAGTTTTTTAAATGCTCTCAAAGAAAAGGATGCGGAAGCATATAAAAATCCCAGTTGCAAGGAGACTGCTCTTAACAAGGTAATCAGCAGGGAACAAAGAGACTATGTAGCATTAGTTATGGGGAGCTGAGAGTAAAAAAATAGATAGGACAGCACTGTACATACTGGAATTAACAAAGAAATGTTGTCCTGCAGAACCATTTACAATGTGAATAATTATTACAGAGGTAAAAAAAGAAAGATGGATTTTTTAACACTGGCAACAGAATAATGTGTGTTTTCTTGTGTTGCATAAATGATAATTTAGCAGGCAAGAGGACAATACAACAAGAATGATATTTAATTGCTAAAAGTTGATTATCTTAACAATGGTTAAGCTTAAGATTTTGTTCAAATTCCTGAATATTCTCGCTTTTATGGAATCACAAGTTTCTGCTCATCATCAAAACAGTCTGCGAATGAAGGTAGAAGTCCGAGGTGAAAAAACTGCAGCCTTCAGACCTGTTTTTAGGGACTTAAGAATCAACTTGACAGAGGTTGTGGATCAGTGCTCCTATTAAGGAAAAAAAAATAAATCAAATCTTAGGTGCAATAATAAGAGAATCCTTACAAAAATGTCTTACTTAAAGAAAAAGAGATAACAAACAGCTTGTTACCTCCATTTAAGCCCAAAGACATTTTAATTGTAATTTACTTCTTGGTAATGGTCACCCATCTTGTCAACTGCAACGACAGAAACTCGAACTGGGGACAGTATTGTCATTTTGCTGCATTTCTACAAATGCACAAAGAACCTTAAAAAAAAAACTGTGCATAAAAAAGTCTTATATTTGGCATGCAACTGAGCATCCAACGGTATGAATATAAACAGGGATTCACATAGCAAAAAATAAATCATGACAACAATTGGGCACCCAAATTATGGTGTATGCTAATGACTTGGCAGAGCTCATCTATTTGTCACTATTGGATAGAAAAGTTATTTTCTGGATGCTAAATTAATTCTTTCAGTGCTGTAATTTTTTTGGACTATGAGAATAAACGTGGAAAAAATGAAGAAGGACATTGTGTCAGCCTTCTTGTGGTATTTTGAGATTAAAAAACTTATTAACATCCAACTCCTTTCCACCCCTTAAACATTACACAAGACCTGAGTTTAAAAATAAACATAGTTGTTACTCGTATCAGATGCATAACACAAACATATTTTAAATAACCTACAAATAACAATTATTATTAAGAGTAGTGCCATATAAATGCAGTAAGATTGAAATAAATGTTCTTTTATGCTAAATTCCTTAATCTAATTATTTGTTATATAAAGTAAAACATTGTCTAAACTTCCTAGTGTTGTTGTTTTATTGCTCAGACTTTAAATTCACCTTGAGAAATGTGAGCGATATTAGTTTGTGATACGTATATCTCTTGGTAAGTGGAATTTATTTGACTGAATTTTTTTATCTTTTTTCCCATGGATGAGATTCTACAATCCTTCACGAATGCTGTTTGATGTTTCCGAGCCAGGGTCTGAGGAACACTTTCCAAAATCACCGGCCACAAATCACTTTGCTATCCCCAAATACAGGTTAGAGCTCTAGCGATAAAAAAAGAACCACATTTGAATGTGATCCAGTAATTCTACCATCGATTCAAAGGGAATTCATGTTGTCTAATACACAGTATAAGTTTCCTTATTTTTTTTTTATCAGTGTTTCCAGTTAATTTGTTCTGCATGTTGTTACATGTTGTATTTTTTTCATTCAATTTGTGGTTATGAAAATGCAAATCAATGGATTTTTTTTTTTCATTTACAGGACTGTCTCAGAAAATTAGAATATTGTGAAAAAGTTCTTTATTTCCTGTAATGCAATTAAAAAACATG
>JBAMIG010000018.1:7482894-7499181 GCA_037177335.1 Kiunga ballochi | reverse complement strand
AGCGATGGCTCCCTTCCCTCAGCGTGAGGGCTTTCCGTCCGGCCGAGAGGGGATGACAGAGATAGCCGGGGACTCTATTAACGTGAGTTTAACATATAAAGTCAGATTATGAGGAACCTCAATGTTAATTCTGAGTCCCCACTCTTAACACTAATACTCTGTATTAGTATACGAGGTAAAATGAACACACTTCTGATGCGAGAGTTGGGGCTCGCAATATTGAACTATATTGTCATATAAAAAGAGTAAAAATCCCCTACAACCTTTTAGGAGAATGTTTTTGTGTTTCATCTTGACTTTGGACAGAGGAAATATTAACAGATCAATGGATACTATCATTGTACCCTTAAGAAACTGGGGACAGGAAATAAAGCAACAAATAGATAAGAATAGATTTACAACCTTCTCCAAAGGAATTTAAATTGGACACTTTAAAGAAAATGGAGTAGATGTGACATTTTTAAACTCACACAATTACTTGTTTGTTTTTATTTTTTTCAAACTAACTCTTTCTTTCATTGTATTGCCTTTTTCATAAAAATGATTATGAATTCTTCATTAGCAGCATTAAACCTCCAACTCTGTCTCTGTGAAGTATGCTCCGCGTTTCTTCTTTCCGTCAGTTTCCATTGTGGATCATAAGTTCTGTGACCCATTGAATAGGTCTTTATACTTTCAGGGTGCGCATTCACTATCATTGAGTTACCAGTTATATTGTAATTTTTGCTGTTTTAAATTTATCTTTATATCTGTAATGCTTTTACTGTTTTTATGTAAATCACATTGAGTTGTCTTGTACATGAAAGTTGCTGTACAAATAAACTTGCCGTGCCTTGCGTTATCTTACCAGACTGTGGTTGACTGAACTAACACTTATCAGGTGTGGAACAGACATACCCAGCATAAACAAGTTCTGGGTTAAATAACCTCTAGGTAAAATTTTATCAAATGGTAAATTGATCAGGGTTTCAGGATTCCACCCCTTCACTATCACCATTAAATATATTTACAAAACTACCAGTTATCAAATGACTATGTAAAAGTACAAATACAAACAATACCATTGCTAGCCCAACTTAAAGTACAGATTATCTAAATATACAGTAAACTAACAAAAAACCAAGTAGTTTTACCACTATTGGAACAAGTAAATACAATACACAATATAAATAACAAAACAGAAAACCAAGTAGTTTTAACTTTACAGAAACGAGTATTTTTTACAAATAACAAAAATTCTAAACTAAGTGTAAATACCAAAACCTAAAAATAAGCTAAGCTAAACACCACAAAATGAGCTAATTTATAAAGTGCACCACAAATACTAAGCCGAAGGTGAGGGTGCAGGAGGAAAAATGACAAATGAATACTAAAATGGCAGGCGTCCATAACATCCCAGTGAAAAAAACAGAAAGATGTGTGAAAAATAGAGTGCAGCCACAGAAGGCAGATGTAATGACCACAAAACAACAAAAAATATTGCTCCTGAGATCTGCAAGTTTGTAAACGAGAAAAAGAAAATCAAGTTACAGCAGTTTACCAATACAAGTCTGAACGTCTTATATTTACATCCCAGACTGAAATTTTGTTGTCTGTTTCTTCCTGTGATGGGCTGGCAGCTGCTACCAATTCAGGCTTCCAGTTCAGCAAACATCTGTGCATCCCAGACCTGCTATGCTTCTAAATGTGTGCAAAAAAAGAATTGGGCAGAGAGGAGCAAAGCTGAATAATAACTGTGGTTTAAAAGTGAAAGATAAAGATATTCCTGGAAAGAAGGTGGAAATGAAAAAAAAAATGTAAGAGTATCTTGAAATGATTGGCAGTTAGTTTGTTGGAAAACATGTATGTACAGATACAAATTTCTCTTACAATTTTGTTGCCTTTTTTAATGCATGATTCATTTCCTTTTTCTTTTTTTTTATTCTTAGCATTTAGACTTTTATTCCCTGATACATTGAATAAACATGGTATTGATGAAGCTTTTATGTGTTTTCTGTTTGCTACAGTAAGACATATCCTCCCTGTCACATTTGGGCAAGATGTTAAATCATTCAATGCATATTCCAGAAGGTTTAAATATTTGCATGATGTAACTGTTTAAAGCTGATTGGATTTTGTTATCTCTGTAAATGTTTTCAATCAGACAATCACAATTAGCCCAAAGGAAAAAAATAGATTGTGTGAATGTGAGGGGGTGGTTACTGATGTGGCATATATTTGGCAAGGCTTTATTTTCAAGCACAATGTTGGTTTATTTCTGTTCTTTTCTTTACAAGACACATTAGGGTTTATAGATATTTATTTTCAGCAACAATGCATTATTTGCCCAGCTGTCATTCAGGCATCCGGCACCTAATTGCATCTCCTTATTGAATATAAAGGCCTATTCAATATGACTCTTTTCAATGAAGAATGAAAATACTGAATAATGTAAGACCCCAGGAGATGACTGACTTACCTGGTGGTTCTTTTTTTTTTTTTTAAACATAAAGGTTTCCTCCTTTTGCAGCCCCCCACCCCCCTTCTTGAGTCAGGGTTTAACCATTTTACTCAGAAAAGCCTTTATATTTAATAAATTCTGTTAAAGATTTTACTTTAGTGAAACCACTGGAATATTGCAGCATTAACATAAAGGAAGAATGAATACACGGCATGTTATTACGGGAACAATTTCATGAATTGGAAAGGGAATAAATGCTGGCTCAAAATAGATGATGCACTCAAAATGTTATGAACTGATCTTTGCATTAACTCACCAGGCAGTTCTAATAAAGCCCTTGACTTATCAGCTGCAGCAGCACTTATTACAGATGCTCATGAGGTTCAGCGTGAATTCTTGACTCGTTTTTTAGTGTCAAATATCCCATCCGACTGAAAAAAGCAAGTAGGTATAACTGGATTAAAGGTAGTATGCAAGGGTATTCTCTTTTTTGCACAAGCACAATTGCACAATTACACAGTAAATGTTATTTTTATTGCTGAACTTTTACTTTATTTTTTATTAAAATCCTTAAATTTAATCCAATATTTATAATATAAAATGGCAATGAAGCAACACTCGAAAACACAAAGAAACATAGATGGAAACAAAGTGGCTTTCAAACAACACTGGTTGATATTGTACAAAACATATCCAAGACACTTTCCTTTAAAAATAAATACTGTATCTTTCGTAAAAAAAAAAACAGAAAAAAGAAGGAAAAAAAAAAGAAATCCTCTGCATTTCAGCCCCCTGGCCTTTGTCAGGGAATTCCGAGATAGATTTGATGAGTTCAAGAAGTCTATAATGCATTCAGCCAATAGGAATTCTTCACTTGTAATGGAATATTTCATCAACAGCACACCTACCATAGAAGACAGCAAAAGAAAAAAACACAATCATAGATGCATTGAGTAAGAAAAAGTAATGGTGAGGGACAAAGAATCACACCTCACGAACGAACACACAATTCTCTTGCTCAATCCATCTACGCTTCGTATACTTTAAGAGTGGGACTTAAAGGGTTATTGGGCTGTAAATATGCTTACTGTTCTGACCTTTTGTTCATGTGCAGCTGGCTTTAGTGTGGTTATTTTTCACCTACTTGCTTCAGGAAATGTATAGTGTCAGTGGGCTACCCTATGGAGTTACATGTGTGTATAGAAATGTTATTATAAAAGACAAGAACAAAAAATTGTGTAGGGATACCAACAAATCTACTTTATTGTTTGCAGTTAAACTGGGTTCAAATATTTTGTGTGTAAGACCAACAATCCATGTTTCTTTAATAGTGTCTTTTGGACTTTTAGTGGTACTAAATTGATCTCCAAATAAACCCTTTAAAGTCCAACCTAAGAACAGGTGAGCAGAGAAGTCCAATTTTTACAATATGAAACCTTTATTTGACAATTCAATAGAATCTAAAAAAACTAACAGTTGAATTTTTGCTATGTTAACTATTTATTACGATGTGAGCTTGCAGACCAGACTCTCAAGACTAGGATCAGCTCCAGAAAATAAGAGTAGGATTCAAACAATTACCTATAGGGTGTACCAAATATTACTTACACAAACACAAACAATAGCAGTGCATAAATTGCATAGCTTAAGGCCTTTTTGTTTCAAAACCCTGACCCTAACATCAAGTCCTGCTTTTGTGAGAGATGATAGAAGTATAATAGTTGCTCCTGATCCAAGGCAGTTTTCTAGTTTCAACTAAATGTGACCAGGAGTCCAGATGCTGAAGAGATGTGTATATGATTTGATGTGAATATGTTGGGCTGGTAAATGAGTTGAAGGTAGGGGAAAAAAGAAAAAGAAAAATTGGCGGCACAAGGAAGCATCCTACCAGTCCAATTGGTGCAGAGAGCAGTGGTGAGTTGATTCGATTCAGTTCAATTCCCAAAACCTTCAGGCAGGTTGCCCAGAGCTCCTAGATAAAGTTTGCCATCCTGGCCAATTTAGCAGTGTACCAATTTCAATATTTCTTTCAACACGCATCAACTCATGTTTCCCCAAGCGTGCCTCACTCGCTCCTGCCGAAAGAAACTTTAGTACTGGATATAAGCTAACCTGAGCTCTAACACATGACCCCTTGACCTAACCACACAAAAGTAAATGATATGTAAACAGCCAATGTATGAACAGATCATCTGTGCTACACTGGGCAGACCCATAATAGACTGGGGCTCCAGCCAGCCCAGGTTTAAATCCTAGCTTCTCTTCCTGCTTCACTGTCATCTACCTCCTGCATAAGGTCACTAAGGACCATCCATCCATCCACCCATTATCTGCACCACTTACTCCAATAAAGGGGCTGTAGCCGATCCTAGTAATCATCGGGAAAGAGGTGGGTATACCCTGAACAGGTTGCCAGTCCATTACAGGGCCAACACAAAAAAATAAACAATGAGAAAAACAACCAGCATTCACGTTGCCACAATGCATGTGATAAACACATAGATTTTTTTAACCTAAATTTACAATTTTCCCTTATCAATGTTTTTTCTTTCATCTGGTATCTAATGGCATCACAAACATATACAACTAATCCATTTTAATAGACCTGATAGGCTTACTTAAACCACTTCCAGTATTAAAGTTCTTTCTTTGGTACTGGTGGTCCAAACTCAGTCCTTCACATGCTGTTCTTCCCTCTGTTCCCTCTGTGTTTAACCTAGAGTTTCTTCCACTTGCTGATAGTGGACAGAAAGCATCATTAGTGTTTTAAATCAGTTTTGTAATTCATGAGGTAAATTAGGAAAAGTTAAAAGTAATGTGTACTTCGCTGTAATAAAAATAAAATTTTCAAAACAAACTTTGCTTCCATTTACACGATCAGCTAATGTCTTCTAACACATTTTTAGGTGGACTGAAACAGTCACCAAAAGAACAAATAAGTGAGTGCACTATTTTTTTGTCTAATTGCCTCATTTGCTATCATCAAGGGACTGAAAGCTCCTTCAGTGCTACCCAGACAGGTGGATGAGCTACACCCATTAATGTCCTGTCTCTCCTTTCAAAGGACGTTGAAAAATATCCAAGAATTAAAGACATTAACTCCACCAAGGCTTTATGCCAGTTGCAAAATGACTGTTTGCTAAGCTCCCTCCAGGCAACAGTACTTGGCATCTTCCTTTCTGCCCTCATACTGTATTTTTTTTCTAAAATGACTGAATCTTCTCAATCTTTTTCTTTCTTTTTACATCTGAGGCTTTTTTTCATACAAACTTGTTTTTTCATTGCAGAAAATCCTTCCTCATCTTCTTAGGGCACATTTTCATCAGCACTGTTTGGTCCTTGCTCCTTTTTCTCAAGGTATCAATACATAATATCATTAACATGTTTCACCTTTTTCTCATGGTCTTACTGGATAAAAGCTGAAGTTTGTGTTAATCTGTCTTTCCTGTCTTCTCCACCCTAACCAGTCGAGCCAAATGGTGCCCCCTCACAGCCAGGATCTGCTGGGTTTTTTTTTTATATTTGTTTGTTTGTTTGTTTTTTTGATTAATTGGATTGGAGTCAAGATTTAATGCAATATGTTGATTTCCCTTAGCTAGGCTATTGATAATGAATTGGCTCAATTTGATTTGAGATGACATTGTTGTAAATTAGCACTGCACAAATAAATTAAATATATAATAAATTTTTTTTTATTATTTTTATCTATAAAAAATGTATATGCTTAAAAACTTGAATTTGGTAAATATCAGCTATGAGATACACAAAAATAATCATTTTTGAGCAATTTATTATGTATTTATTTATTTTAACTTGTCTTATTCAACATCATCTAAGCTGAATGATGCCCTTGCTAAAACATTGTGGTAAACACATTTACTCTGCCAAGAGGAGCCTTTTGGCTTCCCTAGATTCTGATTTTATTATTTTTTTTCATTTTGTTACATTATTTCTATAATTATAGTATTTTTTTAAATTAATATTTATATGCCTTTTCCCATTTTAGTTTGAACAAATTCTGGACAAAACTGAAGAGAAAGAGACACCGGAAAGAAAGAGTGGAAAAGAGGGAAAATAGAAAAAGTGGAAAATTAGAGTAAAAAAAAAAAGAACAAACCACAGCAAGTTAAACTGACAAAAAAAGACATAAGACATAAAGTTTTTAAGAACGCACAGTGGACATTATTGGTAGCACATGTAGAAAGATATACGTTTCAGATATTTCAAGTGTCAGTGAACATAGTGTGTAATACTATTTTATATCTTTTCATTATTCATGTCCAAAACCAGAATATTTCTCTCAGATACAGTTTGAATGAATTATTTAACTAACATTAAAATTTTAAAAACAAACAAAAAGAAAAAAACTGATACAAGTCGGTAACTAATTCTCAATAAGTAAAGTCTAAGCTATTCTTTTTTAGCATAAGCTTTACCACTGGCACCAGTAGTGCCAATCCAATGGGCGCAGAACAGAAACTGGAGAGTTGTGAGTTTAAAAAACACTGTTGAAATGTTTGATGTTCTGGTATATGTACATTGATAAAATTTACCTTTTGAGTCTCTAACATTTGGAACTTGAGGTCATTGTGCCTGCATGTATTACAACAGAGGAATCTAAGCATTGGTAGGAATTGTTGTTCATGCCTGTGATTACCCCTTAGTGAGTAGTTATTATAACTATGTGGCAGTGTTTAGGTGGTTTGTCTGACTTGAGGAAAGGGAATCAAACCAAATGAAAGTGAAGAGATAATTGGAATTTTCTGCTGAATCAAACAACCTCTTCAGTCATGCTTGATTGAATGTATCATAATATAAGCCGTCTGAATACTCTGGTGTTTGGGAGAATTTGGGTTGAGGAATGTGTGGCTTCTTTATTTAAATTTATTTGGATCCTGAACTGCAGCTCTTCTTCTTGGGGTGCCATTTGTGAAAGATGCATTATGTAACTTCACACATCATACTCATTTGTTGGCATAGTGAGATATATATTTCTGAAAACTTTGCTGCCGAGCAGTTTCCTGAGGCCAAGACACTGCACTATTCAACTGTTTCTTTTTGGAAATGCCTAGTAATGCTATAGTTACCAAACTAGCTGTCAATATGGAGCACATCCCTAAGAAAATCTACAATGTTCTGTAATCCTTTTTTTTTAAAATCAAACATCTTTATACAAATTAGGGCATTTACATATGCATATACAGTATAAACTTCAAATAAATGCCAATAAATACCATAAGCATTATTATCAAAGGGTTATTAAAGTCACAAAGGCAGATGTGCTTATTTTGTCTTATTTTAAACATTTTTTTCTCTTCTTCTGGAACCATCTATTCTTCTTAACTGTGTCACTAACCTGGGAACGGGGATGCATGCAGTTATGCAGTCCTCACAGCTATCCTCTTTAGAAAGTGTCAGATGGATCAATGAAGACAATGGGATCACAAGAGCAAAGGGGTTGGGGGGTATTGGTTTGCTTAGATATGGATCAACTTTTACTTGGCATGTACCAAATAAATGCCAGAGGGGGTATTGGGATGTAGAATCCTTGTGATGAATCAATTTCACCTCAGCATGCATACCGCAATCAGCAACGAGTCTGCAAGGTAGGTGGGCAAGGTGGAGACAGAGAATTCGATTTGATGAAATGATCTAAAAGCAAAAGATTTTTTTTTTCTTTGTTATCCGTCTTCACAGTTACATGCAGACATGCATGACCCAGCACTTAGATCAGAGCCACATGCTTGAATACACATACATGCTCTGGGAGAAAGAGCAGTAGGTAAATAGAGCTGTATCAAACCTCAGTGTGTAGATAATGTTGCTGTCTTCCCCGTGTCTCTGTCTACATGTGGTACACAGTCAACAAAGGCCCAGATTGGATGACGTTATGTAGTGCACAGCAAACATGAGACCAGATAGGAAGGTATGAGAAATCCATTTGAGATATGAGCCTTGGTCTGAGGCTGCATCTAATACAAAGCTGCTCAGTCAGTCAAACCGAGCTTGCTCATCGAGTGCTGGGAAAGTGTGCGCACACACACACGCACACACACACACAGAGAGAGAGAAACACACACACACACACAATTTTCAACAGGCTTTCCATTAATTCTCTTTGTCACCAAACAGTGATCAATGATAAAATTAGGTTTTTGTAGATGTTGGTGTTTAATACAAGTTTGAAGTCAGGCAATAAGAGGCTTTTCATTGCAGATGTTAATAGATTCATATAGCACTTTTCAACCACTCAATGCGCTGTACACTATATAGTCAGATTTACCCATTAAAATTGACATTTAGATAGTGGCACCAGGGGACTAGTTGGGGTTCAGTGTCTTGCTCAAGCAGAGCCTGGAATTGAACTATCAACTTTCCAGTTGAAAGACAACTGCTCTTCCACCTGAGCTACAGCTGACCCAATGTATTTATTTTTATGTCCCATTCCTTTTTAAACCTGGGTGTTATTGCCAAAATGTCATATCGCATTGCTGACTTCAGGCTTAATGCTATGACAATGTGATCTTTACCTATTTCATTATTACTTTTTGAAATAGATTAGGCAGCTTATTTAATGAACCGTTTCTTTGTATCACTCCTATATACATACACACTAATATATATATATATATATATATATAAAGTAACATTTGTTCCTATTTTGTAGTGCAATATTTCATTCAAGTCATAAATTGGCATCAACACTGGAATATTATTAGAAATAAATGCAGTGGAGATACACGAGTAATACCATATTTCTTTTCTTTATATATGGTCACAGAACACAGAAGTTTATCAAAATAAGCACCGGAGTTATGGAAATCAATGCGATCTTCTCTGCAATTTGACCCTACTTTGAGTGTTTTCTCACAACTGCCCATTACCTAATCAATGAAAGAGGAGAAATATGAAGGTTACTTGAAAATTTGTGATGTTATTTGTATATGACACAAACACAACACAGTAATAAAGGATATTGAGGAAATTGTACCTGATGCTTAGACAATGGCTTGTGTTTAAGAAAGAAGATTAAAAACAAAAAGAGAAAAACCAAGAAAAGGCTATCAGCAGTAAACCAGGTGTTCATTGACTGTTGGCAAAACAGCTTGTTGGAAGTTCTTAATCAATGGGCTCAAACAAAAGTCTGTTGCTGCTTTAGAAAACCAATAGTTGCAATAATATTTACCAGGCAGGTCAAGTTTGGTTGAGTTGTAGCAATTAGGTGCAATGAAAGAGGGCCATTAACATGTTTGTATTAAAAAAAAAAAACTTTAAATAGTAACAGCTTAGTGTAATCTGGGTTTATATTGATGAAATACATACCTGGTAAGTTTTAATGATTGCAGACAGGTTTGCACCTGTTGCTCATTTGGTCTGGAGGACCTTATTCAGCTGATTAAACTGTTTCTCAAAACGTGCAATAAAAATGTTTTCACATGAAAGGACCATAAACCTCTGTATTAATCTGAAAAACAAACTTAGAGCAGCTTATTTTGTATATGCAAATAAATTCAATTTCAAAGCAAATATTGGCCCATAAAATCTAAATTCTCATTTGAAACTTTTATATATCTATTAACTTCAATTTACTTTTTTACATCTTTTTCTTTTTTTCTATTTTTTTTTAGTTTTGTTAGAACAGCTCAAGACATCTGTGCTTGAAATCCATTATGGTAGGTTCTTCACCACTTCTGCAGAGTAATGTTTGAGCCATCTTAGCTGCACCATCCCTGTGATTGTTCCTTTCCTTAGTAAGGTGTTCTTGCCTATCTTGTCTATCTTTCCTGATTTTCATCTGTTTTTCCAAAAGAAAACAATCTATAAAAGTAAGCCCGTATTGACTTCTTTATTTTTGCAACAGAGAAAAATAAGCTGTACTAGCATCAATTTTGAGTGAATTCACAAACAACTCTGGAAACTCTTGCGATTTGCGCTGAATATTTAAGTCACCTTTTATGTGCTTCAGCCTGTTTTCAATTGTTTTCAACTTAATATAAAGTATGCTGTTAGTATAATTGATGTTATTATTATGGAGTGGACTGTCAATCTTTAGCTGTATTGTTGATACTTTAAATGCCCCCTCATACCTGATACTCGATGAAATACTGTGGACTGAAGTAAAATATGACACTATCTCAATGACATAGCTTAAAGGTTCAGAAATTGTTGTTAAATGTCTTTGAAATTTTCTCAAATATTTAGGATCTGAAGTTAAACTAAGACTGAAGTATTATTTAGCAAAATATTTGTTGACCAAAGGTATCTTTTCACCTCAAGATGGTGCTCCAGATACTCTGAGAAACCATTTGCAATATTAAGTTTTTTTTTTTTATTTTCTCCAAGATCTCACTTAATCTTACTCAATCGAGATAATCTTAGGACTCTGTGGACTGAGTTTGTTATATCGTGTACCTTTATTTAAAATGAGGTAATATTTTACAAATTATGTCAAAACTAACAATGTCTAAAATTCTGTTTTGAATGAATATTGTTATAAGATGTTTGCAATCAATTACTTTGTTTTTATGTACATTGAACAGTTAAATTTCCAAGTAAAGTCAGGGTTCTACTATATTACAGTATGAGACACCGTGCAGTAAATAGAGGCCGCTAAGATTTTTTTTTTTTAAGATTTTTAAAATGTTCAAAAAGCATCAAAAAGTTAACAATAACATAAATAATGATTTTATTAAGTATTCCATTTTTTTATACTTAGTTTTGTGTCTCACATTTTTCTGAAATTGAACACAAAATAAAGGCTCCGCTGCTGACACTTTGATCTGTGCTGGCATTTATGTGGCCTAAAGCCTGGCCATAAGCCTCTCTCTGTGATTTGTCTGTGGCAGCAGGAGACAAGTGGTAGTTGACAGATGTGAGCCAACATTAGTTTGTGATGAAGTGGTCCAGGGAATTACAGTAAAATCGTGACAAGAACCCTTATGCCTGCATGTGCTTCTTTGCCATTAAACTCACACTCATGATGCTTTATATGGTGTTTCTAGAAGTAATCCTAAACAAGCAATTAAATGACATACAGAGTCCTTGAATACTATCCTTTGTAGTATTAATAGAAATGACACAAGTGGAGCTGTTACAGCCCACTGGCACTATTTTAAAATCTTTTTTAACCAAAGAAATGGGGAAAATAGATTTAAAGCTTGAATACAACATTAAATTACCTGTCAAGCTTGACATACACAATATAATCACTCATAAGTGTAATCTCCCTGCAGTAGTACCATTGGCCTGATGAGTCCTCTTTCCTCCAGTTTGCACCCAAAAAAGACTGCATTTTTTTCATTTTTCTTTTCTTTTTTTCCAATCCTTTATTCTTCTTCAGATGCTGGTGGTGCATTTTGTGTAAGTGTAGTAAATCTAAAAGCATAGTGTGGTGACAACACAATTCAATTATGCATTTTTTAATATGAAATCAAACAAATCTTACCTTAGCAGGAGCCAGATATTATGAGTGTCCACTTTTTCCGACACAATTTCACATCTGGGATAAAATCTTTCCTTGGCTCATTACGTGGGAACAACTAGGTATCTAATTAGAAATAAAATCAACATTTTTGTCCTATGCTGCTATACAGAACATAGGACCAATAGACTGAAGCAAGCCAGGAAAGTTCAGTGATGTCATGTTACATGATCTGTATGTTCTTCTGTGCATGATTTCTGTTGGTTTAGTTGTTAAGCTCTGGGAAGACTCCTGAGATCGGAGGGGCAGGTGGTGAAGGAAAAGAATAAGACGCAGCAGAATGCCGCTGCCCACAGGGAAACAGGTTTTGACATATGTGGAAACACATAGCTCCTTTGAGGGGTGGTAGGAGGGAGAAGAGGGGAGAGGAGAGGTCCCTGGAGCTGTGGGGAGAAGGGTGTGATCATTCTGTCACAGAGTATTACTGTCATAATACATACAGTCACAGGCAAAAAGGAGTACAAAACGGTGAATCTACAAACACAAAAGAGTGTGAAATGCTTATGCATGACAAACTGCGGCAGCCCTCGTGCATAAAATCCCAAATCTCCATGTACACCTGTACACCAGTGATGGAGGTCCCTAAAGCTGGAGACCCACCAGGGAGGGGGTGTCTTCCATTTTCTGCTCCAGCACCTGTCACCTGGATTGTGCACAAGGAATGAAACAAACCAGTCTTGCTATAATATGTCTGAACCTAGAGACAAGCTCACTTGGTACTTTATTGAATTGAACTGAACTTGGTACATACAGATTCAAAGCAAAGTAGCTACATTTCTTTGACAAATTCGGCAACAATAGTCACACTGATAAGAGCATACAGTATGCCTCATGTTTGGTTCTGTATTTTAAAATTCAGCATGAGATAGATCATGACAAAAAAAAAACAAAAAAAAAATCAGCAAGCCTAGAAATCTGGTCTTCCATCTATTACCCATTTGTGACATGCCTCACAGGCCTTAGCATAAAACTCAGCCACATAGGAATTCAAGCCTGGTCTTCCTTTCATCTTTTATCCTATTTTCTGAAGAAGTTCACTAGATTTAACTAGCACTTTAACAAAATCACCATACACAGAACTAATTGCTCTGCTCTGTGATCTGAGTTTTTACATTGACTAGCTCTACACATGACTGCTTCAATAGGCAGTGTGATATTACTTAGCCAATAATCTGTCTCCACTGTGTGTGTGTGTGTGTGTATGTATGTATATATATATATATATACATATATATATATATAATGTATTTACTGGTGTCTTTTCACGCTCATACATACATACATATATACATACATACATACATATATATATATATATATACATATATTCCAATTATTTTTAAACTTTCATGAACCAGTAGATTGCTGGATGCGCTGATGCAATAGCCAGAGTAAAAACATTTGCAACATGAAACATTGAGGGATGCTAGAAACATAATAGGTTTGTTCTGCTGCATCAATGAGCTGTTCACTTTTGTTTTATGGGTTTGATTTGGTCTATATCATGTATGCTGCATTTTTTGTATTGACATTATTGACAGTTATTTTGGTTTGTTTAGGAGTTTTGCCACTGCTTCTATGATGAAACAGTTGATGTACATGCTCTTGAAGACTATGCTAAGAAATTGACCAATCAGAGGCAATGTTTATTGTAGCACAAATAATAGGGTTTGGGGCAAATGTAATATTAATTCATGCACTTATGGACAAGTATCAAGTCATTTAACCGGAAATATGCATGATAAAACCAGTTTAAAGCCTAAAAGTAGCAAAATAAAATTAGAAGAATTATTACAAAACACTGACCTGAAAGATTATTCTAGGAAGAATAATTCTGTGCCCCCACTTTAGAAATAAAAACTACATCCTGGGTCAGAATTGTACATGCATATCTGTCACTACCAGTGTCTGTTCTCTGGCATCTTGCTTCTCGGTTAAACCAAGCATGAAGATAATCCACTAGTGTTTGTGCATCCTAGTCAAGTGAGGAGGCAAATACCCTCTCCACTTTAGTTGTTTCAGTTATTGTGTGACTCACTTTTCCTTTGCCCACTACGACAAAGCATCTGGCCAGACTCCTCGCCCCAGAAGGCTCAAGGCGCATTCCCGTTTTATTAACTCCATAATGTGACTTTCCCTTTTTAACAACAGCACACCATTTCATGTGAATTTAAAACGCCCCTTGTCTGCAATCCTTCTCTACTGTCACCAAAGGCTCCATCTTTTTCTTTTCTCCCGAAGGCATTTAGAAGCAGCACTACCAAGTGCCTCAGTCACCTGCGTTGGTCCGACATCCCCATCCCACACAGATCCATTGCCACCACTAAGGCCTCTCATGGTCACTGATGTGCAATCATCACTGCCATCCTATCGGTTCATGACAATGGCACAACGACCAGGCAGACCACCTGGTGGTTCACATCTTTAGCTTACCGCATGAAGATGAGTGCTTCCGCCTGGAAGTACTTTACTCTGTGTTCTCCTTTACTGTGTGTTTTCGGTGCTTTCTCATTCCTTACTGTGTGGTCCTCATCCAGCAGGAACATTCTATGCTGGGATCTCTAAATCTCCGTCCCAGGTCCAGGGATCGATCTATCCTCCTCCGAAGTAAGATTTTCCACATTTTCTGTGCAACCATCTCACATGTCTGTTTCATTTTATAATTAGTTAAAGAAAACTAAATGTCCACCTGTATTTTTCATACTATTTTCTTATCTTCTTATCCGCATCTTAATCATCCACTCTTTGTTCAGTTTTTCTTCTTCTTTGGTTTTATTAGAGCTCAGCAACGGTAAAATTAAATGCTGTTGATGTCAGAAATCTATCCTAATTGTTTGTCTAAAGGATGCAGAAAAGGTTTTGTTTTCTCTTTTTTGTTTCCAGATGGGAGATAGGAAACGGGCCAAATGAGTAAATACATCTCTGTTTTTCTCTCTGACTGTGTTTGTCTGCAGTTGGTTTTATACGGCTGGCAATGGCAGGCATTCAAACTGTGATGAATTGCCAAGATGAAGGCTTCATCATCAGGGTTATTATTCATGATTTAGGCACATTAAACAAGTCCTTCATGAAGTAAACAGGATATGCCTGTGGTAAGGAGAAGCCTTGGCCCCTCTGCTATAAATTGCCTTCCTAAAAGGACACTTTGATATTCCAAGTTTTATTAGGATGCCCTTTCTTACAGCATTGTGAGAGAAAACAGCTAGATTTAAAGCCTGTGGCTAAGTGGGGAAAGTTTTGTATTGATGCAAGGCAATAGAAGACAAAAATGCCCGTTTTATTGCTTAGTGAAAGATAGGATTTATAATACTGCATATATCTTACTGCATATATCTTACTTTTCAACAACCTTTCAGAAAAGGCCAAATGATTTTGACCATGCTTGATTTAAAATTGATCCTAAATAGGTATTTGATGGATAAGTAAATGAAAGTGCATGCAATCATGCACATACCTTCTCTTCTTGATGTGTTTAACATCCTTATTCCTTTGGAGGCAGTGAGTGGCAGCAAGATGAGAGGAAATGGAATATGGATAAGCCACATCTGATATTTATTTTTAGTTGAAAAGGGAGGACAGTACACAGTTGCAGAAATTTACCAAATAATAAAAGGGACAAAGGCATGTACAATATATTAAAGCAGTTGCATCTTTTTTTTTCTTTTTTGAGAATAAAAGAAGAAAAAAAATGGCCAAAAGCTGCCAGTCAGAAATATTGAGCGGCTCATTAGTCGGACGGTATCCAGCAGCAGTTAGTGATTTTCTTGATGCTTTTTCTCAGATATATTTTGAGAAAGACATCAGTACAAACAAATGAAAGATTGTTGATGATAGGTAACAAAATAGCAAATAAGATAAACAAAAAAGCAATAAAAATAAATAAATAAAATATTAAGTTCTGATTGATTACTTTGACCAAATAAAGAAAACCCAGGGAAGTAATCTGCAAATGAGCTGACATCTGTTAGTCTGAATGTATTTTTTATTTAGTTCAAGTCACCATGACCTGAAGGTACATCCTCGGAAGGACTTGAAATTCAGAAAACAAAGAAGCGTGGACAGAAGAAGGTATTGACAATGTGTCTAGGAAGAGACATGAATACATTGAGATCTCTGCTGAATCCACTAGTCTCTGGGTATCAATAGAGAAAAGTCTTCAGGGATCATCACTTAAACTGTTGAGCTCTATACGCTCCCAACCGTCAAACGTTTTGTCCTGCTATTGGATGTTAACTTTCTGTCATTGAACTTTTAATTAAATCAATAAGTGCCAAATACAAGTGTAAAGACCAGAAATATATTGATTTATATTTATGAATACTTCTTATCTCATCATGAAAAGTATAATATATACAGTATATATATA